>CM031240.1:891333487-891898487 GCA_018340775.1 Taxus wallichiana var. yunnanensis | reverse complement strand
CCCAACCTTATACACCTTCAATACTTAGGTTGTAATTCATCAACCCAACATTACCCCACATTTTCTTCATTGTGTCCTCGAAATGGGTAACCATGCCTTATCTCTCCATGAATAAAGAATAAGGAACAAAAAAACAATTGTACACAAAGAATGAAAGCATATATGGGTGCTCTATCCTTATGAAGGTAGAATCAACTCAAAATACTCGACTTTTTGATATCTCGCCTCTAACTCATTCCAATCACCGAGCTCCTTATTTGTCTTGTCAGGGATGTCTCACGAATACTCATTCCATATTATCCATAGTTATGTCTTCGTCCTCATTTTGCAACACTCTAAGGATGTTTTCTAGACTCAAGAGATCATCCCATCCATCACATCCATGCATCACACTATGAGTTTTCCTATTTCCTTTATTCTCTCCTTGTGAGGGTCCTGGTTATTGTAAGCGCATCACACTTTTCTGCTACTAAATTAAGCCTCTCCTCACACCCAAGTATCTCATTGTTCTTTGCTGTAAGGAATGCATTCTCCTCCACTAGATTCCTTGTCTTGATTATTGCCTTAGGATCTCGCGCACATTTTTAACAACAAATCGACCTATTCAACTCATCTTTCAGGTTTTGGAGCAAAGACTCATACCCTATGATTTAGTGCGCTATCATTTTTTAGTTCTTTCCACCTGTGTTGCAACATCCTTTAGTTTTAGCATCCACACTATACCCTCATCCAACACCATGTGAACCAATGTGTGCAAATAATGCATATCGAGAGGGAATCTCTTAGTTGCTCTCTCTTCCAAATGTGTCCTTGCCTGTAAATTTCATCACCAATCTTCTCTACCATATCAAGTACCACACGCACCTTCACCTCAGCTCTCTATTTTTTTCATCAAGCACTTAGTATTTACTTATTTATCCTTTCTATCCTCTAAAAAGTCCGAATAGTTTTCACTTTATCTATATTTCTACACGCAACCTCTGCAAGATACCTTTGTTAATGCATTACTTACTTTTTCATCTAAAAATGAGTTAGCTTGATTGTTACATGGTAGGAATGTGAGGATTTCTTCATCCTCGAGAGACACATGATTCTTCACACACATAAAAACTAGTCTTATTCATGTGATCTCAGTATATTCCATGATAACTTACTTGCAGTGCGTGTGGTTGCCATCTTAGGATCCATCAAATCCCAGCCATAAAGCTCCTCAAGCTCCAAAGTAATTTGGAACCTAGTACGAATGATCTTGGTAGGATCATTGATATAACCAGTTGTAGGAGTTTTATACATTTCTTCATCCTTCTCCCCTGAACTCTTACCTTTTAGAATATGCACTCCCGCATCGAGCACTAGTCCCTCACTAATATGTATATCAGTAGGCGCACTAGATGGTTCACCCTTATATTCACCCTTCTATGTATCAATAATGCTAATACCTACTTCCCATTCTTCCAACCCCTCTACATCATGTTTCAATTCTTTTCCCCAAGGTTCCTCTACATCCACAATGTTAACATGTGTATTATGCGCTCTGTCTTCTGATTTCTAACTCTCACTATCCTTAGTGGGGATGTACTTGCACCTTTTCTTTTATGGGTATGCCTTCACAAGAGATTTTTTAGGCAACCTCATTGGTGGTTGTGATGGCCCGACATCCACACCTTGAGTCCTTGTTCTCCTTAACAATCTCCTAAATTTTTGGTCCTCAATGCCCTCTTCTAAACCTATCTCCACAACATGTGTTTCCACCCCTTATTCTTCACCTTCTTCTTTCCTTGGAGGACTTGGTTTACACATTCTCTTTTATCCTATAGTTAGATACCTTCTTCTTCCATGTTCCAGGGCCACCATTGTCTTCCCTTAGTTCTTCCTCCTCCTCTCCTTCATCATCATGGGGAAAATTAGACTCTTCATCTTGCAACGTGCCCATAGTATGTTTCCCCTTGGGAAATTCAAGGAGCTTGAATTCATTCTCAATGTATTTTCCATTTTCCAACTTGGGCTTAAGGTAGATGTATACCTTAGCCACTCCAACCTTCCCAATTTCCAAACTCATAGAATTAATATTGATATCATCTAAATTAACTTCTCAATGTAAACAGACTTACTCGGGTAGACATATGTCTTCCTGGAGTGTATGATAATCATAGTCTACTTTATCTACATTGAAGATCAACCTACGTGTGTTTGAAAACCTGTGTACAGATGCCTAGAAGTAGTGCATTGTGAAGGCATATGGAAGCTTGCACCATGGAATCCACTTCCCATCCTTCATTCCAAAGCGCCCTATGCAAAAATGTTGGAAACATCAAACTGAGCTTGTTTCTCTAATACCACATATTTAGTGCAAACATTCAAATGTAGTGCACATGCACTCACACCAGAGTTCTATCCTCTACTTATATGGTCCACTCATGGTTCCATCACATGTATACTTTGTAAATCTATCTGCAAGGGACTTATTTTCTTCAGGGTATTGCCAAATATTATCTTTTGGCCCATCGGGCACTCCAATCTCTATAAACATAATGGACAAAAGGATAGCACCAAAACTTATCTTATCCCCTTGGTACACCTCTATAACGATAGTCTCAAAGTAATGAAGTTAGAAAAATTGTAGATGACTCCTTTTGTCATCTTCTTGGCAATGTATAACCATCTTTTGTTCACTTGTGACCAACTCTCTTGATTGTTCAACTTCCCTATACTATATATTTCTAGGCTCGCTCCGGTCACCCGTATGGTTCCAATCTGGCCCTATCTCCATATAGATATTTGGAAGGATATCTAGGTATGGGTGGTTTTTGGTCCCATCCCATATGACCCACAGGTGGTAAAGATTTTTTGGCTTGCCAAAATATGGGAGCTTATAGAGCTACAAAACTCCCACATTTGACAATAGTTTCTCTCCACGCATCGTCGTAAATGACCATGTCATTTTCTATTCATAGAGTTGTTTTCACCACCAGAAGTTTGTCCAATTTTTCCTTGTTATCCTTTGTTTGATGGTTGTAGTCACTCACTTTGTTGTGTTGGAGATGGGACTCCCAATCTCGGCCCATGAATACCCCTTCTAGGTATTGCATTTCTAAAAATTATTCTTGAGGGCATCTTCCACCTCCACTTCTACTTCCTTTTCCTCCTTCCCCTTGTAGTCACTCTAGGTTCTCACCTTGGTGTCATTGTGATAATAAAAGAGTGTTCTTGCAATCAAATCGAGCTCTGTAACTTAAAACCTGTGCTCCCTAGCTTCAAACTTGAACCCTAACTTTTGATTTGCTTCCCCACATGCCTTTGCTTTACTCAAACACTCTCTCTAATGGAGTTCCAACCAATCCCATGCACAAATCTATCTAGTTCAATCTCTATCTGTCTCTCTCACACTTTCTCTCCATCACTCGCTCATCAACTCACTCTTCAACTCACTCGAACGTTTCACAATGCAAGGTGAAAATGATAACACAAGCCCACCTTTTATAACTTTTACAAATTCCTCCACATTTATTTCTCTCCACCTACCACTATACTCAACATTAAATGGCATTTCTTTCCTTTTCCACGCTGATTTTTCTCCACCATAGTCATAACCTTATGGCGCGCCCACTACTTCTCGGCCACAGATTCCCTTATGCATGCCTTCATGCGCCAAAGTACCTATCCAATGTGCCTCAAACCAAGTAGTTTCCACTACTGCAACCTACCTCACATTACACTATGTGTTTCCATTCATCCACACGTGGTCTTTATTCATGAGCAATTTTTCTTTATCTGCACCCTTACTTTAAGCACCTACACAATATTTCTCTATGCATACCCATCTTCCATAGAACATTCAAACTTGGTCCATTTATCTTGTATATACTCCACCCCACACTAAAAGTATGTGTAGTCCTTTGCACATGAATTTAATAGATAGTAATCAGCTTTTGGCAGCAAGCACACTTATTACAACAAAACACAAAACTAAATTGACAAAACAGAGCAACGCTGAAAGGAAACACATATAAAGGAAATACATTAAAGGGAAATCTACTCTAACTGGAAATATTTCCTTATTACAAATACCAAGAAGACTTATTTATAGTAGGGATTCATCCTAATCTTGTTAAAATAATCTGGACAAGCATGTCTCATCCGGCCACATGTAGTTGGCAAGCACCTGAATCAAGTATGTAAGTCACAACATACGGTCCCAACCAATGCAATTGGAACTTTCTAGGATCATGTAAAAACTTTGAATCATACAGAAGAACCATTTGTCCAACTTCAATCTATTTATTTTTAATATGCCTATCATGTCATGCCTTCTACTTGGCCTTTTCTCTCCTCCACCTAGTAATAACGCATCTTTCATCCAATTGCATCAGTTTATCAATGTTCTCTTCAAGTGTTTTCTCATCATCCAATTCTCCTGTGTGTGTAATACACATGGAGGGTAACATGAATTTTACTAGTAAAATAGCCTCCACACCAAACACCAACTGAAATTGTGTGGCCTTGTCTAACCTTTTGTAAGTATTCCTATATACCCAAAGTACAAAAGAGACTTTATCATCCTATTATTTCCTTCCAAAATCACAAATATTATTCAATGTATGTCCCAATATCTTTTTGAAATCCTCAGCAGTGTCATTTTCTTATGGGTGATAGGGTGTTGTCTTATGGTGTGCCACCATAAATTCATTAATAGTATCATGATGGTCTCATTAACAAAATGAGTGCCCCTATCACTTGTCAAACTCAATAGACATCCATACACGTTGATTATGTTCTCCCACATAAACCTTGTTGTTGTAACTGTTGTGAAATCCTTTGTAGGTGTTGTTTCTACCCACCTTGTAAGATAATATGTACAAGTTATAATGTAGCGTGATCCAATCTTGTGTGCAGGGGGAAATAGGACCCACAAAGTCAATTGCCCACTTTTCAAAAGGTTATGCACTAGCAATAGGCCTCAAATGCATTTCATCTCTATGCCTAGGATTTCTAAGGCATTGAAAATGGTCACATGCCTTATAATATTCTATACAATCCTTGTAAATTATTTCCCACCAAAGGCTTACCAATATAATCTTGTACAAGTATCATTTCCTACATAATGTCCACTGAAATCCCACCATGAGCCTCCTCCATAATGGTAGTACACTCATGCTCAAGTAAATGCACATGTGTAAAACCTTATCACGACCTAATTCTTGGAACAAGAGAATCCACCTACATATGTGCCCTTACAAAATGGGCTTATTAACTAGATACTTAAGTTCCATGTGATCTGTATAAAATATGAACAGATTTTCCAACAAGTATTTCCTAAACTTGTGCAACACATAAATCATGGACAATTCTTCATGCTTCGTAGTTGTATAATTATGTTCAATGGGTCAATTTCCTACTTGCAAAGAAAATAGGATGATCAAAAATACCCTCTCTAGGTTGGGCTAACACTATGCCAATGGCCATGCCAGAGGCATCCACATGCACATGGAATGGTTTGGTCCATGAAGGAAAGTGTAGAATAGGTGCAAAAGTAAGCCTTTCCTTCAATGTCTCAAATGTGTGTTGTTGCACCTCACCCTAATGGAACTTTCCCTTACTCTTCAATAATTCCTCCAAGGGCGTGACTATCCTAGCATAACCCTTGATAAAATTCCTATAATAACCTTGTGTGCCCCAAGAATTTGTGCACCTCGCTCTAGTTAGTAGGTTCCTCTAAGCCCAAAATGACAAAGAACCTTAGTAAGATCTACCAACAAGCCTTCTTTACATATGATATGTCCCAACAGAGTTCGAAGGGTGTAGTAAAGACACACTTCTTAATGTTTAGGGAGATGCTCAACTATTGGCACCTCTCAAACATAAGTCTTAAATTATCACAATGATATTTTACTAGCCCATAAACTGTCCAATCATCCAAGTAAACCTATAAAAACTTATGAATAAATTCTGAAATGCTTGCACAACAATGCATGAAAAGACTGCAGGCACATTCTTTAATCCAAAAGGCATAACTATGTATGAAAAACTTCCCCACTCAGTGGTGAAATTTTTCTTCTCTTGATATTCTTTTGCAATCCACACCTGATGATATCCAAAAAATCCATCAGTGAAGGAGTAGATTTCACACCTTGCAACGCCTTCTAAAATTTCCTCTGTAAATGGTATGGGAAAGGGATCTATTACACAAGAAACATTCAACTCTATATAATCCACACAGATCTTTATCCTTCCATCCTTATTTATGCTTATCACCATAGGGCTAACCCACTTTGACTCCTCAAAGGGATCAATGATTCTAGACTTCAGTATTTTATCAATCTCTTCCTTTACCTTGACGCGTAGATTAGGATTAATTTGGTAAGGCCTCTTCCTAACTGGGCATGTACCTCCCATTAACTTGATCCTCATCTCATCCAAAGAGTGATGTACCCCTTTCAACTCATGATAGCCTCTAGGGAATAATTCCTGAAGTCACACATCAACTGAATTATCTTTATAACCTCTTATTCAAATCAATAATCACCAATAATGGCCTCCTTAGGTTCTGTATCTATCCCAATGTTGACATTTTTTATTTTCATAGGTTCATGATACGTGAGCGCCTGGCTCATCTGCACATGTCCAATACCTCATGCATACTCATAGTATGATCAACATATAGATTTTCACTTCTTCATCATCAATCATGTTAACCAAATTTCCTTTTTCTTTTTCTAGCTAGGCATGCCCAAGTTGTTCTTCATCTATCTCTTCTTCTTCAAAGTGTGCTTCTAGATCTATATCAACTAGTAATTCCTAAATAAGCTCCTCACCTTTGCACTATATCCCATAGTCAAGTGCTTCATAATTTGTAATGCCTCATTCACCAGTGGTTTAGTAGAAAAATTTTCAAAGGTCTTAATCATACCTACAGTCAGTTCTTTCCAATTCCCTATTTCTCTATTCAACTCTGCATAAACATACCATGTGCACGTAGCCACGCAAAGTGAAGTATAAGTTATGTACCCACAATAAAGGTGGTAAGGCCTCCTTCCCCTCTATCCAAAGTCTCTCACACTCTTGAATGTGATGTGAAGTGTCGGGTCCCCCATGAAATTCACATGTCTTGGTAGGTGCATTATTCTTAAGAAATCTAGTAGAGAAGGTGATTCTCACCTCTTGCCACTCTAAAAGACTATCTTTGTGTGTAATCCACCAACACGTTGTTATCTCATGAAAGGTATATATAAGTATATTTCTTCTCTCAACTTGATCTATCCATTGGGATTCCATATGCGTAAAAACACATCGATTTCCTTCACGGTGTACCTTAGTACCTAGTTACTTTACCTAAAATCCTTACATAGTATGGCCTAACTACACACATTATTGTACTCTCCATCTCATTCCCAACCATTTCACAAGTCCTATGCACCCAGGTTGTCCCAAGAAACACTAGTTGTATCACTCATAGACTCGAGAATCTTCCCATTAAATAACACATTCCTTTGATGGCTCAAGAACTTTAGGATCTCTAATGGTGCGGACATAAACTCTATCAAGGTCCTCCACACTTAATGGCTCCACACAAGGTGCATATTTTCCATCTGTCAAAGGAATAATCATGCACTCCTTTTTTTTCTCAAAAATGATATAACACTTATTGAAGCACAGATCAACATTATTCGCATAACACCAAGGGTACCCAAGTAAAGATGGAAAACTATTTGCTTCTGCAAGCGCCAAGACCTCAAAATCCCCAAAGAAACTTGGCCCTTTGTATAACAATAGTGGCACCCTTCAATACTCCAATGGGCATGGATTAAGTCCTATTTTCCATATACAACACACTTGAGGATGGTTGTGATGGTGGCCTCCCCATCTGATTTCACGCATCCAAGGTGGGTACATTTACTTTTACACTGTATCAATCGAATGTTACTCAACAACCATCTATCAACAATTACATTTAAGGTGATCTCCTTATCGTACTCATGTCTATGAGGTGGTAAGTTTACATGTAATATCTATCTCTCATGATCAAATCCAGCGCACAGTATCTTCTCTCTTAACCATTCCCCTAACAAAGGAATAATTTTTTCATGGCACAACGTCTTACAAACATCCTTTAAGTCATCAACATATTTCTAAGGGATCTCACTTTCTTTTGCTTGCTCCAAATTCCACGATTGCTTTTTCAAGCATTGTATCTCACCTTGCAAGTTTCTAATAACCTCCATAGTTTCCTGGTATACTTCATTACTCAAGGGCGGGATCTGGATACTTTGCATGTAATATATGTTATAATCACAAGCACCGAGAGGAGGTGAATTAGTGAAGATTAATTTTTTTCACTTTATGCCAATTTTAAACTCTTTAATGATGTGTGGCATTAAACTATAAGTAGTCAATAAAACATATGTCATGCGCAAAAATGTTAAACATAGAGATTTACCATGGGAAACCCTTTCACGAGAAAACCCACCAATATTGTTGCTTATATTACACAAAGCAAGGAATCATAAGAATATAACACATATTACAAGATTTGTTTAGTGAGGCACCAATCCCATAAGAAGCTCTAACCCCTACACCTCTGATGATATTACACACAAAAAGGACTCTAGTGAATATTACACATCACAAGAGATTTCTTTTATAGGCACCCACCTACAAGGAAGCTACAACTCCTTGAATGTGCTAAGATACAACTTAGACTTGATTTATGTACATATTTTGATCATCTAGTTACATCAATTACTATTAAAATGAATTATGATCACTTTCCTAGCTTTGTCTATGTTATGCTTCTCACTCTCTTCTGCTCATCTGATTCAAACTCTTTTCTCAATCAATCTGCCACCCTTGATGCTCTATTCATCTGCTAAATCAATGCATCATCAATTTTCTCTCCTCTTTCCTCTCTCTTTTCTTTTATCACTCTTTCTTAGCTTGATTGCATCGTATTCTCTCTTTTGCAGTTCTCACTTAGCTTGAATACTCTTTTTCCCACTTGATCAGCCTACAAAACAGTTCTAAGTTTGAACTATATTACAATCGACCCATTCCTTCACTTTGATTGTGTTTCATGCACCTTCCTACTTGGTTTCCTAAGAATTCAGCCCATTAAATGCATACAACTAACTCTAGATCTTTTTCCTTATGTATTCGACTTGATTACACTATTTTCCATGCACTTGCTAGAGAAATTTATTAGTCGTTGCCAAAAATATATTTTCCCTCTTTTTATAGTTTTCATCGTGACAGAGATGAGCAAGCCATTTCCTTATCCATATTTTATTTCACCTTGAAACTTGAGATCTCATAGAAAATGTAACTGCATTTTCACAAAGTCATATGGAACATTAGATTTCTTCGTTCTTTGTGGAGATTAAGTCATATGCTTAGCCACAATCACTTGACAATCAAATCACCATCGATTTTGGAGAACCAACTCTCACTTGTACATGTTTAAATCAATTTGATTTCCTTCGACCCTTGTCCAGTTCATATTCAATCATTTAGTGGCTTTCCTTTGATCTTCTGACTTTCTCCTTTGTATCGTGACACTTTTCTTTGTTCGGAAACATATCTTCTTCCTTGGTAGATTTTTATTTATCTGTGACTCTTATATTCTTCTCGTGGATTTCCCAATGTCACGCAAATATCCTCCTTCTCTACCGCCTTTCCACATCTTTGTTCCAAGTCTTCAACTTTATCTCTTTAACTTGCAGATTTTATATATACATGGTTATCTTCCATCCTTAGTGGCTTTTCTAGTACTTTGTGACTTTTCACTTCATTTGTAACTTTTCTTCTAACTTCCTTACATTCATGACTTTTCCTTCACCTTTGCAGTTCTTACTTTGCATTCTCAACTTCACTTTTCTTACTCGTGGCTTGGCCTTTGACTCCACGTAGCTTCGTGACTTCATCCTTTTATGTGTGGCAACCACTTACCTTCCACGGCTTCTTCTAGCATTCCGCGGCTTTGTGAAAACTTTGGTGACTATCTCTAGGCTTCAGCGGATATCTCCTTTTGTTCACGGCTTGCACAAAAATTTACTAAGTTCCTTATAACTTGTCCTTTATCATCTTGAAGCCTTTGTGAGCTAACACTACCAATCAACCTTCATCTTTTCAACATGTTCACTTTACCAAATTCACTCATTTTTCCATCAATGTAACTTGACATCAATTGATTTAGCTTGACATCAATGATAACACATTTGAATCATGAAAAAGGTCCAAAATCTCCTCCTTTGTCATTGATGACAACCCTTAACGAACCTGTACCACATTAGAAACCTACACACTTTAATGGTAAAATGTTTTCCATACATGGTTTCTGGTATCACCTTATCTTCTTCCTTTTGGTTGTTACATAATAGGTTTCCCCCTTTTGACAGTCTGATTTTCTGACTTCAGTTTCTCTCCCCCTTTGACAACAATGACAAAGGACCAACTATGCTGCATAAAATTGAATATTCTGGTAATCTAGATACAATATGTTCTTACCTTAAGAATCTCCCCCATAGGCTTATGCTTCTCATACATCTATCTTAATATGTCCGTGGCAATGCTCCCCTAAGTTGATGCATGCTTTGATAAATTTGAGCTAGAAGACTAGCTCCCCCTTTGACAACAATGATAAAGGACCAACTATCTGAAAAAAAACCTGAATATTCCGGTAAGCTAGATACAACATGTTCTTACCTTAAGAAACTCCCCCTAGGATTATGCTTCTCATACATCTGTCTTAATATGTCTTTGACAATTGTCCCCCGAGCTAATGCATGCTTTGATAAATTTGAGCTAGAAGACTAGCTCCCCTTTCTTTGGCATTATTTAGGAGCTGATATTACCTGAGAATTCTCCCTTGTGTTTTCTGCACACCCTCTAGTTATTGGCAAGATCAAGAATGGCCCCATTTCATTCCTTAAATGCTCAAGTGTTACTTTTGGTATCATCTTGGTCATTATATCTGCAATTTCTTCTTTAATGCTCACATATTCCGAGAATGATCTTATTATCATTCACTTGTTCCCTTAAGAAATGATATCTTATAGGTATATGCTTCGGTTTTTAGTGGAACATGAGATTCTTAGAGACGCTAATTGCACTTGTACTATCACATAAGGGACTCAAATGTTCATGTGTTACCTTGTAGTCTTCCAATGTCTACTTCATCCATAGAATTTGAATCCAACGCATCGCGAAAACTATATACTCTGCTTCACACATTGAGAAATATTTTGATGATTGTTTCTTGCTTAGCCAAGATACCAAGCAATCTCCAATAAATAATGCTTCACCACTCGTACTCTTCATGTCATCAACGTTGCCTACCCAATATGCATCTGTATATGCTTTGATGTTGAAATTACTACTTTTGGGGTACCATAATCCATATTCAATTGTTCACATGAGATATCTCAGAACTCTCTTGACAACCTTAAGGTTTGTTTCCCTTGGATCTTCTTAAAATCTTCCAACAAGGCCTACCACCTGCATAATATCAGGTCTTGATGTTGTGGAGTAAATTAGACTTCCTATCATGGATATGTATAGTGTTTTGTCTACCTTAGGTGAGTCATCATCTCTACTCATCTTGCATCCAACTTCCATTGGTGTTCCAATTGGTCTATATTCTTCCATTCTGAATCTTTTCAACATCTCCTTGATATACTTAGTCTGGGATATGAATATACCTTGATCTATTTGATTGATTTGTAAACTCGAAAGAATGAAAGATCTCCAAGAATTGACATCTTGAACTCTTCTTTCATCATGTCAGCAAACTCATATCTCATCTTATCATGGTCTCCTCTAAATATGATATCATCTACATACACAATGACAATTAACAAGTGGTATCCTTCTTCCTTGATGTAGATATTGTCCGCAACACCTTTTCTAAATCCTTTCTCAATGAGGTATGAATCTAGTCTACTATACCAAGCTCTAGGAGCTTGTTTTAATCCATACAAAGCTTTCTTCCTGAACACATAGTCTTTATCTTTAATTAGTGAAAATCCATCAGGTTGTTCAATGTATACTTATTCATTTAGGAAACCATTTAGGAAGGCTGATTTCACATCCATCTGGAATAATTTGATCTTCTTGTATGCGCGTAATCCAGAACAATCTTATTGCTTCCATTCTTGCCACTGGTGTAAATGTCTCATCAAAATCAATTCCTTCCATTTGTGTGTATCCTTTACATACTATCCTTTCCTTTTTCTTGTCACTTCTCCTTTCTCATTTAGTTTGTTTCTGAATACCCATTTGGTTCCAATCACATTCTTGTTCCACGGTCTAGGTACCAAGTTCCCATGTCTCATTATTTTCAATCTGATCCAACTCTTCATTCATGGCGTCTACCCAATGTTGATCTTTGTTTACTTCTGCAACATTCTTGGGTTTTATCATTGATGAGGAGTGTTATGTCTTCATGGTTATGTTTCTCTCTTAGCTTTCTTCTTGTGAGAATGTCACCATCTTTGTTTCCAATGATCTGATTTTTAGGATGGTCCTTTTTGACTTTCCTAGAGGGTGCCTTAGTGTCTAGCATTTCTTCCTCTTCATCTAGCTTCTTCACGTAGACTATCCAACTCTTCATCATCTTCTTATTCTTCATGACCACCATTGTGTTGAGTGTTGGTTTTGGCATACTGTGTCTCATCCACCTTCACATTAGTGCTTTCAACAATATTTTGCAACCTTTTATTGTAGCACATGTAAGCCATGTTGACTTGTTGAGTAGCCAAGGAATATTCCTTCATCACATCTTGAGTCAAATTTTCCCAAGTTGTCTTCATCTCTTTTGATATAGCATTTACTACCAAATAATCTTATGTGCTTTACATTTTTGGTATCTTCTTCCATAGTTCATAGGGAGTCTTTTCACTATTTATTCTTAGTTGAGCTCTATTCAAAAGATAGACCGTGGTGTAAATTGCTTCACTCCAATACCTATGTCTGAGAGTTTGGATTCATTTAGCATGGTCCTTTCCATCTCCTGTACAGTCATGTTCTTCCTCTCAACAACCCCATTTTTCCAATGTGTCCTTACAACTAAGAATTTTATTCTAATTCCATGTTCTTAAAAAAAATTCATCAAACTCATTTGACCATAATTCTCTACCTCTGTTAGATCTTAGGCATTTGATCTTTTTGTTCTTCTCATTTTCCACCAATGCCTTGAATTTCTTGAATCTGTCTAAGGCTTATGACTTTTGTTTCAAACACACCACCCATGTTATCCTAGTGTAATCATCTATTAGAAGCATAAAATATGACTCATTGTTTATGCCTTCAGTTTTGGTGGGTCCACAGAGGTTTGTATGGATCAACTCTAATGGCTTGGTTATAGAATACTCTTTTGATTTGAATGACCTCCTTGTTTTTTTCCATGCAAACAAGCCTTGCATAGTGTATCCACAAGTTTCTCAATATTTGGCATATGTCTCACATAACCTTTAGCACTTAGTTTCACCAAATTTTCAAAACTCATATGCCCCAATCTCTTGTTCCACAACTAGTTGTAGTCAATCTTACTTGTAAAGCACTTCTCTTTATTTATTTCATTAAGAACATACATGTTGTTCTTTGTCCGCTTGGCCTTTGCAAATTTATTTCATGTTTTAGTTTATAATGTCACAACCTTTGTCATGGAATATCACATTATATCCCCTTTTGCACATTTGACTCACACTCAAAGAAATTGTGTTTAAGACCTTCAACATATAAAACATTTTCAGTTATAGTATTTCCATTATCTAGACTCAATGTTCCTTTCCCAACTATGTTTGTTGAGTTGTTATCACCAAACCTCACAACATCGATGCATTATTAGACAAAGTAATGAATTTAATTTTGTCACCTATCATGTGGCTTGAGCATCCACTATCCAAATACCATATTTTATCTTCATTTTTCACATGAAATGTAGTCTGTACTATTGAGCATGACTCTTTTCTCTTGTTCTCATCCTTCTTTGCCACATATACCCACTTCTTTTGCTTGGGCGGTTCTTGTTTGTTTGTTGAAACTGCATTACTCTTCTTATGATGATTATGTTGGACACCATTATAGTTTGATCTGAGTGTAAGATGGGCCAAAGTTTCTCCTATAGCCTCTAGATAATTTTCTACACTTGGCAGCTTTATGTCCAAACTGATTACATGAATAATAATAACCATAGAAAGAGGTATATGTGATCCTTGGTGAATTGGTTCTTCTTCTCATGGATTTGTTGAATCCTTTGTTTGCAGCAGAGGAGGTACTTGGTGTTGTCAGCAGACTTGTTTCCTTCATTCTTAGTTGGCTCATTTTCCTTATTTTATCCATTAAAGCCAATTCCATATTTATCAGTTGTGTCTTGTTGATTGTTGAGTATGTCAATTAACACATTTGAAATTTTCTCTAGCTTTTCATACATTGCTAGCTTGTTGGTTAGTTGGTTCATCTCAGATTTTAGTTGCTCCATTTCTGAGTTCAATTTTGTGTATTCTTCTTATTTTGATTTGTAAGACTAAGAAATATTCTCCAGTTGTGTCTCAAGTTCCTTAAGCTCATTTTCCTCTTCTTATTCTCTTTGGGATTGTCTTCCTTCAAAGATGTGGATTTTTTCTTCATAATCCTTTAGTGTGCATCTTAGTTTCTAATTCTTTTTCCTGCACAGTTTCAACTCTTCAAGAGCACATACCAACTCTACTTCTAGATTCACTTCAACTTCTTCTTCATCTGAATCTTCATACTCAATTATGTTCTTCCCTTTGGAACTACATTCTTTAGCCGCATCCATGGCCATAAACAAACACTCTGACTAATCTTCATCATTTTCATTCTTAGAGTTGCTGAGAGTTGCTTAAATCTAATTCACTTGAATCTTCCTTTGAGTAAAAATTTCTTTTATTTTTGAAGAACCTATTCTTGTTATTTTTCTTTATAGACTCATTTTTTCTTTTTTTTTTTTATGACTGTGTTCTTCATGTTTATAATGATTGTCTTTATTCTTGTTTGGACACTTACTAGCAAAGTGGCTTACTTGTCTCGCATGTAAAACATTTGAAAGGAAGTTTTCCCTTATACTTACATGAACCTCTTTTCAGTCTTCTGAAAAACATTGCTTCAATCTTTTCAACATCCAACTCATCTCCTGAAGTTGATTCTTCTTCTTCTTCTTACACGGAATGAGTTTCTTTCTTGACCTTAAATGCTACCTCTTTCTTGGCAGTTTTGGATGCAACATTCCTCATCTCGTATGTTGAAAGAGTGCTCTATAGTTCATCCATTATGAGAGTCTTCATGTCTTTGGATTCCTCTATAGTTGATACCTTTGCATCATACTTTCCAGTCAGAGATCTCAAAATATTCTGCACTATGACAGATTCTTCTAGTTTCTCTCCTAGACCTATGATCATATTTATGACCTCATCTATTCTTTGCATGTAGGCCGCTATACTCTCATCATCCTTCATCTTTAGATTTTTGAACTGAGCTCTGTAGGTTTGTAGATTTTCTAGCTTAACCTTTTCATCACCTTCATAGATACTCTATAGTTTGGTCCATATCTCTTTTGTTGTTGTGTAATGCATAACTTTCACAAACTTTGTTTCAATCAAGCCACATAGAATGGTGTTCATTGCTCTTGAGTTACATTCATATTCTGCCTTATCTGCGAAGTAGTAATTGGTGTGGCTAGAGGGTTGTATCCTTTCTCAATGAATTCCCAGATATCAAAACCAAGTGACATCAAATATGTCTTCATCCTTATTCTCCAAAATGCATAATTCGTACTAGTGAAGAGAGGTGATCTTGACAATGAAAAACTACCTTGTGCCTGATTTTCCACCATGCTTGTGATAGGAGGATATCCTTGAAGATGTTAAGCTTCTGTTATAAGGATGTCACTCTGATACCAATTGTTAGAGATCACAAGCACTAAGAGGGGGGGTGAATCAGTGCAGATTAAAACTTTTTCAATTTATGCTAATAACTCTTTAATGATGTGTGGCATTACACTATGAGCAGTCAATCACACATATGTGAAGTACAAAAATGTTGAACACATATATTTACCGTGGGAAACCATTTTGGGAGAAAACCCACCAAAACCGTTGTTTATATTACACAAAGTAAGGACTTATAAGAATATAACATATTTTACAAGATTTGTTTAGTGAGGCACCAACCCCATAAGGAGCTCTAACCCCTACACCTCTGTTGATACTACACACAAACAAAGACTCTAGTAAATATTACATGTCACAAGAGATTTATTTTGTAGGCACCCACCCACAAGGAAGCAACAACTCCCTGAATGTGCTAAGCTAAAACTTAGACTTGATTTATGTACAGATTTTGATAATCTAGTTATAAAAATTGATAATACAATAAATTATGATCGCTTTCCTAGCTCTGTTTGTGTTATGCATCTCACTCTCTTCTGCTCATCTGATTCAAACTCTTTTCTCAATCAATATGTCACCCTTAATGCTCTATTCATCTACTAAATCAATGTATCATTGAGTTGCTCTCCTCTTTCCTCTCTCTTTTCTTGTCACTTTTTATTATCTTGATTGCATCGTATTCTCTCTTCTGTAGTTCTCACTTAGCTCGAATACTCTTTTTCCCACTTGAGCAACGTACAAAATAGTTCCAAGTTTGAACTATATCACAATCGACCCATTCCTTCACTTCGAATTGTGTATCATGCACCTTCCTGCTTGGTCGCCTAAGAATTTGTCCCATTAAATACATACAACTAACTCCAAATCTTGTTCCTTCTGTATTCAGCTTGATTACACTATTTTCCATGCACCTACTAGAGTAATTTATTAGTCGTTGCCAAAAATAGATTTTCCCTCTTTTTACAGTTTTCATCGTGACAGAGATGAGCGAGCCATTTCCTTCTCCATATTTTATTTCACCTTAAAACTTAGGATCTCATAGAGAATGTAACTGCATTTCCACAAAGTCAATACACATTAAATGCTTTGGCAGCTAGAATAGTAGATTTCTTCATTCTTTGTGGAGATCAAGTCATATGCTTAGCCGCAATCACCTAACAATCGAATCACCATCGATTTTGGAGAACCAACTCTCCCTTGTACATATTTAAATCAATTTGATTTCCTTCTACCCTTATCTAGTTCATATTTCATCATTTAGTAGATTTACATTTCTCTTTTGACTTTCTCCTTGTATCGTGGCACTTTTCTTTGTTCAAGGTGGCATTTCTTCTTCCCTAGCGACTTTTTAGTTATCTAGAACTCTTTTATTCTTCTCGCAGCTTTCCCAATGTCACACAACTATCCTCCTTGTCTATTTCCTTTCCACGAATTTGTTCCAAGTTTGAAACTCTATCTCTTTTACTCGCGGATTTTATATACTTCCATGGCTATCTTCCGTCCTTAGCGGATTTTCTAGGTCTTTGCGACTTTTCACTTCATTCACAACTTTTCTTCCGACTTCCTTACATTTGTGACTTTTCCTTCACCTTCAAAGCTCTTCCTTTACATTCTCATCTTCAATTTTCTTACTCGTGGCTTGGCCTTTGACTCCACATAGCTTTTTGACTTCATCCTTTTATGTGTGACAACTATTAGGGTGAAATCACAAACCCCCAAATGAGTGGTCGGATCTACTTTTCTAAGGCAGGGTCATTTGGTGTGATTTGCATAACATTGAACTTTCCCCAAGGTGTGGGACCTTGAAAAAGTAGGAAAGATCTCCAAATTAAAGGTTGGTTTCTATTCCTAAACTACCTACCATGAGCTACTCCAGTGCAGGAAAACTAAATCTAACCTAATCTAACCATTCCAAGGAACCAAGGAGAGAGAAAGAGGGAAAAATAGAGCCTACACTAAAGTGGTGATACACCAACAAAGGAAGCAAGATATTCTGTTGAGGGAGAAAGAAATAGAAAAATGGAGATGAGGGAGGTCAGATAGAAGTAACATGGCCCAGATCTTCAAATTCACCATTAAACTCCATGAAACACAACATCCTGCACCTGCAAATGTGAAATACATGCACATAAAAACAAATCTGGAAGGGAGAGGCACGAGAGAAACAACAAAATGATGCAAAGGGTTGAAGAACACCACAAAAACACATTTTTATTGCTCTAGAAGGTGCACAGACCATTACATTTCTAGAATAGAGGCACAAATACATTTTCCAGGTGTGGGAGAAGGTTCACTACTCAAAAATGGTGTCGAGAAACAAATTTGATAGAGTTTCTCTATGCCTAGAATGTCTCTCCTCAAAAAGAGAAGTGTTACAATATATAGAAAGAATAAGAGAGAGAGAGAGAGGGAAAATCGAATCTTGCTCTAACCACCATGAGATATGCATCGAATCCCACTTTGAAAGTTCAACCACTGAATATCAATGCCTTCTGCAAATCTACCCACAATATGTCGCTTCTGGTTCCCAACGGATCGAATCAAATCAGATCTGGTAGTTGAAGAGCAAGAAGATCCTGCATTAAAGGCCCGAAGACGTTTTCTCCATTTTTCACCTACCAGGGCCCAAAAAATGATTTTTTATCTTTCCATGGTGTAGAAGACGTTGAGACACTTCCAACGGTGTCAGATTTGTAATATTTTGAGCCCTAAGTTGAAAGATATGCCCCTCCAAAGTTTGTATCGAGTCCATACAAATGGACGGGAAAATAGTTTGAAAAATAGGTCCCCTTTAATATGGGACACGTGATAGCTAGATTAGGGAAAAATCAGGTTTGTGGGTCCATAATTTATCTTTTCCCCTTTTCCACAAGAATCATGAAATCCAAAAACTCCCACAGCCCCGCCGCTCCACTTGGACACATGGCACCCTTTGGTTGGTTGGGGATGCGCTTCACCTTTTATCTCTGGGCCTTTTTGTCAAAAGGAAAATTTTCACCTTTTGCTCTAACAACTCACTTTCCTTGACTCAGGGCTTGAATGTTGAATTTTTCTTTTGCCTCATTCTTGAATGCGAGCTCGTAGGTCCGAAACGTTTTCCCTTCATATTTTCTCTATGTGCGGGGTTTGTTCTGACCAAATTTGCCAAGGGTAAATTTGGGATAACAATTGGTGACTCACGGGGACATCTACCTACTAGATGAAAAGACTAGTGGCCTTGAAGCATCCATTGGGCATGGAGTCTACCTGATAAACATGAAACTGATCTGAACTTCAAAGACTTGATCCCTAAGCCACTGCGAGCCTGACTACAAGCCTTTTCTATGTTTTGTTTGACCCTGAGCCTACCTACACGTCTACACCCTCAATTTTCATAAGAAAATCTTGGGAATGGATTTTCTGAGAGTAGAAAATTGTTTTGACCCTGGGGCTTCAATTTGTCCCTCGAATGGACTATCTTGAAACGGCTTTAGTTGCTCTGCATTTGTTTTCTTTTTGGAATTTGCAACTGCTATAGCAAAAATGAGTCTTCCTACCTTGGATAGTTAAGATTCTGGCTTCATGCCCCTCTGAAGCAATACAAACAAAACTTATATACAAAAACCAAATCATACATGCCTCAAATGAGACATGCAGAGTGTGCACAAGCACTTCTTCTACTGAAAACAAAGCCTAATCCTACTCCTAAACTAACCAGAGAAAAAGAATGCTAAACAAAGCCTACAACTGGCAGAGAGAAGTAGCTTCCCTTTCTCGAGAGAGGCAGCCATGTAAATGATTTGACACTAAATATAGCTGCCAGTATGAGTGAAAAATTGACTCTAACCCTATCTTCCACCCAAATCATCAAGGTATCAACATTAATGGGAAATACCTCCTCAAGCTGACTTGCATTGGACTCCTCTAGAGGTGTTGATGATGACCCTTGGTACTTTGATGCTCATCCTCATGCCTTGAAGTAGGCATGACTATTTTTGGCTTCTCCTTTGGCTCCAATGAAGCCAAGTACCTGATTGGGAAAAGTTTGATCCTTTGAATGTGCCCCTTGTTTTGAGTTTCAACTCCAAGAAAGGTTTAATTCTCCCAAACTTGATTCCAGAGGGCTACTATAAAATGCAGGCTACTACAATTGAATGCTCTCCTCCATGACAACAGGTTCATATTCTTGGAAGGTGGATGAAGGAGGAGAAAACAATAGAAACTCAATTGGTTCTTCTCCATCAAAACAGTCCTCCAAATCAGACAAATAAATTACCTCATTGTTGTTCTGCTGCAAATGTTCAACCTCTTCCATGGTGTCCTCTTGGTTTGCAACTTGTTCACCATGTTTTCCCTCATTCTCAAACATTGAGTTTGAAAGATCAAACTCTTCTTCAGCATTAGATTTTGAGAGAGATGAGGTGAGAGGAAGAAAAAGGTTCTTCTATGGCCTGTTTTGTGCTCAAAGTTTCTAGGGTTGCATTACTCTCCTCCTCAACTGGAATGCACTTCCCTTCTTTTGGATTTGGGGAGCAACTTCTCTTTCTTCGCTGCTTGAAGACATTCTCTCCCTTCAAAATGAATCCTCTTCTTCATGGAGTTTGACAAGTCAAACTCTTGTTTTGATACTCTAGAGGACTATTTGGGATTTATAATATCTCTTATCCAGCGGGGTTCATTTAAGAGACCTCTGGAAATCGGAGGTGGAGAATACTCTTCCGGCGAATATCCCATGCCTTTCAAAGGCTTAATTTTTGGGGGTTATATTCAAGAATTTCACTGATTATCAAGCACTCACATGGGTTCCACCTTTATAGATTTTCTTGTCGAAATCAAAAATACACAAACTCAATAGACCTTAGATTCCTTGTAGACCTATTGATGCGCGTCATATAATATTTCTAATTCCTGCATTTTTGACCCTACTTCTTCTAAATCTCCCCAACTTTGACTTTTTTAACATTACCTCGACCACTTTTCTCATCAAAAATTCTACTTTGTACGCACAACAAACTCTTTTTATAAATGCATTGACTATATGTGTTGTAACTCCTTGTCATTGGTCACTAAGGCCTATTGAACGCATCACTAAGTTATCTTCTATTGACGCCACTCACTAAGGCTGTGGCGCGCATCAATAGGCCTTAGTGACACGTGTCATACATACATTAGTGACATAGAAAGGCTTATGCGAGGAAAAGGCTTATTGACGCCTCCCTTTTAAGGCACTGTGTGCGCGCGTCATTCTTTTGAGTGACGCTGTAGGAAATCAAACTCTTTATTGACGCGCATCACTAAGGCCTATTGATGGTGATCTTAAAATCTCGTGGCGTATGTCACCATAGGCCTTATGACGCGTTCAATAGGCCTTAGTGAATGCGTCAATAGCTCCTATTAAAAGATCAAAATTTTGTCGAGAGGTCAGAATCCTCTAGCCTCTTTTCTCTTGCAATCGAAAAAACTCCATGTTAGCTGCCAACAAAATCTTTGTCTTGGTCACCTACTATGCTCCTTTTATATCTTAGTCTCTCCTTGTCTTCAAACCTCCTTATGCGCATCAACATGGAAGACCCCCTTCACACCTCTATTACGGGATATATCATATTGTTGAAAAATGTGAGTAGTAAGTGTTCTCTGCGAATAATCTAGGTTTATATAGGGGATATTTTTGGAAGGTAGGCGATGACCCCTAAAAAAATTAAAGTGTAATTTTTAGGCGAACAGGTTCTTCTCCATGCAAAAATTCGCCTTTTCAAAATTTTCAAAAATGGAATATTACCTCATATTACTTAATATTCGCCACTAAAATTATCCTCCTATTTGATTTTTCCTCCATGATGGATTCATCAACCAAATCAGGCCCTTCAAATGAAAGCAAGTAATCTCCAATGATGCTTTCTTCTTTTCTTGCTACTAAACTCTAATTTGATTTCTTCCATTTACTCCTCTTCAATGAACTTAGAGTTGATTGTTCATCTTCTTCCATGGTTGATTGTGCAACTTGAATTGGATCAGTACATTTTCTTCAAATAGAGTGCCAACGTAGACACTACATTATGAAAAAACTGATGACTGATCTTCTTTCTCTTGTTCTTACTTCTTCTCCTCTAATGTAAATCAAACCTCAACCACCACTGGATCTTCAACCTTGACCTCCTCTATTGGTTTGACCATCAAAGGGATCTTTGTAAGCCCAAATTTGGTAGCCCAACTCTTGATTATCATCATTTTTCTTTGTTGGGATCCTCTTCTTGTTGTTCTCTTTGATTGGATTCTTGAGTCTTTTCCCAACATGGACTTGGGAGAGCAAAAGGAGTGGCAGGTTGGGGTTCAACTAGTTTTACAATTTTTTGTGGTGTGGAGGGAGGAGATGAAAATTCTCTTTTCTTTTGAGGGAATGACTGCTTGGAAAGAAAAGGGGAGAAGAAATGAAATGGGGTGGAAGACTAGGGAATGGAGAAATGGAATCAATGCTTGGGGAAGAAACTGGGAAGCTTGGAAATTGGAGCTTGGGTTGAGATGGTGTTGCTTGAGAAAGAGAAAAAGAAAAGTTATGAGATGTTGGACTTACCCATTGACGAGGTTGTCTTAACTCCAACTCATAAGCCTCGATCTCCTCAGTCCATTGTGCAAGTTAGGGCAGCATTTCAACCATGAAGTTAAGCTTCTCTTGAAGGCTGTAATGTCTTGGAAAAGGGCCTTCCCATGGACAAGGTGCCCTACAACCAATCTTGAATGCCTTCATTTGTGTTATGCCCTTGATTGAACCATGTCAGCCTCCATTTTTGGATCTTCTCCAGCAAACCAGCATTCTCCACATAGTTTTCACCATTGTATGTGTCCCCTTGTTCTTGATAAGCTCCATGGACAAACTAATTTTGAATCTACTCATATAGGTAAGCATAATGATCCTAGATTTGATTATAATGCTGATTTGGAGGAGTTGGGAAATGCATTGGAGGTGGATTGCATTGTTGTAAGTGTGAGTTCCATGAAGGGAATGAAGTCATGATTGCACAACCTCATGGAATGGGAGAAAATGAAAGAGATGGAAGAAGAAAATGGATGAAAATGAGTGGAAATGGATGGAAAAGGTATGCAACTCGTGAAATGGGTTTTTAACCAAGAACACATCAACTTGATGAAATAAAGTGAAGACCTTTGGTCCCACCGGCGTGCCAAAATTGTTAGTGGCACATGGTGGTGTAAGTTTTGTTGTTTTTTGAGACACTAAGAGAAGATGAAATATCTAACCCCAGTGTCCCATCGAGCATGCCAAAAATGTTAAGGTGAAATCACAACACCCCCAAATGAGTGGTCGGATTTTCTTTTCTAAGGTAGGGTCATTTGGTGTGATTTGCATAACATTGAACTTTCCCCAAGGTGTGGGACCTTGTAAAAGTGGGAAAGCTCTCCAGATTAAAGGTTGGTTCCTATTCCTAAACTACCTACCACGAGCTACTCTAGTACAGGAAAACTAAATCTAACCTAATCTAACCATTCCAAGGAACCAAGGAGAGAGAAAAAGGGAAAAAATAGAGCCTACACTAAAGTGATGATACACCAGCAAAAGAAGTGAGATATTTTGTTAAGGGAGAAAGAAACAAAAAAAATGGAGATGAGGGAGGTTAGACAGAAGTAACATGGCCCAGATCTTCAAATTCACCATTAAACTCCATGAAACACAACATCCTGCACCTGTAAATGTGAAATACATGCACAGAAAAACAAATCTAGAAGGGAGAGGCACAGAGAAACAACAAAATGATGCAAAGGGTTGAAGAACACCAAAAAAACACATTTTTATTGCTCTAGAAGGTGCACAGACCATTACATTTCTGGAATAGAGGCACAAATACATTTTCCAAGCATGGGAGAAGGTTTGCTGCTCAAAATGGTGTCGAGAAACAAATTTGACAGAGTTTCTCTATGCCTAGAATGTCTCTCCTTAAAAAAGAGAAGTGTTACAATATATAGAAAGAAAAAGAGAGAGAGAAGAGGGAAAAATCAAATCCTACTCCAACCACCATGAGATACGCATTGAATCCCACTTTGAAAATTTAACCATTGAATATCAATGCCTTCTAGCAAATCCACCCACAATATGTTGCTTCTAGTTCCCAACGGATCAAATCGAATCGGATCTGGTAGTTGAAGAGTAAGAAGATCCTGCATTAAAGGCCTAAAGATGTTTTCTCCATTTTTCACCTACCATGGCCCCAAAAATTATTTTTTATCTTTCCATGGCGTAGAAGATGTCGATACGCTTCAAACAAAGGTCGATTTGTAATATTTGAGCCCCGAGTTGAAAGATATGCCCCTCCAAAGTTTGTATCGAGTCCGTACAAATGGATGAGAAAACAGTTTGAAAAACTGAGTCCCCTTTAATATGGGACATGTGACAACCAGATTAGGGAAAATTCAGGTTTACGGGTTTGTAATTTATCTATTCCCATTTTTTCGTAAGAATCACGAAATCTAGAAAACTCCTGCATCCCCGCCACTCCGCTCGAACACGTGGCACCCTTTGGTTGGTTAGGGGATGCACTTCACCTTTTGTCTTTGGGCCTTTTTGTCAAAAGGAAAATTTTCACCTTTTGCTCCGACGGCCCGCTTTCCTTGACTCAGGCCTGAATGCTTGACTTTTTCCTTTGCCTCATTCTGGAATGTGAGCTCGTAGGTCTGAAATGTTTTCCCTTCATATTTTCTCTATGTGCGGGGTTTGTTCTGACCAAATTTTTTGGGGTGAATTTGGGATAACAAGAAACCACTTACCTTCCACATCTTCTTCTAGCATTCAAAGGGCTTTTTTCGACCTCAACGACTATCTCTAGGCTCCGGCGATATATATCCTTTTGTTCGCGGCTTGTAAAAACATTTTCTAAATTCCTTATAACTTGTCCTTTATCATCTTGAAGCCTTTTTGAGCTAACACTACCAATCAAGCTTCATCTTTTCAGCATGCTCACTTTACCAAATTCTCTCCTTTTGCCATCAATGTAACTTGACATAAACTAATTTAGCTTGACATCAATGATAACACATTTGACTCATGACAAAGGTCCAACAATACCTCCTATTTTGTAATAACAAGTTTCTACTGCAGAGTCTCTCGCGCACGCGTGGCCTCAATGCATGTAGCCACCAACACATGTATCATCTCGGGGTCGGAGTTTCATCTTTGACATCTACCGATATTCCACAACATGTTGGACTCTAACTATTCCTACACCCTTATCTTGATTGTGTTTATCATTCATATGCTCATAAAAATTTAGGTATTCCTCAAACTTATGATTCTTTCCACACCATGAGAAAATAATGTTCTAATGGCACTCACGCCTATAATGATCAAGGGATCCGCTTGTATAACATGTTCCTCATGGGAATTCACCTCTTCCACCATTGCAACCTTGACCTCTGAATCCTCCATGGTAACCTCTACCTCTACCACCTCCATTAGAGCACCCTTCATTGTGATTATGATTATGATGTTCACCTTGTTCCTTAGAATTATTTGCAATATTGGTCTTGCGTACACTAGTTTCAATGACATTATGAATATGATTAATCAATCTGCAATTGTTTGTACCATGAGTTGTAGACTTACAAATCTTACAATAACAAGACACGTTCTTCCCGATCGTGTGTGCTGCAAAGATGGGGGACCTACTTGAATCATGATCTAAATGAAAAATATCACAATCTAGCAACATGACACACACCAATTTACGAGGAAACTATCCTTAGTATGTCCTTCTACCTCATAATCCATACACCAAATACCACTGCACATCTCATGGGTTGAATTATCTGACAATTTTTCCAACAATGTTTCCATAGATGCAATCTGAGATTCTAAAAATGGGCTAACCCTAGTGTCTATGCTTTCTAACTACCTCAGAGTGCAAATCTACCTCCAAAGCCTCACATAGATCTATAAATGTCTTGTGAGAAAGTTCCCTTCTGAAAGGTGTGATCAAACCACCAAAAAACCAATGTGCATGTTGACTAGGGTGTATGTCATAAGACAACTTTGACAAAAAAATTATTTAATTGGATATCATACTCCCTTACACTCTATCATACCCCGCTTAATATCCTTCAAAGATATTGATGCTTTTTTGTTCAAACTCAAGTATATGGAACTCATCTAAGAAAGCATCATGTAACATGGTATAGTCTACACAAGTCTAGTTTAGATCATACTTCTTATACCAACTATGTGCGCACCCTTGCAGAGTAGTAACAAACTGACTTTACTTACACTCAGGAGTTGTGATTCCCTTATTGCACCATATTATCTCACACATGTGCACATGCTCAATTGTATCTTCAATTCCTCTATATTCTAGTAGGTGAAGAGACATATTATAATACACTTGTTGGGGTTGGTGCAGACCGTTGCCACCAGATCCAAAACCTATATTACCTCTTGTGTTTCCTCCACCTCTAGAACAACCAAATCTACTAGATCCCGAACCACCTGATGCTCTTGATCCTCCTCCCGTATTGGGCATTGGACCAGAGGATGTGTTTCTTTGTTCCCCCATTGTTGTGCTAAATTAAATGCCCATGTTCTACAAATTTTTGCTACTTCACGAAGTATTACCAACATTCTCGCACACCCACACCCCGGCGTAGATGACATGCCGTAAAATATACCACCAATTGGATTACCAAACAAAGAAAATTACGTAGCCATATGAAAAAATCTTGTATTCAAAGGAAAATGAAAGCTACTTGTCATTTTGCTGAATACCTACACTAGTTTGATTCTCAACAATTGTTTCACGAATTAGAACACCAAGAACAAGGGCTAGGTTGTTAGGCTAGATCTGTTGCACACCCATGGCTCTTAATTTTTCTTCCTCAGAAGTGCTTTCATCAGAAGTCGAGGGGGTCATCTACCACACTTTCCTAAAGATGGAAGAACCAGATGCTCTGCTACATGTATTTTGGGTGAGCCCCAATCCTTCTTGATCCATCTCTCTCTCTCTCTAAAAATCCAAAGAATCCTCAATATCATGTCTCTTCATCAATTCCCTCTTGCACACTTCATTATACTTAAGTTTCCTTTCTTCTCTCTACCTTTCTATCATCTTTCACCACACCTTCTCTTTCACCACACTGCTCTTGTCCCCCACGTGCAGTGGGATTTAGCTAGCCATAGGTCACCTCTTCAAATCCATTGTTACAATCAAGATCTTAACCGCTAAAGGGATATCACACAAATAATATCCTATGGGTTCGCATAAGAACTGGATCTCAATAGCCTCTTAATAGGAATAACTATAAACAACATACTCCAATGTATAACTATGAAAAACACCACTCCACTAGTGATCTATAGTGCATGTCCAAGCCAAATCAACATCATGCAGAGTCTAGTAATATTCTTGTGTCCAAAAATTATTCTATACCTCCAATTTCTCTTTGATGCGTATGCTACTAGCCACTTGTACAACTCTATAAGGAAACAAGAAAAGAATGTCTCATAGAGCTCATGATATAGATTCTCTTCAACCCATGCGCGTGCATAAAATTTAGGTCCAATGTTATATCTGTGAGAAAAATATTCCTCTAAATTTTCTACCCAACTCTCAATACTAGCCAAGGTCAACCGATACATCTTCATCATGCAACATCCTTATAGTAACTTGAAAAGAGGTCCTGAAACATAACCAAAATGTAGTCTTTTATTTTACTAAGAATAGCCCAAGGCGCATTGGCACATCACTTAAACAAACCTTAGCACTCACCTGAAGTGTGCAAGGGTACCAAGTCCCTCTTTTATGGCATATTTATCAAGGAGTTAGCATGAAGAGACATATAATCCATAATCATAACAACCAGATCCATAACAACCATGCAAAGATAAACCACAACTAGATATAGATCACAACCATATGCAAGAATAAGCTAAACAAGAATCAAGATCAGGTTTACTATGCAAGATCTAGTTACAGATAAGTCAATAACTAATATCCAACCACAAATATCCATTATATTAATCATTATAAAACACAAAATCCAAATACATACATAAGAGTATCACCATAGGTCATGTGCCCATAAACCAACAACATAACCTTACAAGCATTCATGGGATACTAAATCCATGTAAATCAATACATATATAGAGGGGTGGGGACTTTCCCTTCACCGCCTATGCATCCTCAAAATAGGTTACATGCTAAGAATAGCCATGCATCACTACAAGATAAATACAAAAGCATGCAAGCTTGCTAATAATAGATTATCTAATAATAACTACAGATCTAATCCTATTATTAGCCCAAAACTGTGCATGTCATTTGATCTTCCACTTGTCCAAAATAGCCTTTTCTTAGTCTCCAAGTCTTCATGCCTTTATGTTCCCCACACTCATACCTATCTTTATCCCATTGTAAGAAAAATGGCTAAGTCTCGACCTCATACTTTCCTAGGTGCACCCTTTTTGCTACATTTCCACACGTACCTACGGGCCCCATGTCCATGCACCCCAAACTTATGTGCCTTCAATACTTAGGTTATAATTCATCAACCAAAACTTAGAAAGTGACTCATTTTCAAAACTTACTATTTTTAGTATGTGAGAACCTCAGTAAAACTTACTATTTTTATTAAGTGGTCTTCTTGATGTTGAAATGAGATGGTAGTTGTCTCAAAAGTTTTGTTTTCACTCGGGATTATTTTCTCTAACTCTTAGGGGTTTTCAATTGCTATATTTTTATAAATATGAAAATGCAATTTTTACAACTGAATTTTTATTTGGGCCATTAAACATTAGCCAAACCATAAATATAGGTAATATTAGTACCGAAAGAAAGGAGTTTTTGCAAGGAAGGTGTTGTTAAATTTTCATTATATTCTAATGTGAGTTTTATGAGTTATGATAAAATCTTTGTTTTCAGGCGTGGAGGTTTTTGGAAACTTTTAGTAGCATACCAATAATGTATTTGGTGTTTAGGGAGGGAAAAAAAAATGCATTCAAATGCACAAAAATGGCTAAGTGTTGGATTTTAACCTTTTCTCCTCATTAGCACTTTAACTCACCATTAACCCAACATGGCTTAACCCAAGCCAAGACGAGGGTTAGAGGGTGATTTGCACCCATGAAAATAGGGGAAAGTTGAGGTGAGGGGACAATGAGGACACTAAAATTCACTTTTCATGAGATTGTGACAAGTGTCACCATGTGAGAGAAAAAGAGATAGATGCAAGGGTTGGAAACATGCTCTTGAAAGCTGAGATGGGGTACTCCATGTGACCAAGGTTAATCGGATGAGCTTGGGTACACTTTTTTGTCTCATTTGTCCCTTTGCACTAAGGTACAAAGGACAAGGGACAACAATCATGGAAAAATGTGCCAAGGGTGGACTTTGTCATGAGAAGGGGCCAAATTGATCTAACACTCATCTTGCAAGTTGTTCTAACAGCCCGAGATGTCACTTAAGAGACAAAAGACATTATTTCACAAGGGGCACACTTTTTGTCCTTATTTCCCCCTTACACCAAGGGACAAGGAAAATTGATGTTAAAAAATGTGTCATGGGTAGACGTGGTCATGTTTGCAAGTTGTTAACACTCTTAGGCAAAAATTGATGCATTTTAAGTGATATGAACAAAATCATCACAACTAGGGGGCACAATTTTATCTCCATTTTCCGACCTTGCACCAAGGGATAAGGGAAAAGGAATAGTTGAGGTCAAAAATCTCACCACTTGCTTAAATGGTGTGTTGATGTCATCATACCAACACAAAATTAGAACAAGGGAATGCTTTTTCCACCATGGGAGAAAACTTAGAGTTCCATGATCAAACCTTATATTATTTCAACTCCAAAATACCCACTAAATCCATCCAAAAAAATAGAATGACTTTATTCTACCTTAATTTTTCTTTTTAGGCCCAATCACCCTTTTGACACAAAGAGGAAATAACACTAACCCGGATAACCATAAAGAGTAGTGATGCCTATTATCAAAAATATATATTTACCATGTAGAGGACTCCAAGATCTTTCCGTTGGCTATCTATTTAGCTCTTAACTCCTCCGAGAACTCCTAGAACCTTCATAACAAGATCACTTTCTCTATTGAATATTTCATTCCATGCACTGTAATGACTTGATCTTGCTCATATGGATCCTAAACCAAACTACTCCACGTATTTCATTATAAAATTCTATAGATATCTTAATTTATCCTTTGCAAATAGCTTTGAGGATGTTTTCTTGTTGCATTATGGATAAAATAGTCATTTCGGCGCTTCCATGAGCATTTTTCCACCTCGAGATCTCGAGAACTTCATAAAAACCACTTGAATCTAACTCCATATGCATGAAACATACTTTGAATCCATGTTATAGTGTTCCTCTTAGGCATAATGAGGATGAAACAAACTTAAAGGGGTTGTATGAGTCAATAGGTTAGTTAGAGGAAGGGTTTGTAATGACCGAGAAAGGGGGTTTCAAGTGGTGGGCTTAGTTTTCATGAAAAAAATTATAAATTTTACATGCCAAATATTTAACATGACAAAAAAATTTCTAATTCATGGACATAGACCACAAGGGATAACGAAGAATCTTGCTCATCTCGTGGAGGAACAGACCAATGTCTTAACCATTGGGTAATATAGTCACCATATTCAACAACTAGTATAAGAGACAAACACAACCAATGTAAAACAACATAAACACACAACTAAAAAGGTAAAAAACCAAGAAGAAAAGGAAAATGTAAATGAAATGGAAACTATGATAAATGTTTGGGGCTAACCAACCTTATAACTTGTAGAGTTTCAAATGTTACCCACAGTGAGAAAACTCCAATAGGTTTCCATCAAATATGCAAGGTAGTACATTTTTTCTCCACAAATTACCTAATATTGAAGGGACCAATCTAGAGAGAGTCAAATTTCCCATGGCTTCTTTTAGGTTCACATATCTTATCCTAGAGTAGGACAATATCTCTAATCTGAAAGTTTTTATTACATGCCTTCGATCAAACAACTTATTCACTTTCGATTGGTGCCTCCTGAGAACATCCACTACTACTTCTTTATCTTCATTCAATTTTTCCAAGTAGCATATTCTTTTGTCAAGAGCATCAGTATACTCTCCATCATCTATTTCCTTCACTAGTTGTAAGGCAAGAAATTCCAATGAAATAAAAATTTGTACTTCAATTCCATATTACAACTGAAAGGGAAAATGTCAATGACCTTTTTAGGTGTTATCTGATCAGCCCACATAGCATCATACAACTTTTTATGCCAATTCCTTTTATTAGCATCCACCAATTTCTAAATAATAGTAACAATATTCTTGTTACTATATTCCACTTAACCGCTTCCTTATGGTTAATAGTCATCAGAATGTGACAATGAAATCACATAATTGTAACAAAATTCAATTATATCAATGGATAGGAAACAAATAACATTATCACTTACTATCTTATTTGTAACTCCAAACCGGACGGTGATATTATCTTTCGTAATGTTGAACACCATCTTCAAATTCACATGCTTGATTTGGATGGCCTCCAACTACTTTGTGAGATATTCGGTGGTAGTAAGAACATACATATGACCCACACTAGATTGAGGATTCAATACACCCACAAAGTCCAAACCCCACTTTGTTAGAATGGTTCTTCTATGAGCACGGGCCAAAGTGGCATGACAACTAGTCTTGGATTTCCTACAAATTGTTGACATGGTTCACATTTCTCTACCCATTTGTAGGCATCCCTAAAAAGAGTAGGCCAATAATATCCACCTCTCAAGATATTATGTGCATTTACTAGTGTTGAGAAGTTTCCTTTGCATGCCTGATCATGGTATGCTTTCAAAAGTTGTTCTTGTTGTTCCTCTTCAATACACCTTAAGAAAGTGCCATCCAATCCTCTCTTGTATAACACATTCTCCCAAATGACGTACTTTGTTGCCTTTAGTCGAAGAGTACATATTTGCTTATAATCAAGACCTAGGTGGAAATCACCATAAGTTAGGAAGTATGCAATATCTGAATATCATGGATTAGTAGTACTCATAAAGAGGACAAGAGGGAGGTCTTTGGTCAAACATTCATAACACTTAGAACAATCTTCCCACTCCTCCTTAGCAAGAAGTTCACATAAACCATTACCACACCAATTTGGAGGGCCTAATATCAAGGTCATATTCTTGAATCTTTGACACCCAATTACCTCTTCTTATACCAGGATCTTGTTGCATCAGAATAGACTTGAAAGTTGGGCTAGGAACCATAACAATGGTGTGTGAGTTCAAGAGATAGAACTTGAAAGTTTTCAAATATTGAACCAATACATATGAATGTTTCTCGTGTTGTGAATAATTGAGTTAGTGTGATTTTAATAGTGTACTCATGAATGCAATAGGTGATTGAAACTTTTCATCAATATACTAAACTAGGAAAGATGAGATGGTATGCTAGGAAGCATAGCAAAGAAAAAATAAAATCTTTGTCTTTGAAGTCCTGGAAAAACCAAGCTATGTGTTTTCATGATAACACCATTGTGATTTAACAAATATGGAATTTGTAAAACCCTAATTGCATAGTCACATATAATAAATAAAATGCTAAATCACATATCCGACACAATAAATAAGCTAGATAAAAATGATACCAGAGCACAGAGAGGATAAAAAAAAAATTAGATGATATTCACTTAATCCCAAAGTATTTTGGATTGAAGACTGATGAAAATGAGGAAACTATCACAACTACACTCGATTTTTTTGTAATTCCCGGATGATCTGGACTAGGGCTCCTAGAATAGGACTAGGGTGCCTAGGCACTAGGGACCTCTACTAGGTGCATGTGACTATGCAAGAGCTCAGAAATTGGTTTTCACTATGTCACACAAGTGTCACTAACCTTCAATTTTAGTCACACGTATATCACTGGATGATTTTACGAGTTCACCTATAACCTGCAAAAAATGATATCCTGTAAAACCCTAAAACTACATCAAATCCTAAAAAGAAATATGTAAATGGGGAGTAAGAGTGACCTCAAAAGTCTCCCAACAGAGTGATATTACGACCAAGCATTGCACTACATCTTAGACTCCATGTAGTTCTTATGCATGTGTGTAGAAATCATGCCCTAGGAAGCTCTTGTGCAAGATGCACTTAATAGCAAGCGATAGCTAGATGTAGTAATGTAAATAGATGTGTGGATGGAAAAATGAACTTCCCCTCCTATGTGTGTATGTATAAAATGTAGTCCCTTATCCCTTGAGTGAGTGTTAGATGGATTCCTTTATGCTCTTAGAATTCCTTTAGATCCAACCTTAGGTAGTGATAATAGATGCTTGGAGCTTGGTCCCTTATTATGGTCACATAATTTTGTTTTTATATGATTCCCTTGGTTGAATTTCGTAATTGAAAACTGGAAGGTCAACCCATAAGAAAATAAGATTCCCAAAAAGAGTGAGTAAGGTAAAAAGATTTTGGGGCACCTGAGAGGACGAGGCAGGTTTGGGCGCTGGCACCTGTCTGGGTGATGGTGTCTAGAGTCATGAAAGATAAAGAAATGAAGTACCTACTATGTTATAGGGTGTAGAATGCCAAATAGAAAATAAGAAACACAAAAAAAAGCCAAAGATAGTTGTCAATTGCTATTTTTATCACTTAGGAATCATATGAATAGTAGTATGTGATTAGGACCTAGAAATATACCCAAGTGCATGATTTTGTGTCTACATTTTCCCCCACTTTATGTTGTTGAGTGAATACTCAATAACATAAAGTAGTTTAGAATTTGCGTACCTTTGTTCCTTGTAGATTGATGGTGAAAGTGTGCTAAGGAGACAAGTGAAAGCATGGAGTGATAAAAATAAAGCATGGAAGATAAGAAAAAGGAAGTGACCCTAGGGGTAAAGTGTATCATGTTGTACCATGTTTGTACCTATTGTTTTTCTTGTGAGTGTTGCTTCTTGTAAGGGACGAACCTACAAAAATAAGAGCAAAAGAGTAGTCAAAGTCATGTATTGTGAAAAATCTTGTAAAACCATGTAAATGTATGTAAATTTATGTAAAAAGTAGTAAAAGGAAAATGTGCACCTGATCCATGAAGAGTGAAAAGGATAGAAAACATTCTTGAACTGCTATAGAAGAGAGTTTTTGGGTGATATCACGCTAAGAGTGGGATTTTTTGGGAAATATCACGCCAAGTGTGAGTTTTTTTGGCAATGTTATGAAAAGAACGAGTTTTTTGGGAAATCTCACACCACAATAGAAGAGTGTTGGGGAGAAATTTCTAGAGTTATTCTCCATCTCTAACTCGCTTCCCGAATGTATACACCACTGCAGATGGTCTGATCCTAATTTTTCCCGTGTTGTTCCAATTTGTTCCAAGGAAATAGAAAAAGGAGATAGAATGCATTCTGATTTTTGTATGGTTGTGCCTATATTGTGAAAACTTCTCTTTGAATTGTTGCTAACTGTGTTGATTTGAGAAAGTAATTGTACTATCGCCTAGTCATAAGCACCTCGGAAAGGTCAGGAGTGCCTAGGAACTCATGTCTATATCTAGGCACTAGTGTTTGTGTTGAAATAAGGACCCAAGTTAGAATCTTGGGCCATTCGGTGGTTATAAATTTATTTTGTTCTTATACCGTGTAGGCTTGTACTAAATCTCTAAGTTGTTGTATGGGGTTATTGATTCACCCAATGTATGCCCCCTCATTTGGGGTATATGTGACGTTCTTAGGAGAATGTGGCCCAAAGGAAAGGACCAATTTTGATCTAAAATTATATTGCTATCGGGGAGGTAATGTGTATGGTAGAAACCAAAGCACATGCAAACAAAGTGGATAGAAATATGTGTTGGTATAAAAAGACAAACATGTTATAGAAGACAATGTAAACAAGTAATATTGCAAAAAAAATGTGACCGTGAAAAGTAGGTTTCAAACAATGGACATTGCTCAAAATGTTGCAAGACAATCAAGGCCAAAGTGGCCAAAAGCATCCAAGAAATGAATAAGCAAGACATAGGGCATAGCCCATAAATAATGGCATACAATGAAAATCAATGGAAAATAGTATCAAGAAAAGTATCAGACAACCATGGTGGAAAATAGTTCCTACAAAGAAAATGGTGTACGTGAAGCACACATTACTATGTTAGAAAGATAAAAGTATGTCAAGATGTGTATATTTCAATAAAGTAGCATGCTAGTAAGAATAGGAATAGTATAAAAAGAAATAATAGCACTGTAGCGTGTAAGAAATTAGATGCCTCCAAGAGCCTCGGTGGGACTCTGAGACATACAATGCAAAGCATAAATGTTGAATGTAAGAATCTATAATAATTATACATTCACAACTAGAGAACAAGTGAGCGTGCATGTGTATATGATAAATATAATGACATACGAGATATCCAGCTAACATAGTAAGCAAAAGTGCAACATGTTGTAGTGTGAATAGAATGGAATACAAGGTGAATGTGATAGGATCAGCATGCACTCCCGAGTGAATGTGAATGATCGTGATATGAGGTTCATTTATAAAATACCCCTCGACAATCAAGAATGATCCATATAACAAGAGTGCTTCATCGGGAAACGGTTTTAAAATGAGCACTAGATAGAGAGATCATGAAGTACAAAGCATGAAGAGTGAAGGTGGTGAGGTTCATTTCAGATTTAAACCCTTAGAAATTGAGTATGAGTTGTGGAACTAGAGTGCGTCATAGGGTAGTATGATATGTGATAATTGAATTCTAAAAGGATATTTTATGAATGCATATAGTGTGAAATGTTTAATGTGTATGATGTGAGGTTCTTGAATGTAGTGTGCCCTCAACACCAAGTGTGAACCATAGCACAAGAGTGCATCATAGGGAAATGATGATACAAATGTATCAAGATGTGTAATAATTCTCAAAGAGATGAAATATGAAGCACATAATGTATGAGTAGAAATGATAGGCACTGAGGATGTTAGGAGGGGGAGAAGTAAGTGAGATGCCCCAAGTGTATGATGATGATAATAATCAAGTAACATTATCTAATAGATCATCATTATCATGGTCAAAGTCAAATGGAGAAGCATCAAAACCTAGTAGGCAATATTATGGGTTTGATCACGTAAAGATCCAATGCAATATAAATTATACATGCACATTGGGTATTCTTCATTAGTGAAAGGCGTTAATGGACAAACATGTGCACACCATCAAGTGAGATTTTGTGTATAGCCTAGAAATGAATCATTGAAAATAGTAACATGACCAAAAGGCATGGGAAATTTGATATCAATATGATCAAGATCTAGAGTGCCTCCAATGTAGTCAAGCCAAGACTGCCCAAGATTAAGTGGAGAATTTCATGCAACAAAGATTGATAAATGGAATACATGGATGCCATAAATAGTAGTAATACAAATGTATCCATGATAGAGATGAGGAGAAGTAGGTGGAGGAATGATATCATCAAGTGTGAATTAAAACCGATTCAAGCCATCATGTGTACAAACAGGATGTCGAACTAGTGGGATCGAATGGAATGTGTTGCCAATAAGAGATATGCATGAAAAGAGTGCATGTGAAAGGAGGAAGCACAGATGTAGGTTTCTCATGAGAAGACGATGAAATTGAAATGAAGTCCAAAGTATGGATAGAACCCCAAAAAATTACCATAGCATTAGTAAAAGAGGGGGTGAGGATGAAGCAAATGAGATGGTGTCCGATGCAAAAACAATTCCTTCGACTAGAGGCAAGTTGACAAGATAATCCATGGGTTGTTGATCTTCAATGAGATGCATATCAGTAGTAGAAGTTGGAGTAGGTAATGTAGTGGTTAGATCTAGGTGGAAATATTTGAATGGGTCATGATTAGTAATGATTGTATGTTCAAATCCATCATGTAAGAATTTAACGCACCGGTGAACTATAGAAGGCACTTGATTGCATGACGTGAAGCCATGGCCTACCAAGTAAGAAATTGTAATGAAATGGGATATTGATAATAAATAATATTGTAAGAATAGTTTTTGGCCCAACGGTGATAGGTAAAGTAATAGTTCTTATGCATGGATGTGTAGAAGAATCATACGCACATAGAGAAATGGAGGATGGGATAACATTAACTAAGGAAAGGTTGATATTTTGAAGGAGTGATAAAGTACAAAGATTGAGCTCATATCCATTATTGATTATAGTCCACTTAATACCCATGTGATAGATATGAGCTGGTATATATAGGGGAGGATCATTGTCATAAACAAAAATATCGATAACTATATCAGATGGAAAATTAAGTTGTTGAGAAAATACATCTACAAATGTCTAATATACTATGTCTAGATGAGTAGTATAAGGAATGCGGGTATTATCCAAGAGGGAATTTATTTTAGCTCTATAATCTAGATTGGCTAACAAGAAATAATGAATGGAGATATCCATGATGAGAAAGTCCTAGGAAAATGAAATAAGTGATGAGATGAGGACCCGAGAGTGTTTGAATGAGATGGGTTCACAAAATGATTTAACAAATATGGAATTTGTAAAACCCTAATTACAAATTCATGTATGATAAATAAAACACTAAAGCATGTATCTGACATAAGCAATAAGATAGATAAAAATGAAACCCTAGGTGTAAGAGAGAGGATAAAATACTTAGTTGATATTTGTTTAATCCCAAAGTGTTATAGACTGGAATACTTTGATGAATAGAAGGAGGAGATTTTCGCAACCACACTCAAATGTTTTTTAATTATCGATGAGCCTAGACCAGAAGTTGGAATAGGACTAGGGAACCTATGTGCTAGGGACCTCTAATAGGTGCATGTGACACCGTAGGAGCTCAAAAAATAGACTTCGTTGTGTCACACAAGTGTTTTTAACCTTCAATTTTGGTCACTTGTATGTCTCTAGATGATATCTGAATTCACCTGTAATCTGTAAAACAAGTGATATCTTACAAAACACCAAACCACATCAAATCCTAAAAAAGAAAGATGCAAATGGGGATTCAGACTGACCCCAGTGAGTCACCCGAAAGAGTGAACTTATGACCAAGCATTGCACTACATCTCATAATCCATGTAGTTCTTGTGTGCGTCTATATAAATAGTGAGTTAGGAATCTCTTGTGCAAGATGCACTTGATAACGAGTGATATCTAGATGTAGCAATGTAAACAGATGTTTGTATCACAAAATGAACTTCCCCTCCTATGTGTGTATGAAAAAATGCAGTCCCCTGTCCCTTGAGTGATTGCTAGATAGATTCCTTGATGGTCTTAGAATTCCTTTGGATGCAACCTTAGGAGATGATAATATATTCTTAGAGCTTGGTCCCTTATTATGCTCTCATATTTTTGTATTTATATGATTCCCTTGGTTTAATTTCACAATTGACAACTGTAAGGTCGGCCCCTAAGAAAATAAGATTCCCAAAAGTTAAAATATGTCCAAAAAGAGCCATTAAAGTAGAAAGAGGGTGAGGGCACCTAAGTGCTGATGTCCGAGTCATGAAAGATAAAGCAGTGAAGTACCAACTAGGTTGTAGGGTGTTAAAGGCTAAATATAAAATAAGAAACACATACAAAAGGCCAAATATAGTTGTGAACTACTAGTTTTCTCACTTATGAATCATATGAATAGTAGTATGTGATTAGGACCTAGAAATGTACACAAGTGTCCGATTTTTTCGTTTTGTGTCTAAATTTTCCTAAACTAGGAAAGCTGAGATGGTATGCTCGGAAGCATAGCAGTAAAAAATAAAATCTTTGTTGAAGTCCTAACGAACCACTCTAGGTGATTTTGTGATAGCACCTTTGATTAATTCGAAATATTGTTTTCCCTCTTTTATCCACTTGAAGGAATCCTTAGGCTTCATCATGTTAACAATTTATTTAGTAAGCTCAAAAATTAGGAATGAACCTTCTCAAGAAATTTACCTTTCCAAAGAATGAATGCACACCAGCTTTCTTGTGGGCATAGATAAGCGTTAAATGGAATTAACTCTTTTAGGATCAATTTTTGTACCTTCTTTGCTCACAATATGTCCAAGGAGCTTTCCTTTTGTCACCCTAAAAATTGAATTCTTTATATTGAGAGAGATATGGTGTTTCCTACAATGAGATCAATACCTTCTCCAGATGATCCAAATGTTCTTATATCTTCTTTGAGTATATGGTGAGGTCATCCAAGTACACCACTATACATTTTCCTTTCAAATCTTTAAAGGATAAATCTATCTCTCTTTAGAATTTGGAACCTAAATTAATTAATCCAAAGGGCATATGATGCTATGAAAATTTAACCTAAGGGGTGTTAAAAGAAGTTTTGAATTGATCTTATTTTGCAACCTCAATTTCTTTATACCCTAATAATTTGTTGAGCATAGAAAACATTTTTGACCCATTGACGTCTTGCAAAATGTGGTCTCAGTGGATCGGTAGGGGGATAATTCTATTTTATAGGATCCTGATTCAAATTTAAAAAATCCACACAAATGTGTATCTCACCATTCTTCTTTCTCATTGGAACAATTTTGGCTATCCATGTTGAGTTATGGATAGGGAATATGATGCGAGCATTGAGAAACTTTTCAATTTCTTCTCTAATAATTCTAGTGATGTTACGATTTTACTTGGCTTTGTTTTTTCTAGAATGCCCTCGCATTAGTTTTCAAATGCATGGAATATTACATAGACTATGGTTGGAAAGACTTGAGATATTTATATGAATAAGATAGCATATCATAATAATTCTTTAACAAAGTTGAAAAGTTTATGCATTTCTTGGGAGAAAAAAACTTATTGATGGTCACCATCCTTAGTTTTTTTGGATTGAGGGTAATTTGAGGGTGTTGAAAGGACCCACATCCTTGTACATATGAGGATTTTTAAAGAGGATCCACAACTTTGGTTACAATGAAAGGGGACCACATATTAGGAACCCAATTGGGCGACCATGGAACCGAAGTGAAGATGCAATGCAATGATCGTCAACACGACTTGCAGCGAGTGGGACAATTTAGAAACAACTTACATCGGCAAGAGTAGAGCAGCCACCAAGATGCAAGAAGAAGCGGAGCAGCCACAAGTGTCAGCAGCGAGAGGAGGAGCCACGACCGCGTGAGAGGAGCAAAGAATCGTGGCGGAGCAGCCACCGGCCACAAGTCGCGAGAGGAGAAGGAGCCACCAACGTTGACAACGAGAGGAGCAGCCACCAGCGTCAGCAGTGAGGAGTAACCACCAGTGTCAACACGAGCAGAGATGCCACCTCTAGCGGCGAAACCACCTCCGAGGAGGATCGTGCCTCGGGGGATTTGAAACCGGTGGACAAGCACACAACCATGTGACTTGACCGCACCACTCCCACCCCATCGGCAAAATTATTGGATTTGCAAACAAAGCGTATAAATTGTGCGTGCTAAGCCACGGTCACCATCCTTAGTTTCTCACTTGTTCCAATGTTTACTTTTTCATATTCGGTGAAAGATTTGGGTTGATATTTTTATTTTTGTGAGTGAACCTATCATGTTTATCAAATAATTCATCCAGTGAAACCAATCCTTTTGGAATTATATTTCCCTTCAATTGAATCACTCCATCATCATCAACTTGATCACCTCTTATACCATTACTATCATCAGTTGTAAACTCTCATGGGAGGGAATCACTTCCTTCAAAATACATAGTCTTGAAATCACATGTCTACTGCAAAAATGACAATATATGACTATCATCATTGAACACCTACCAACTCTTTGAGTTATCAGGCATGCTTGGATGGAAAACCATCTCCACTGAATACTTATGCTCACCAAAATTGGGATGGGGAATCATTAGAGAGGCGGACACTGCCAATGAATCAGCTCTACTATTTTGATCATGAGGGATTGTCTTGATATCAAATGCATCAAAATCCTCTACAAAGTTCAACACTTTATTCCTATAATAATAGATACGATAGTTTTTACTTGAAACAAGTTTCTTATTTGTTTTACAACTAGCTTTGTATCTCCTTCCACTGCAAGATTTTTTATTCCCATCTCTTCAACGAATTGCAATCCAAGAAACAAGGCCTCATATTCCATTATGTTGTTAGTATTAGAGAATTGTAGCTTATATGACAATGGAAATAAATCTCCTTGTGGAGAAGACAAAACAACTCGACACACGACACAATCAATGAGTAACTATGATCAAATTCCATATTCCAAATCTCATCAATGATTTTAGTTGGGATTTATTCAAAGATGGGAAACTCTTCATCTCACTTAGAACTCATAAAATAATTCATGTTACCTCTATCCTTGAAAAATAACATGTCCACTCTCCCTACTTTGGAATAGGATATGTGCTCTTGGATCATCTGATTTCTGAACCATATATTTCATTTTTGGTTTAGGGAGAAGCTTTTTCATTTTATTCTTGACTAGTATTGAAGCGGATGACTAGTCCAAGTCCATTTGTATTTATCCTCCAACATCCCAACATAAAATTTTAATAAGAAGAATAGCGTATGTATATAACATGTCCACAAAAATGTTGCCTTAAATAACTTCTCTAGAAAATCTATGAACACAAGTTGTGCATATTTGATTCTACCAACAAGAGGGACTTATTTTGTTTCCATTGAGTAGAAATGACCAAATTCTTAGGTGATACTCAAGCCAAGAGCTTGAGAAAATTTTGCATGCATGACATCATTGGATGCACCAGAGTTAATAATGTATTATTTAATCGGTATTCATTGATCAATAGGGAAACATAAACATGATCAATATTTCTGGTGGATGAATGAGAAGAAGCTAAGATATTTTGACTTTTATTTTACATAGGATTTGGAAGTAATAATTTAAAATTAGGTGAAATTTTTTATCTTGAGCTACTACATTTGATAAATTTGACCAACTTATCAAATTGTTCAGGATGGGTTTGTAAATATTCGGACTCAAATCGAACCTTAGCTTTCTTTACATGATCAATGATATCAAAGGTAGAAGAGGAACTTTTAGGAGCATTGGAGACAATAATAGTAGGTTGGTTATTTCTAGCATTGGAAGAAACAAGATATTGAATTACTCTAGGAACAATAGAGGTAGATTTTTCATTACTATTTTTAGATGCAAGAGTAGAAACATTATTTTTAGAATGAGTAAGACTGCTTGAATTACCTAGAATAGGAGATGTCTTGAGAGGGGATGTTGATTCGGATTCTTCTTAGTTGACTCCATGGATGGTGGAAGTATATAATCTCTCTTGATTATTGTTTTTGTGGTTTTATAGCCACCTTTTAGAGGTCCTATTTTTACTTCTCTACATTCCTAAATGATTTATCTTTCTCAAGAGCTTTGGAGCATGTGAAAACAACACAAGAGTGTTTTCCCATGTCATCTACAACCTCTTCATAATCATCCTCATATGAATATGTATAGTTAAAGAAGATAGATTTTTTAGATTTTATCTCTTCAATGAGTAATCCACCTTCTTCCTCTTCTTCCTTCGAAACATCCTCTTCCTCATTTTCCTCATCTGAATATGTCTCAAAAGTGACATTCATAGATGAAGTTTCAAGTGTAACAATTTTTTCTCCTCCAAAAATCTTATTTTAGTTCTAATTTTGATTTTGATTTTGATAACTTTTTCTTTTCATATCTTTAAATGGGTTTCTCTAAGCGAGATGTTTGTTTAGAGAAAGAAAATCATTGGAAATTTCTTACACTAAAGGACCAGCAATTCCAGAACTAGAACTCTCAACCTTATCTTTGTTTGACCCTTTCCTGAGTTTTCTCGACATGACGAGGTCTTCTTCTACATTACTGCAAGTTGTTGAGTGTTATCTAAGGTGTTGGGTTGATATCTCCTTAGAATGAATCCAATTCCAATAATTAAGTTTGTGAAGAATCTTAATTGGTTATCTTCAGTAGGTCTTATAGATTTGAGAATTTTATAAATCAGTCTATTAAACTTTACAATGAAATCTCACATAGCCTCATTTAGTTCCTTCTTCAATTGGGACCATTATGCGAAATTCATGAGAATATTCAGTTGGTTTAAACCTAGCCTCAAAATTTGTCTTCATATGATTCCAGTTAGTGATTGACCTTCTTGGTAGGTGATAGAACCAATATGTAGTGACATTTTGTAGTGATTCCACATATAAACAGGACATATGCATCCTCATGTTCCACTCCCAACACGCCACAGTTGTGATGAAGGCAAAAATGTGCTCATGTAGGTATTATTTCCCATCCCCTATGAACTTGGGGAATTTTTCTTCGATCCTCTAGGAAACTCATGAAGTGGAGGAGGTAGAGCCAATGGGATTGTGTTTTTCCTCACGGTACAAGTGCAACAATTTCTTCTTCTTCTTCTTCTTCTTCTTCTTCTTCTAGAGGAATAAGGTCTATTATTGGTACAACCAGTTCTTCAAGGGGGTATTCAAGAGTAAATTTAGGTTACTTTTAGGGAATAATTCTCATCCAACTTGTCTTACTATCTAGACAATAGGAAGTATGAATTATTCTTGTCATTGTTCTTCGAATGCAAGATTGACAATGCTACTTACTTGATTAACTTGGGTATATATTATTTCCGGTAGTTTTACTTAGAATGTTAAATAGGAATACAACTAGAAACAATGAAAAAATTTCAATGGGAGTACAACAACGATTTTAAATATTTAGAAAGGTATTTTCTCATTTTTCTATTTTTATGGGTGTACAAAAGAAAAATGTGCCCCAAAATGAGAGCCAAAACTGTTGGTGAAATAATTTTTCACCGGATGAATTAGTGGTTTTATCAATGCTCTAGATAAGGTCTCTCATCTTAGGAATGGGGAATCTCCCATTTATTGAATGAAGGAAATAATAAAATGTGTGAGTAGACTATAGATCAAGGATCACACAGTAGTACTTCGATAAACTGTGGAAAATTACTTGTATGGAATACAAGGGAGGAATTTTCTTGAAAAGAGGTAAAGGGGAGATAAGAAAATAGGGAGAGGGTTAAGTTTGTGAGTAGGAACTTAAAAATTTCACAAACATTAACCAGAGTAGGTCCACATTCAATAGGAAGAGAAAAAATGTGTAAGCAACAACAAGATTAACAAATCAAAGACACAAAGTTCTATTGATTTATTCCTCAAAGACACAAAGTTCTTTCTTGGTTGTCCAAGATTATAAATTTGCATAGTTGGAAAGTAATAAGCATAAGAACATAGAAAAGGAGATAAAATAATTTAGTTTTTTTATGTGTACTAGGAGAACAAAAGCTAACCCTTTGGAATGGAGAATTTTTCCCAATATATAGCCTTACAAAGTGTCTCTTCATCTCCCCCAAAGTGACTTTTCATATTCTTACCACTTGTGACCTTTCATATTCCCATAGGAATAAAAATAAGTTCTTTTCTTATTTATGAAAAATAAATTTTACAATGAAAAATTAAAAGGTCACTTAAGTGAATAAGACAAAATAGCCAAAAAGTACATTCCCAACAAAGAATTAGAATGTAGAGAGAGAAGAGAGAGGTCAAGTTGAAGATGAAGAATCTTATGATGATGAAGAGCGTGCTCTTGATGGACTCTATGGAAATTATCTAGGGATGAAATCCATTCATTTGACTTCTTTTCTCGAATCAAACTACTGTTGTGAGTGCAACTTCATTTGCTTGTGGGATGCAAACAAACTCCAAAGCATTGATAGAAGTGAGAGTTACTCTCCTGATATGTAAGTTGTGTATATTTCTCATATATTGGAGACTTTTATGGCACATTTGGTGTAGAAGAGAGACCACGTAAAGGCCTCATGTACAAGATAGCATACACTAGATAATAATTCATTGTAAATTTCTTAGAGGTAGGTAAGCTCGCAATGATTCTTTGATGAATGTTGTTACTTATAATTTTCCCCCAATCAATTGTTTGATCTCCTAGGATGAATTGAGCCATCCAGTCTTAGAAGTATTTTGTAGTCTCTTCTCCCATCATCTTTCTCAACAAGACTATTGCATCTGAGTATGCCTCATGGAATTCACCTCGAGACCAAGTTTTAGGAATCCATGAGGGCTTCCTTCCCTATTTGAGCCATGATCCAACTACCAAACCTTACAAATATGAATATGTTCTTGCCCATTATTGAGAGGAAAATTCCCGAGTGATGATCACCATATTGTTACTAGTGGGAATTTGCAGGCATTGAGAGATACCATTTGGAGTGAGAATTGTCAGAATGAATTATCATCTACTTGAATTGTCCTCAAATTTGGGTCATAATGTTGGGCACAAGCTTTGTGCTTTGAATGGAAAATGGATATCCACTAGCTCTAAATATCCCACTTAAAAATATATTTTCCTCTACATATTCACAATGTTCTCTCAACATCCTTATTTTTAGGTCCTCCAAATCCATGTTTGTCACATCATTATCACCTACATTGGGATACTCAGTGTTTAATGTGGAAATTGGCTCTAAACTTGAGTATTTGAACTTCATGGTGATGAAAGCTAGTGAAATGGATGAGAGATGGATGGATATGAACAATTTGACCAAAATCCCAACACTTACTATTTTTAGCAGGTCCCACCCTAGATGTCTATTTTTAGAAAGTTTCTCAAATTGGCACTTTTGAGTGGTCTTGACATGAAAGGGGTGATGGTGACTCGAAAGTGACTCATTTTCAAAACTTACTATTTTTAGTATGTGAGAACCTAGTAAAACTTACTATTTTTAGTAAGTGGTCTTCTGGATGTTGGAATGAGATGGGAATGATCTCAAAAGTTTTGTTTTCACTCTGGGATGCTTTGCTCTAAATTTCAAGTGGTTTTCAATTGCCATATTTTTTAGATTTGAAAAGGAAATTTTTATGGCTGCATTTTTTATCCATAAAAATTATCCGTAACATTGATGGAGGAAAGATTAGTACCAAAATAAAGGCATTTTTTCAAGGAAGGTGTTGTCAAAATTTCATGAGATTCTAATGCGAGGTTTTTAAGTTATGATAAAATATTCATTTTTCAAGCATAAAGGTTTTTGGAAATTTTTAGCAAGATAACAATAATGTATTTTATGTTTGGGAGGTAGAAACATCACATTCAAATGGACAAAAATGACTATGTGTTGGATTTTAACCTTTTCTCCTCATTAGCACTTTAGCTTGCCATTAACCCAACATAAGCGTAACAAGGGTCAATCGGGGTTAAAGGGTGAGTTTCACCCTTGAAAATAGAATAAATTTGAGGTGAGAATAAAATGAGGATACTAAAATGCACTTTTCATGATATTGTGATAAGTGCCACATGTGAGAGCAAGATAAATAGATGTAGGGATGGAAAAAGGCTCTCACGAGCTAAGATGGGGTCCTCCATGTGACTTAGGTTGACCAGATGAGCTTGAGAAAAAAATTGTGTCCCATCTATCCCCTTGCACTAAGGGACAAGGGAAAAGGGATAGAAACACGACAAAATGTGCCAAGGGTGGACTTTGTCATGAAGAAGGGCCAAATTGGTCTAACACTCATTTTGTAAGTTGTTATAGAATCTCGAGATGGGACTTAAATGTTAAAAGAAATTCTTTCACAAGAGGTTTAATTTTTTTCCTTACTTCCCCCTTACACTAAGTGACAAGGGAGAATGGAAAATTGAGGTTAAAAAATGTGTCATGGGTAGAGGTGGTTACGTTTGTGCGTTGTTAACACTCCTAGGACACAAGTGATGCATTTTAAGTGATGTGAAAAAAATCATAACTAAGGGGGGACAATTTTGTGTCCATATTATCCCCTTTCACCAAGGGACAAGGGAAAAGGAACCATTTAGGTCAAAAATTCTGCCACTTACTTAAATGGTGTGTTGATGTCATCATGCCAATGTGAAATTATAATATGTGAATGTCTTTTCCACCCTAGGAGAAAAATTGGAGTTCTATGGTCCAATCTTATATTATTTTAACTCAAAAACACAAAAAGAATCCTTCCCAATAATTTTTAGGACCTTATTGTACCTTAATTTGTAGTTTTAGTCCCAATAACCCTTTTGACACAAAGAGGTAACAAAATGACCCAATCAAACACAAAGATTAGCGAGGCCTAAGATAAAAAAATAAGGTATATACCATGTAGAGGACTTTGAGGCATGTCCATTGACTATCTATTTAGTTCCTAACTCCTCCTAGAACTCCTAGAACCTTTAGAATAAGATCACTTTCTTTATTGAAACTTTCATTCCTTGCACCCATTATGACCTAGTCCTACTCGGATGGATCCTAACACCACCCGCCTCCACATATTTATTTCAAAATATTATATGTATATATATATATGTGTGTGTATATATATATATCTGTGTGTGTGTGTGTGTGTTCATGTGTGTCTTCTACATAACCTCCATATGGGTTGAACCTTTGCATATAGCTTCCGGAGGATGTTTTCTTGCTGCACTATGGCTAAAAATAGCCATTTTAGTGCTTCTAAGAGAACTTTTACACCTCAGATCTTAGTAGTTTTATGAAATTCACCTGAATATACCTCCCTACACATGAAAAATACTTGAAATTCATGTTAGAATGTTCCTCTTAGATATAATGAGGATGTCGAGATGTAAAGGGGATGTATGAGTTGATAGGTTAGCTAGAAGAAGGATTTGTAATGATAGGGAGAGGAGGTTTCAAGTGGTGGGCTTGGTTTACATGATGAAAATTTAAAAATTTGCATGTCAAACATTAAGCACGAAAAAAAAGTGTAAGGGGTATCCAATACCTTCCTTGGTTTTTTTATATTTAATGGTGATTGTATTAGTGATGCCCTGACCTCTGCAACCAAGTTCCTTTATCGGTGAATCCATGTTGTAATAAATAGTTATATCCCATACCATAATTTTGGTAAGAAGGTTCACATAGGAAGATACAGGAGAATATGTTTCAAATGGGAGGCATCAACACAACACTTAAAAGGGACTAGATCAGCCTTAACAGTGTATGTGGTCACTTGATAAGCATATTTAAGTCAACCATAGAGCATAGAGGGCACCAAATTATGTCATAATTCCAAGGGTGCCCTAGTAAAAATTGTAACTAAGATCATCGGGCATGACATGATAAATAGTTGGAAGAGTACGAGAATCCAATGTAATATTTAATGTGATTTGGCCTCATGGTTAGAAGGGAATATTGTCAAAACCACTTTTGATGATTGTGGAAGGGGTAACATCTTTGGTATGAATTGGGGAAAGGTGTAAAAAGGAGATGTTGCAAATGTTGAGACCAAAACTGTTTTCAATAAGGACACGTTTAACTAATATTCTATTGATATTTACTTGAATGTACAAATGTAAAACCTTGTGAATAACATCTTGGGGAGGTAGATCACTAGAAGTAAAGGATATGGGTTCTACTTGGAAAGTAATACATTTCTGTAACTAATTCTACATAAGAAATCTCTATATCATGGTTAATAGGGATATGTTGTAAGAGAGAGGCAATCCATTGTTGATAATTAGGATTAGCATTGGGATAGGCAAAGAGGAATAAATATGGGGCACAAGATTAAATGATTAAGGAAATAAAGCCAATCATGGAGAAGAATGGTGGGAGAAATCAAGAATTTGACCCTTAAGGAAACAAAGGCACAATGTTCAATTCTATAGTCGGGTTCACTAGATGTTTTCACCCTTTTGTGTTAGATTGGAGTTTTACATCTACAATCAAACAAGGAATGAAATAAATGTTACAGGATATTATTCTAACTAATTAACTTTCAACATTATCCATTCAAATATCTTAATAATGCATCAATACTTGTAATAAATGTACATGATGAAATACAATCAAGTACATGTGATTGAGTGCACTTAGCTGATTATAGTTGATTATGGGATCATTTGGGTGTAATGAATGTTGGAACGAGGGTTTCTAGACCTGAAAGGGATTTAAAATTATAATTGTGAGTTGAAGACCAACCGGGAAGGACTGTATGGTAGGGGCAAGAATGAATCTATAGTTTTTCCCCCTTTATATTTTTTTACACCTCCTCATAATTACAACATGTGACTTTCTAGTTTGTCACTTGTTTTATTCTATTAGACGTTGTCTTTCAAACACACTTGATCACAATGTGAGGGTCTCTGAATACTCTTATCAATCCTTAAAAATCCTAACCATGCATAAAGTCCTATAAAAGAACGTTAGTTGGGTTGTGGCACCCCTATGCACCTTCGATGTCGGAACTACTCGAAGAGGCCTCAATCCACATGTCATTCTCTACCTATCATGTGATATGTAGCTATAATGTAATCAGATTTAGCATCCTTCTTTGAAAATTATTGAATTGAGTTCCTCTCTTGTGCAATCTACTTGAGTGGGTGACTTTGAGTGTTTGTAAATGTGGGAATTAGTTCCCTATACCTATTGGGAAGATTCAGACTGTAGATAGCACCACCCTAATAATGTGTAAAGGTATTTTTGGAGTGTAGGGAGCTTTGGGTGCCTTTTGGGTGTTAGGTACTAAATGAGGTGAGTTTCACTTGCTTATATATGCTTTTGAAGGTAATTTAATTTAGAAAGGATGAGTGAGGGGAAGTAAGCAACCCAAAGAATAATGTGCAATGAGAAGTTAGGGACCAAAGTGAACTATGTCAATATCATACAATAGGGTCAAGACCATACAAACATTCTTCCTCGTGTTGTATGTTTTTATCCAAGAGTACAAACCTGCAATGTGGGGTTTGGAAGCTGGCAAGTGGAGTATATTACTATTTTTCATGTGTTTACTTCTCAAAAAAATGTCAACAAGTGAGTGTGTAAGATCATGAAATCTATACAAGAAACCTACGAATATACCGAGATGAAGATGGGTAGAGTGTATTTGTTTGAACAAGAGAGTAATGTTAGGAAAATAGTGTCAAAGATTAGAATTACCAAATTTAAATGTCTACAATAACCATTGAAATAATAAAATAAAAAAATCATAAAAATATTTATTTTCAAAATATGTTTCATAAGGAAAAACTTCATCCTCATTAAGGGATTGGGAGGATTAGAAAGTAATGTGGCATTGTTCAAAAAATTAATGTGGATCATAGTGGAATGGAAAATTTTAAAATCGGGATGCACTTCCATTTTTCATTAAAAAGGCTTGGATTTGTTATAATTGGAAAGAGTGGTAATTTCATATTTTTTTATTTTTATCAAGAGGATTCTTTGTTGTAGGTTTTAACTCTCCTAAAGAGAAAGAAATTGTGTTTTGGAGGAATTAGAATTTTGATAATAATTATATTTCAAAGGTCAATGATGGATATAAAAATGGGTTCAAAGGCATCAATAGAGGTTTAGACAAGTCTAGATCATATTATATGTGTTGCACATTAAATATTGTCTTATTAGAGTGTTTTCCAATATCACTTGATCACCAAATGCACTAGTTCACCGAGAAAGGTAAGAAAGAAAGAGCATGAAGTTGTTGCGAGTAGGAAATCAAATACAAAAATGATGTAGAATCTTGTATTCCAAAATCAGCATATAATAGCTTTACAATAGGTGTTACATATAATAGGAAGAAAGTATCACCAGAACTTAGAATAGTGTTCAAATATCTGCCACCTAGAATAGTGATCAAAGAGTAACTCCCACTAGCTAATAATGGTGGTCAAGTAACTCCCTAAGACCAAGGACACCTAAGCAAGTTGAATCCTCATGTGTAGGAATAATCCAAGTAAATAACTAAATGGAATAAATAATATCCTACACTAACATGGTTAATAGATACACTTCAAAATATTAGAAATTATGTTGGCGAGTTTATTGAATTTGGTAGAGATCATGGAAAACCCACTATGTTATTTATGCTAGGATGATATCAATCAAGGAATCCTCTTGCAAGATACTTACAAAAATTTTGTTAGGTAGTAACTTTCTCTAGCAAATGGAGTATGAATATATGGAAATATGGTGCTTTACTTGTCAATATCTCTTCCATACTTGGTAATTCTACCCACAAAATAATGAAGACACGCCCACAATTCACAATTTCACCTTTTTTCCTCAACAACAAAATGGGTCTTTCAAAAACAAAATATGGTGGCGGAAGGAACCAGGCAATATAACTCCCATTGTGGCCAATTGAGATTCACTACTACATGATAGTATGTTACACATAATAAATCCAATTTTTTGAATCGGAATAGAAATCCCCTTATTTTTATATAGAAAAGAAAGCAACAAAGGAAGGGAGAACACTCAAGACTTAATGAAATCCACACCTTCGTACAAGGGGATATACGAGAGGTAATATTGGAGTTTGAACTATATAAGATGTAGTATGTCTCATTTCTAACTAGGAACAAGGGAGATTGTTCAAGGGACAATAATATTGGAAACTTTTATGATAATACAAAAGAAGTGGAAGATGGTTTGAACAAAACTAGTATTTTGCAAAGAATGCTGAAATATCTTCATTTACCAATGTTGGAGAACCATATATAAAATGGTACTATGGAATATAAGATGGATCATTCTTACACAAAATATTAGGAACTTCCCATTCTATCATCTATAGTGGAATTTTCTACAAATACATTTTATCCATTATAAAACATTGTGTCTTTTCTTCAGGAAAGATGCTTAAGGGAGAAATTTGGAAGGTAAATATAGGGATATAAATAAGGATAGTGAAAATTAAAAACCTCAAATTAAATATTAGTCACCAATAGTATTGGATAGTGTTTTTATATTCATCCACATAACCAAAAATTTAAGGGAGGGAGGTTCTTCTTTAACTTGGTGAATGATATATCTTGAAAATCATGATAGAAATAGGGATAAAGTTCCACATAATTTTTGTAGATTGAGGATAACCCACCCCAATCTAAATACGTAATGGAAAATAATAAAACACAAAATTAAGGCTTAATTACTACAAGAAACCATTCCTACATAACCTTTTAAGTATCCAAATGGAAATCAATCTATAATCTTATGATGGAGGGGAATTTTACCTCCATTGTTAACATGTTAGTTATTTCATGGAATGTCATTGGAATGATGACCCCTAACAAAAGAAACTTCATAAAGTTCTAAAAGGATGTCATAAAACCTAACATTTTTATTTTTCAATAAACAAAATTAATAGAAGATGAGATTTATAATCTATTAAAATTTTAATTGTAGATGTGGTAGGGTGTGGCATGCACTTGCATCCGTAATTTTGGTCTAAAATTATTTTGGAACCCATCTTATATCAAAGTAGAAATGTTGTTAAAAGGGGATAATTGCTTGGTTTGTAGTTTCAAAGATACAATGATAACACCTAAATAATATCCATAAATGCATATGGAGTGAATCACGCAACACAAAAAGGGAAATATGGAGGTAAATTTAAGGAAATTTACAACAATTTTTTGATTAAAAGGTTATTTAAGGTGGTCACTTCAATGTTATTTTCATTTCTATTGATAAATAAGGAGGAAATAATCAATAATCTACCTCACAGAAGGATATTTTGGATTTTGTATCAACAAACTCTTTTTGGACCTCCTCTTAAGATAGGGATATTTTTATGGGCAAATCGGAGAAAAGACTATAATAGCATTGCCAAAAGACTAGATAGATTTATTATTTCTCCTCAATTTCTACAAGTGGATTGGATTATGAAATAAAATATTTTTAATGTATTGGGTTGTGATCACACTCCTCTTTCTTTGCATATTGAACTCAACAATTACCTAAAAGATGCCCAATTAATTTTGAATTAATGTGGCTTAGACATACAATTTTTGGGGATATGTTATTAATGTTCCAAAAATAGAAATTAAAAATTCTAAAATAAAATTTTAATCTCTAGAGTAGAACTATTTTGGAACATTTTTAGTATAACCCTACTTTGGAGGTAGAGCTAAATGTTTTAAACTTAGAGAAGCAAGAGTCCTCCTTGATATGAGACTAGTTGTATAAGGTGTCATAATTTTTAATTAAGTTGCATGAGGTTTATCTAAGGGAGGAAATTTTTTAGAAGCAAAAATATAAAGAAACTTAGATAAAAGATGGTGGTAGGAACACCATTTTTTTATCAATCCACTATAACAAGGAGGCAAGAAAATAGATTTTTTGGTATAAAATATGGTAAATGATTCTCTTTGGAAGAACATAAAGCTCTACGATGAGTTGTAGCATTTTTCAAAAGAAAAACTTATCAAAAGATATGGAAAGAGATGAACAAGTGATTGACCAGTTTTAGCTCATATTCCCATGCTAATTGTTTCATAAAATGAGAGTCTTTTGCAACAATTTTCTAAAGTTGAATTTGAGGCAACAATAGATTTGATGAAGAAGAAAAAAATTCAGGCCAATATGGTTTTCTAGTGGATAATTTGAGAAAAATAGAATATATATGGAAATTACTTGACTGGACTAGTGAATTAATCATCAACATCTATGAAAAAGTTAAAATATTTCAATTGTACATTCATTTCATTGATTTCAAAGAAGCATGATCTTGAAATCTATGTTTATTTTAAGTCAATTTCACTTTGCAATATTGTGTAGAAAATTATGTTAAAAGTAATTATATAAAGGATGAAACTATTGTTATCATTGATTATCTCTCAAGAATATGTTGAGTTTGTTACTAGATGGAAAATCTTAGATGGTGTTATAATGATACATGAATGCTTTATATTGTGGAATATAAAAAAATAAGAAATGTTGCTAATGTTGGAATTGGAAAAAATTATGATTAGGTAACAAGATATTCTTAAAGAAGGTGATACTTGCATTCGGGTTCAACAATGAATGGGTGTTGTGAGTGCTAGATTATGCAACTGATATCTATTTTTTAGTAATTGTAAATTGAATTCCATCCAATTTCATTAAAAATTATAGATGATTTTTCCAAGTAAACCTTGTATCCCTCTATTTTTGTTATCATGTCAAAATCATTGGGTTGTTGTCTAAGCAATCTAAGGTATAATGGGACACTCCAAGTGTTAAAAGGATTTTTACATATATTCCAAATACTCATTTAAATTTTGTGGATGACCCACTCTTTTTGGTGTATCTAAAATGGGGAAGTTTTGATCTATGAATGGTATTAAGGGAATTGAAGAAATGTTTGGCTAGCGTATTAGATTGCATAAATGAGATATCTTCTTTATAAATGCTCCTTTAGAAAGACAAGAAAGGATTTTTGGAGCTATTAGAGTTTCTATCGAGAATTTTCCTAACAAGTAATTAGGAGTCCCTATATTCACCAGAAGAGCTAAGGAAACACTTTTAAAAAATTGACCAAAAATATAATGTAATATTTTATTGATAATAAATTATTGTAGTACTTATGGGTATTATATAGTCATATCAAAACCTAATTTTAGGATATGATTTATAACCAACCAACAACCATTTAAAGAATAATATACTTGATTAATAACCCCAACCACATTATAAAAATTGAAGATTTGAAACTATAAAATTAACAACCAAACAACCTTGGAAATAAAATATGTGGGTTACTTTTACTCACTTACAAATTACTAGGGTGTGGTGAACTAACACCAACCTAGGAAAAACCTAACATTTTCCCATTAATTCTTAAATGTCTCAAGTGAACAAGAGAGATTCTTTGAATGCCTCAAAATTTTCCTATGTATGGGACTTTGTGAAAATATTTACAAGTTTTTTAATCAATTAAAATTAGAGCTAGATGTTGCGTTTTTAACATGTTTGCAAATAAAATTTACATGTACCACTACGTGTTTCATGTATCCGTGAAACACTAGATTAAAAGCAAAATTGGTAAAACCTTAATTGTCAACATAGAAATTGGTTGGTTTTTTATGTGGTACTACTAATCCTTCAAGTATGTGACCTAACCATATCACTTCACAAACATCTCCTTATGCAACACGATATTTCGGTTTAGCCGAAGATCTAAAAATAACCTTTCTCCCACATGTTATTGGATTGGATCCTGAAGAGAATACATATCAAAAAGTGTATTTTATTTCAACAATATTTCATGCATGATCCAAGTCTAAATATCCTATCAAGAATACCATATCATTCTTTTTGTATTCTAGGCCAAAGTCGGTAGTTCCTTGTATGTATATCAAAAAAATTCTTTCCAATGACATATTTTCAGCTCTTACATGAACCATGGGAGATATATGACAACATAGATATTGTATGGCCTAGTAAAACTTCAAGTAAAATAGAATCCTAATCATCTATTAATAAAGAGTTGCATTTAATTTTCATGGTGGAATTGAATGAGATGATTAAATCTTTTCCTACATGGGTGCAATACATCATCCAAAACTTCTCACTCATTGTCTTGGAATATATAATTTGGGACAAAAAAATATAGCAATCATTTTACCATGCTTCCAGCTTAAAGATATAATACAATATCCTAAGATCTATCAAAATTTTGGAAAGAAACCAGAGGGTTATAGATGGATCTTCAAACAAAATACAAAGTCGATGGTAGTATTTGCAAGCACAAGGAAAGTATCCTTACAAAAGGGTGAGCTTATAAAGAAGACATAGATAATAAAGATATGTATGAGTAATAATAAAAAAATAGTTGGAAATATTGAAACCCAACATGACTAGGTCTCACAAGTCCACATAGATTAGTATGCATCATATCTAATTTTCTAGAAGCTTTAAAGGTACTTTTTCCAAATGGTGCTCCATGTTTCTTTCTTGCTAAAAATTTGGGGCAAATATCTATATTTTTATTTAGTAGAAGAAGTCCTCTCACCATGTTATTACAAATTAGTATAACCATGCATCCAAAACTTGCGTGCTTATATTGTCGATGCCATAAATTTGTTAAGTCTAAATCTTTTGTAATGATTTTATGATTGTTATTTTTAACAAAATAAAGTTGTAAGTATCTATGATATTTTTACTTATCTCTAATTATGCACATATTTTACCATCTTTATAGTCAAAATCAACCTTAAGGTTATGCCCCGTAATTAAATGACGTATATTAGATTTTTGGTGGGTCCTAGGACATAAAATACTACGATGATCTTGGAATCATGTGTAACAATGGTTAAGTAAATGTCACTAATTCCTTATACATGATAGGATATATCATCTCCCAAAGAGACGTGATTTTTGGTAGGTGTATCACGCGAACTATATAACCAATATTTTGTTCGATCATGTGCCCGAAGCTCCCAACTCAACATACTAGATAGAAATTTGTGAATTTGATTCCTCCTAATATTGTGAAACATATAGAAAGTAATCACATAAGGTTTTTTTGTTTGTGTTAGGAAATTTTCCTTGTTATTGTGGTTTATTTTTCCAATTTCCATTTTTCCCCTATGAATTAATTATGTTGCCCCTATGATGAATGTTGATTATTATGATCGTTTTAACTTAAATATCCTTGTTGGAATGTAGTATACCAATAATATTTCATTTCATGAAGTTTTCTACCACAAAATAGGCATTGTTTCTATTGTTTGTTCCCTTATTGATTTTGTTGATTACCTAACTTTTAGGATTGTTTAGAAGGATTCATGAGCCTTTTCCATTTTTTTTTTTTTACAAAGTAAGAGCATGTTTATCTACCTATTTTGATGTGTGCATGGATTCTTCTTCATGTTAACATACTCTTAAAAGGTAAAATTTTGTTTAGTGGCATTCAATGTAGTCACAAAAATCTATAAGATGTGGGTAGTTCTCTCAAGATGATGGGCATGAGATACTTTGAACTATCATATTCTCACCCAATGTTAAGATCGAGGCCCTCGTAGTTGTAACATGCTTGAGAAAGGCTTTAATTTTTCACTTTCCTTTAATTTGGGATATTGTATTTGACTCTAGATATGGAGGACTTTATTTTTATTTCTCGGCTTCATGCATTGTATTGACCTTATCTGAAGCTTCCTTATTTGTTTTAGCATAATGAATATGGGGTCGTACTTCATTTAATACCTCAAAAATGATTATCAACTTATCCATATAAGTATATTTATCAAACTTGCGATGTTGATCAACATTAGTTGCATGTCGTGTGTATGTGCCTTCAACAACTAGCCAAATATCCTCAAATTACATATGTGTTTCACTTTCATTTTTTAAATGACTAATTATCCATAGTTAAAAATTAAAAGATATTATTTAAACCCATGGGGTAATATGTAATAAATAAATAAAAACCCCACTTTATCTCGTATGGAATATTTAGTTTGTTATTACCCCAATTAGCTATGCGCGATGACACTTCATCTAGCCAAGTCCGAAGCTCACCCAAAGTGCACGCACCGCATGGTTCCTCCTTTATTATGCTTAGAAAGATGTTAGTATGAATGTTCAATAACCATAACAATCATTCATACAATATGATACATCATACCATGTCTATTCAAGATTACATATAATGATTAAATCATTCATAGATAACGAATATTAAGATATGGATAGCCATCAAACCATGTTCAAAATGTAGAGATCTTTGTAATCAGACACAATTTTCTATTATGCCCATAATTTATAACACAGTGAGAAGATGAACACATTATAAGTCATTCCATCAATGCGATGTACACGGGTGCACTCATACAAACTCCAAAAATGCTTACAACATAATCATTCAAGTTCTACACTCGAGAACTATAGAACTAAAGTTGTCCTCTATTATAATGAAGGATCACTTATATTTATAGGGTGGGGACTTTCCCTTCATCTTTTTCTTGCAAATTCTTTATAATAGGTGTGCTTACAATTACCTATATACTTTTTACCTATTGTGCTAATAATAGATTAAACTAAATATACAACAGATCTTACATGCTTTAATCCTATTATTAGCTCGATCCATGTGTGGTCTTTATCTTTCTCTACATGTGCATTTCCCAATTATAGTTACTTTTTGTATGTCCCGAGCCATCCTTCTTTTTCTATTTTTATACCTTACTTAGACGCCACTCCAACCATCTTTTGTTATTTTAAACCTTATTAACAAATTGTCTCGAGTCCCAAATGATGCATGTATGTGCGTAACCCTACGTGCTAACCTATTTCATCATGGTGCACTCATTCCCACACACTATTCAGTTCTCACCTATGTTCCTTGCATATGTTCCCTTGCATGTAACTCTTAGCTTCCGCGCATGGCTTGTACATAGCCATTTCTTTACACCAACTTTACCCCACACTAGGGATATTGTTCATCCTTGGAAATACTTATACCAAAACAATAATCTACGTAGAATAATGAAGAATGAAATTGGTGGTGTTAATCAACTTGCAGAAATTAATATGTTATTCATTGAAATATATTCATTTAATTATCAAACCGAGAATGTAAACTTGAAACATTTTTCAGTTGTTCTACATGCACATTTACAATAGATCTATGAGTTTGAAAATAAATAACTATCATAACAATGCTAAAATTAAACAAAGTTTTATAAATAAAAAGTAATGGTTCTTAAATACTATCACTAAGAAAAAGCTATAAATTCATAATGTAGATATAGAAATTAAATGGTTCCTAGGTAAACATACATGCAATGAAACAAGACAACAATGGAGGGGTTTAGCAGACTGCAAGTGGGCCCTAACTTCGGTGTTAATTGATACTAAATTCTATAACTAGAAACTAATGAACAGAACTCGATCTTTATTGACTTTTCATGAACATTACATCAAGGAACCAAGGAACAAATCAATTCCCTTTGTGAACCAGACTATCAATGAATAAAATCTATATCTATCTCCTCCTCTATTTCTAGCATTAACACTTTCTTTTATACTTCTCATTTACAATAAGATGTGAGAAGAAGAAGAGTTAAACTAAGAGTTTCAACAAATTAAGTGAAAGATATTCGATAGAACAAGTGAAATATATTTAATAGAACAACAAGAGATTCAACACATGCAACAAAACTCATAACAAGTGTTCAATTAATCGACTAGTTCCTTCAATCACTTGTTAACTCAATCAATTAGTTCTTCAATAGTTTGCAATGAATGATCAGATCAAAAGTTTGAGTTATCTTCTAGTTCTACATGTTCTAGTTATAATTGCTTCTTTAGTGGCACGTACAAACTTGAGTTTCATTCATTATGCCTTCCAAAATCTCTTCATAATGTGGGCTCTTTGTTGTAGGTGATCTCCTTTAGTTACAGATGGGTTGTTTCGATGGTTCCTTTGGCTATGGATGAGTTGTTGCGGATGCAAAATCACTTACAACCAAGAGTGGCATCACACATATCATCATTCAAACAACTTATTGGAATAATAAGAATAAATGCACACAAAATACCAAAAATAAATATAACTAGTTATAACTATATTAATTAGTAATTGTGCCATAAGTTTAAAGTTATGATGATAAAGTTCAAGAGTAATTCGAAAAATACATGGACATAGCTACAATGGCTTGATCAAAATATAAAAGATGAGTTGTGTTTATAAATTCAATTAACACAACAAGTTATTGCGAAATGGAAAATTTCTTACAACCAAGAGTGGCATCACACATATCATCATTCAAACAAATTATTAGAATAATAAGAATAAATGCACACAAAATACCACAAAATAAAGATAACTATTTATAACTATATTAATTAGTAATTATGCCATAAGTTCAAGGTTATGATGATAATGTTCAGCAGAGTACTTGGAAAATACATGGACATAACTATAATGGCTTGATCAAAATACAAAAGATGAGTTATTTATAAATTCAATTAACACAACTCATCACACCCCCAAGCTTAATTCTTGAATATCCTCATTAAAGGGCTTCATATTTCTACTTCCGAAAATAGAATTCGCACCTAAAATCAATTAGGGTATTTGTTCCTTCTTCCTCTGACAAGAAATATCCACCATTTCTTATAAATATGCTCCAAAATATATCATTTATGATCTTACTATGTGGTAAGTCACATGTCCATGGTGATATCGGAAAATGAAATATTGATGGGTGGTAGCCTATAGGAAACCAGTTCTTTGCACATTCATTTGATATCTCAATGTATGTGTTCACTCTTTTCAATGTTGGAATAATGTTGGGGTAAGAGTGCATCTCTTTTCTCTGGATTACAGAGATATCTCATTCCATCTCATCATGCATACGTGTACCACCCGAATCACATGTTCCTAATTATTGCTCTAAATTCTACATGGCTTGTCATCCTCATTTGCAACACTCTCTTTTTTATCACCTTCTTCTTGATATACTTGTCATATTGTTTTGCAACCTTTTTAGATTTTGTGGCCTCATCCTGAAAAACAATGGTTGGACCTTTTCCAAATGTTTATACTCTTCCATTTTCCTTTCTCTATCCAATTCATTTGAAAAATAAGAGTATAGTGCCTTAACTTGAACATATCCAATGTATAGAATTGGAATATAGTCCATGTTATATTGAAGGGAATAATTGTGCAAATAAAGCTCACATAACAAGAGATAGAGTTCTTGTGTATTGTTATGATATAAAGTAAAGAAAATCCTAGCTTAGATGATATCATACAACATGTTAGAATTAATGCAGGTAATTTTATGTTGCAACATATTTTTTCCAAGAAGATAGTATAAACATTGGATGGTGGCTTGAATTTCAATATTTCATGTACTACTTGAACTTTTTCTTCTTGTTTCTACTTCAGTCTCTTAATCTCTCTATCATTTTCTCCAGTTCTTCCTTATGCTTAGAGATGAGGGATTCTTTCTCTTTTTCCCATTTTCCTTTGAGCTTGTTAACATAGGTTTCCAATTATAGCATCAAATAGTCAATATCTAGTCCCATAGTCTATGTTGCCATCTCCTTACAAGGTGGTTTTACAAGTTCCCTTACAATTTCTTGAATAACAATTTGGGATCAACTGGTGTCACATTTACTTGTTGCACATTATCATGTAGTGCTTGCTCAACCACTTGCTCAATTACTTGCTCAAAATCTGTAGGAATTTGTTCTTGTTGTTGTTCTTGTGGCTCAATAACTTGTTCAACTACCACAGACATCTATCTTTGCTTAATTTCTTGTTCTTGTTGCTCAATGACTTGCTCAACAACTTTTGGAATTTTTCTTGTTCAGTTTCTCCTCCAAATTCCTCTTCCTTTATCTCCTCATGACCTTCCACTACATGAACTGTCTCCTCATTCTGAGTTGGCTCTTCTTGTTCCTCCATGGGCTGCTTAGGGTATTCTTTCTCATGAATTGTGGAGTCGTATCTCCCTTCTATGTCTCCATTGGTTGAGGCTCAAAGTTCCCTTTTGTAGCTTCCAAATCACTATCTAGTGAGATGGGTTGTGACTGTGTTGGTTTGGAGGTTTTTGGCCTTTTTGTTTTAATCCTATGGGAGCTAATAGGTGGTGTAGGAGTAGAATGAGAAGCCTTCCGCTTGTCCTTAGAAGTGGAGGTTTCTGGAGTGGAGAAATCCTATAGGGTTTTAGCTATAAAAATTCTCTTATGAGAGATGGGTATAGGGTTTTCTTTAGTAGGAGGTAGTCCTTCAGAAATTAGAGGTTCTCGAGACTGGGAGGCGGATGTTGCAGCTCTGTCACATGTGTATAAAATCTTTCAATGTTGCATATGAAGGCTTAAAGCTTGGTCATATGGTATGGTCATATGAAGGCTTAAAAATTGTTTCTTAAATTCAGCCCCCTTTAATTTTATTTGTGTGGTGAAGGCAACAACAATTTATTTTGTTTTAGTGGCAACTAAAATAAATAATAGAGCAAAATAGTAAAAATCTTGTAACTTTTGATCGGTAACTCGGTTTTGAGTGCCATTTTTGCAAAAGTGCTTGTTTTTTCATGCTCTTTCCATTAGAAATATTTATTTTGAGACTTTCACTATAATTATAAAGTGCCAAATATGGAGGAGTGTTGTAATCAATTATGGACACAATTTCAGCTGAGCTCGACATCCTAAACTTCTAGGAGTTGCATTTTGTATCTATCATGGATTCTGAGAATGATATGCTTTTCTCTTAAGTGTGTGGACTTCAAGAGAATATTGTAAAATTTTGGAAGAAAATAGATCGCTCAAGAAGCAAAATTCTCTTCTACAATCACTCATTCATGATAAGGATACAATAATCCACTCCCTGCAGCAACACCTTGCTAGCCTACAACATCACCATGATATTGTGGACAGCCATATCCATGCTCCTAGTCCACTTGTAGCTATTTCTCCTGTACCCACTGACATTGATATGTTAGTCTTTGAGCATGTTCCTACTCTTGATGCTTCTAAACCTGTGAGGCTTGTTACTGCATGCTCTTCCACATCTGTGCCTATTATAGTACCACATGTTGTGTATCCTATTTTTGCTCAACTGCATGGCCTTTTTGAGAAGCGTACCACCGCTTCGCCTTCTTCTCATATGCTCGCTTTTATGGGTTTCACCGCAGAGGTATCGCGTACACTCACAGGGTATTCTTTCCCCTCTTCCACATTTTAAGTGGAATTCTCGCCATGACATTGGTTTTCATGTAGATACTTCATTGGGATCACACATTGATAGAGATCCTTTGTTTGTTCACTTGACTCTTTTTAAGGATCATGAGTAACACATGAGTTCTACATCTTCACTCAGGCTTGAGAAACTTGAGATTTCAGCTAATCGGACATGATCAACTCCGACACACATTCTAATGTTCTTTTCATGCACCCATTGTGCATTTTGTACCAAGTCATATGCAGCATCTTCTTCATCCATATGTGTTGATTTGGGGTGGATATCTGATCACTCGTGGAGGTGACATAGGCATTCGTTGAGAGCACTCTGCATGGCTCCTCCACCATTCGGCCTCTTGCTCCACTTTCTATACCTTCGCATTGTGATACTTCTTGTTTTGAGCATTTTTATTTAGTAGGTGTAGTATCTCTTATTTGTTGAGAGATTTTGTATCTATATTTTCAACACTTTTGGCATGTTGACAATATCTCTCATGGGGGATCTATTATGGTGAAGTACAAAGGTGTTATTTTTTCAGTGTTCAGTAGTTGATTTTAGGAAAATCATATAGATTTGTAGTGTCACTCCACCCATTCAGTAGTATGGGAGGGTGTGGTGTTGATCCTGCTTCTTTGGGTTTCATGTCCTTGCCTTGTTACCTTTTTTCTTGATCGTGACACTGGAGTTTTTTCCCTTGCCTTGTTTCTTTGGTTATTGTTCTTGGATCGTGGGTCACCTATTTACTTGATCGAATTATGTTTGGTGTTTTTTTAGCACTTTTGACATCACTCCATCGACATCTCCTTGTATGGAGCTATTCTAGTGAAACCCAAGTGTCGGTTTTTTGAGTTTTGTGATCAAACAAAGGATTCGATTACAGTGCACACCAAACTTCTTCAGCATTGTATGAGTTTTTTTGAGCCAATCTTCTTGGGATGCCTTGGAGCGGTCGTTACTATTTACTTTGTTGTTACGGTTTTGGGTACCTTGTGGTGTCCCTTTTTTCCCACTTATTGTACATGAGTACCTCATCAGGGCTAGTTATTAGGACTCATACTATAGACATACCACTCCTATTTTGGCCCCTAGCTTCACTTGAGGGGGGGTGTTAGAATAGGTATTTACCTTATCTCATGTTCACATAGGTACTTTATTTACCTTTATTGGATTTATCCTCACCCACTTATGTGTGTGGATATTTCTTTTATCTTATTTAGATATTAGGAGATATTATCTAGTTGTTAGGTATAGTTCTTTCCTTGATCTATGGTATTGACTAGATCCTTGATGTCTAGTTCTCTCCTAAATCTATGGTCTTGACTAGTTCTTTGATGACTAGTTATTTCCTTGATTTATGGCTTGATCTACGACCTTGACTAGTTCTTATATTGTTATTCCTTTCCTATTTAAGCAAGGCCCATTCTCAATGTATTGCATTGAGTTCCATAATAATATATGATATTGTTGCTCATTTTTTTGCAAAGGTTTTATGTAAAGCTATTCTGGTGAATTGCTTTCATCTTATTGATCGTGGTGTTTGATTAGCATATGTGTTCTTGGCTTGGTACGATCTGGTTATCGTTCCTTTCATTTTATTCAACATTTCATGTAAGAAGTTTGGGACATTTACTTGATGGTTATTCTTCAAATGATTCAACAACTTAAAATGCATTATATTCAATCTAGAATACCTTCCTTCACAACTAAAGTACTAAATAAAAAATGTGGCAACTTGTTCCTAGAAGGGTTTAAGAGATGTTCAACGAGTACCTTGCCTATCTAGATGAACTAGTCATCATCTTCTATAAACTCTCTCATTACTACTTTTGGATTGGCCTTTTCTGGAAACGGTTCTCCTTGAGCTAGAAGACATATAAATTCAACCAAAATTTCATCACATAGCTTTGACTAATAAGCCTTTCACCTTTGTTTCTCCATTGGTGAGTGTGCTAGAATTTTTTTCATAATTTCTTCATCAAAACCCTAAAAGTTGTTGATATAATTCATCCAACCATGGTTCTCAAAATACTACATAATCTAAGGATTATTCAAATGTTTCAAATTCACAAAGTGGGATCACATCTAATTAAGTCATCTCCCATGGCAAATACGCAGCTATTTCAGGTTCAATATACAACAACACAATTCTACCTCGAAAGAACTTTGCACAATTGAGTCGTGTTGATTGTTTTTCATTATTTTAACTTTATTTCCGAAGGAACAAATAGTTCATGTAAGGATTACTAATCATTAATGGATGTGACAATATGGAGCATAGGAAGCCAAGTGATGTGACAACATTGGCTTACATGGAGGAGGTAAAGTGGACACCTCATTTCTTGAAAGGCGGTGGGATTTAAATGCTACACATGCATGATGACTTAGGTATAACTCCCAATTAAATATAATCAAATCAATTATACTTTATAAAATTGATATATTAGTGGACTTATAACATTATTTACACGCAATTATGGTTGTGTATTCTTATTAAAATTGTGTCTTGCGTGCATGTAAATTGTTGCGGATGTGTGTGAATTGTTGTTGGTGCTCCTTACTACAAATGGATAAGTCCTAAAGAGGGAATTTGATTAAACTAAAATGTAAATTATAGTCTAATCTAGTGTTATAGAAGTTGTAAATAAATGAAAATAAAATATAATAAATATACCCAAGAAATCTAAGCAATATAATGTAAAACCCTAGTGTGCAAAGAGGGTTAAGAAGGCCTTAGCTAATTTGAAGATGTCTCGAGACTATGTCGCAAAGGATTCTCGGTTGAACAAGAGGAAGAAACTTTTTCACATGGACTTGGAAAATGTAGATCTGAGTTGTCTTGCTAAAATGGGGTGCCTATAGAAGGATAGGGGCACCTGAGGCACCCTAGTCTGAGATCTGGGTGCCCTAGTATGTGGAAATGACTAGGTTACCTCCTCTGAGGTGTTATTGAATGATCCCATGTGTTTGCTTCCTATCTCTAAACCTCACTAGATGTCATTGTAAATCAGAGATGGAGGAAACACCTATAAAACCACAAACAAAGCATCAAAATCTTTAAAAAATATGCATATGAGGGGGCCGGACTATCCTTAGTGGCCATAATAGTGAACTTACTAACCGATTGTTACACTATATCTTAGACCCAATTTAGTTCTAGGTGTGTGTGCAGAAATCATGCCATAGGTGCTCTTGTTCTAGTCACACTTTATGAGTAACGAGCAATAACTAGATGTAAAATGTAAGTAAATGGTGCATGGAATAGAATAAACTCCCCTCCTATGAAGTGTGATGCAAATGAACTAGCTTTTGTCCCTTGTGATGGAGCTAGATGGATGAAAATGGAGCAATAGAAGCCTTTGATGGATGCAACCTTAGGTGGAGATACTAGTGCTTAGTTTTTGGTCCCTCATTATGGTCTCATAAATTTATATTTATATGGTTCTCTTGTTCTAATTTCGTAATTAACCTTGAAAAGGCCAACCACCAAAAGATAGAAAGCTTAAATAGCTAGAAAGTTCCCAAAAGGTGAGAATAAAGTGCAAAGTGGATCAGGTCACCCCAGAGGGGACCAATGCATCTTAGGCACCTCGGTCCTAGTTGGGAAACCCAATCGGCAATAGAAAAAAATAGTATAAAAATACGGATTGGGAAAGTGTGGGTGTAAGATTGAAAATAACGACGAAAAGCAAAGTAAAATGGACAAATAAATGGGTTAATTAGTTCTCTTTTTCACTCAAGAACCATATGAATAGTAGTATGAGATCAAGACAAAATAATTACCCAAAGTGCATGATTTTGTGTCTACATTTTCCCCCACTTTATGTTGGTGAGAAGAATGCTCGGTAACATAAATTAGATAGAAATGTGTACTTGATATCCATGTAGAGTGATGTAGAAAACGCACCAAGGACTAGACAAAGCGTGGAGTGACAAAAAGATGGAGCGTGGAGACTAAAGATACAAAAGTGTAAAAAGTGATGAGAGTGAACCTAAGGTGGAAGCACATGTGTGGATTTCAATATATGTGATGTACCTACAAGGTTAGTATAATGTGTGTTCCACGAGTGATTTTGTTATTGTTATTGATTGTTTTCTTCCCATATGGACAGACTTGCAAAAGAGAAGACGATCAAGTAGTCAAATACACATGTATATGTGTAAAAACACATGTATATATGTAAAAATCATGTAATGAAAGTACAAAAATGAAAAAGGAACATGTGCACTTGATCCATGATGAGAAAAAGGGGTGTAGAAAGGATTTTGTAAACACCCGATGACGTGTGAGTTTTTGGAAAATCTCACGCCACTTGGCCAAAGAAGTGTAGGGAGGAAATTTTTTATGTATTCTCCAATCTTGTAACTACTTCCTGAGAGTGAAGAGATCTTTGTACTACCTAGTTTTTGTGAGATCTGAAGCCACTAGTCAAGAAGTGTAGGGAGGAAAGTCGATGTTCCTCTAACCTATAACTGCTCCCCATAATGCTAAAGAAAATCTTCCCTGTAAAATCATTAGGTATGGACTTTTTAGACATGTCTAAACCCACTTGTTGTATAACCCATTGTGTCATGGATAGAACTGAAAACTGAACTGCATCAAGATCTTGTGTTGTGTAGTGTTTGTAAACCCAAATGTTTCCCCCTCTCCGGGGCACATGAAACGTCACGGATAGGAGGATGCGACCCCGAAAGAGGACCGACCATGAAAATTGTGCCTTGTAGGGGGGAGGGGATGTGTTTGGTAGAAACCAGGGCACATAAAAAAAGTGTCTAGAGATAAGTGTTAGTATAAACAAATACAAACATGCATGTAGAAAACAAGTGTAAGCTACGCAGACAATGTGTAAGCTAAAATGCAAGTAAACATGCAAGAAACCAATCATAGAATGTGAAAAATGAGTTGCAAACATGGGACATCATGCACGATGTTGCAATACACTCAAATCCATACTCTTGCCATATAAAAACAAGAAAGTGTGCACACCAAAAGAGGGCAAGGCTCCCATACATTAGGAAGCAATGATAAGTGAGAACAAACAAATAGACAAATAACCATGGAAACAAGTAATACTGCAAAAACTATTACACATGAAGCACCCGTTAGCATGTTAGAAAGATAACCTATATGTCAAAAATGTGTGTAACCAATAAATTAGTGTGTTATAAAACAAAATGAAACAATAACACATGTAGTGGATGAAATTGGATGCCCCCAATAGTCATTGTGGTATTGGTAGTGTTCCAAGCATCCATGTTACATGTAGAAGCTTTGTATATGCAATCACAAATAGAAAAATACATGAACACACATGTGTGTATGGTAAAGATAATGACATACAAGACACCTATCTCATGTGTAATAAAGTGAACATGCACAAGAAAATGTAAGCAAAAGTAAATGTGATCAAGACATGCAACATGTTGTAGATGGATGGAATGGAATGCATAATTAATGATAGGGTCATTGTTCCCCCAAGTGAATGGATTTGTATACAAAGTGATGTTCATTTTTATGCCCCATCAACACTCAATAATGAAGCACAAATAAGAGTGTGTCATCAGAAAATTGTCAAGTTGTGTGTTGTGTATAGTGTGTTTTGTTGAATGCATATGTGTGGTGATGATATGCGACCTAGAGATGATGTATGAAGATGTGTGATGATTTATCCTAAAGTGTATATCATGATGAGATGATCGACAAGGGTAGTGATGTAGCCTATGGTGTATACCACCACAAGGTGATGGAGTAGGTGATGATTTATCATATAGCGTATGTCACTAAATGATGACTAGAATAAGTGATTATGATGCTTAAGTAAGTGATGTTGTAGCCTACGGCGTATATCACTATAAGATGATGGAATAGGTGATGATTTATCCTATAATATATGTCACTAACCTAGGAATGTCACATGATAGAAGGTTGAATGATGAATGCGCAAATGTGATGAGGTCCATTTGTGATGTATACCCTCAACAGTCCAATATGGACCATGAGACTAGAGTGCGTCATAAGGTAACGAGTGCAACGCATATGAGTAGATGTGTAGGATGTGTAGTATGTATAGTGGTGATAAAATTTCATGGGAGATGTGTAATGCCTATTGCAGGCACCATGTGAGGTTCATGTGTATAGGAAACCCTCAACATTCAAGTGTGAACCGAAGCACAAGAGTGTGTCATCGGGTAATGATGATGTGAGTGTATGTCAAAGTATGAGTGTAATGAGCGGATGTTGGATTGTTATGTGATGAAGATGTAATACACATGTTTGTTGTTTAGAAGAGGGAGGGGATGATAAGCATCATGCCCCCAAGTATGTAAGTGATGGATATTTAGTTAAAAGATGCTAATTGGATCAATGTAAGGAGTAGTTTCGTGACAAAAATGATTAGATGCTAAAGTGAAGGCTAGATTGGGTCCTTCAATTATGATATTCAAAGATGACAAATAAAGTGTGATTATATTCGAATGAGTGGTTTCTTGTTGACCACAGATGACTTGAGAGGTGGAGGAGTTACATTGATCTTTAGAGGGGTTGCTTAGTTTGGCTCTGTAATACTATAGGTGACTTAGTAGGAGGAAGTGTTGGAATAATTTGGAGAGGTGGTTTCTTGACTTGAGTAGATTGCATAGGTGGCACTTGAGTGATGGAAGAAGGAACACTAGAAGTGATGGCATGATGCTCACTAGACATAGACAAATCAGATTTAGGAACCCACTGAGATGTAGCATTTGTAGATGGGCATGCAATAGAATGTTGTGCAACGAATGAAATAAATCATCGATGCTCAAAATTTTTATTCTTCATTTTAAAGCATAAAAATCATTGTCATTATGGCCACTGATTCAATGGTAATTGCAATATGGAAAACCTTGATATTTTGCAATCCGATAAGGAGGATAGCAATGAGTAGGTGGCAAATTGATCAATTGATGACTAAGGAGCTTAGCAAGAATGTCATATTGGTTAGTATTGTTATCAAAGGTGAGAGGATCTAGTAATGGTATGGCTTGAGGTTCACTAATATGAGCACATGTAGTAGACACATAATGAATATGAGATGTAAGAAGTGAATAAACATGAGCCTGAGAAACGGCCTTAAGATGTTGAATTTCATGTTTAAAATATGTAATCATGAATTTTGTAGCCTTAAGCTTATCTTGAAAAAAATAATGTAAAGCTTGAATTGAGTCCAACATAGATTGATTAGATGGAGGATCACGAGGACTAGGGTTGTCAAATAAACAATCAAAAATAGGCATTATTTTGTGTGGTGGGGTATCTTTAGGAAGATACATGGTGTCTAGGGCTTTTTGTAGCATAACCTTGCAATTAGGATGGATCTTAAGTAAATTAGACAAATAAATTTGACCCATGATAGAAGAAAAATGAGGATCCTAAGCGTGAATATTCACGTCAGTTCACCAAAATGATTAAACTAAAATGTAAAATTGTAGTCTAATTTGGTGTTATAGAAGTAGTAAATAAATGATGATAAAATGTAATAAATAGACCTAATCAATCTAATAAATATAATGTAAAACTATAGTTTTCAAATAGAATTAATAAGGCCTTAGTTGATTTGAATATGTCTTGGTATTGTGTCACAAAGGAGACCGGATGAACAAGAAGAGGAAACTATTACACAAGGACTCGTAAAAAGGTATATCCTAGTTGTTTGGCTAGATTAGGGCACTTAGAGAAGGATAGGGGCACCTGGGGTGCCCTGGGTCTCGAGATCCGGGCACCATGGTCTATAGAAATGACCAAGAAACCTCCTTTGAGGTGTCACTAAATGATCTCCTGTGTTCACTTCTTGTCACATGAATGTCATTGAACTTAGTTGGATGTCACTGTAAATCAGAGATGGAGGAAACACCTGCAAAACCCCAAGCAAAGCATCAAACCCCTAAAAATAAAGATGCATATGAAGGGGTTGGACTATCCTCAACGGCCACAATGGTGGACTTACTAACTAAGTGTTGTATTAAATCTCAAACCCAATGTAGTTCTAGGTGTGTGTGTAGAAATCGTGCCCTAGGTGCTCTTTTTCTAGTTGCACTTTGTGAGTAGCAAGCAATAAATAGATGTATAATGTAAGTAAATGGTGCATGGAATAGAATAAACTCCCCTCCTATTAAGTGTGATGTAGATGAACCAACCTTTGTCCCTTGTGATGGAGCTAGATGGATGTAAATGGAGAAATAGAATCCTTTAATGGATGCAACCTTAGGTGGAGATATTAGTGCTTAGTCTCTCATTATGGTCTCATAAATTTATATTTATATGGTTCTCTTGTTCTAATTTCATAATTAACCCTAAAAGGTTGACCACCAAAAAGATAGAAAGCTCAAATGGCTAGAAAGTGCCCAAAAGGTGAAAGTAAAGTGTAAAGAGGATCAAGGCACCTTGTAGGGGGGAACAAGGTGTTTGGGCACCCCATTCCCGGCCGGGCACCTCTACCAAGAATAGGAAAAACACAATATGAAAATACGAATTGGGAAAGTGCGGTGCAAGATCAAAAATAATGACAGAAAGCAAAGTAAAATGGTCAAAGACATGGGTTAATTAGTACTCTTTTCACTCAAAAACCATATCAATAGTAGTATGAGATCGAGACTAAATAATTACCCAAATTACGTAATTTTTGTTTACATAACTCTAATCAATTGGGGTGACAATCATTACTTGTTCATCACCCACACATGCTTACATCCCTGATTTTTGTCATGCAACCAACCATGAGTTCTACCAAACATAAAAGACAAAATAGGGGCTTGTTTCACGTGGCTGCAAGTGGAACTCTCAGTCATTACACTCTCTCCTTGTGATGGAGATCATGCCCTCATGCAATCATTTGACACCAATCCCTGCAAAACAAAAACTTTATAAAATAAATGTGTTAGCAGAGTGTTGTTGATCACCCATAAAGGCTGATCACAACACTTTTATTTTACCTTGGAATATTTAGCAAGTTGAATGCACCAAGGCCACCGAAATATCAAAAGGTGAGCCAACAGGCTCAACCCCTAAGGTTAACTCTGATGTCCTTAATTCCATTCTCCTTTGACCTCCTCTGAATAGTTTCATGAATGAATCTCTGTCAACTGGCTTCTTGTACAATCTCATCCTGTGGTCATTCACCAATAGCTTAAACCTCACAAGATCTATGGTAGTGAGTTTTATAGCTCCATTAGGGAAGATATTTTCAATTTCATAGGGGCCTAGCCACCTTGTCCTAATATTTCCTATATGATCCTTATATTTTGAATCAAACAAGAGTGTCCAAATCACCTTCCTGAAACTGTCTAGTCTTGATGTACTAGTCATGCCATTTTACTCTTTGCTTTTGCACTACCTCTGTGTTATGTACTTCATGTCTTCTTAATTCATCCAACTCATTGAGTTGGATAATTCTTTGTCTTTGAGATTCTGATAAATCTATGCCTAGCTCAAGTGTAGTCCTCAATGTTTTGTGCTCAAATTCAATTGGAAAAACAATAATCTTACCATATAAGAGTTTAAATGGTGTGAAGCCAATTGTGGTATTCCATGTTATGTTGAATTACCAAACTGCTTTTGGAATCATGTCTTTCATGTGGAGTGCAATGGTCTTTGTCAATATGGCCTCTATCTCTCTATTTGTAACCTCTACTTGGCCATTAGACTGGGATGATACAGTGTGGACTTCCATGCCCGACTTCATATTCTTTAACCGATCGTAAATTATATCGACAAAGAAAAATGTGTACCTTGATATGTAACAATCTCCCTTGGAACTTCATACCTAGTGAAGATGTGATCATATAGGAACTTGGCTACTTTCTCACTTTTCTGATTTGGCAATTCCTTCACCTCTGTCCACTTGGTTAGGTAATATGTGCATACCAAGATATATTCCTTTTACTTGAGATGGAGGGTTTATTGGACCAATAAAATCTAATCCCCACTTGTCAAAATTTCTCAAGACCATTGAGGCTACGCTTCATCTCATCAGATCTATCGGGCTTACCCATTCTTTGACATTTATCACATCTCTTGGTGTATAGTGTTGCATCCTTATGTAATGTTGGCCAATAATAACCAGTAGTCAACACCTTCTGCGATGTTCTTTTTGCAGAAAAATTCCCTCCACAAGGTTCATTGTGGCAGGCTCTAAGGACATCAAATATCTCCTCATCATCTATACACCTTCTCATTATTTGATCTTGTCCCTTATGAAACAGAAATCTAGCTATCCAAGAAAAATATAAACTATTTTCAACTATATTTTTTTCTCAAAGTATAAGTAATGTGGAGGTGTTTTACCTAAGACCAAATAGTTAGCTATGTTTGCATACCAAGGTGTTTTTGTAGAAATAGCAAATAAGTTCTCATCTGGAAAGGAATCATCAACTACTTTCTCTTCATTGTTGGTCTCCATCCTAGAAAGGAAATCTGCTACCACATTATCTTTTCCAGGCTTGTCCACTATGGTGACATCAAATTCTTGCAAGAGGAGCAGCCACCTTATGATTATGTTGCTTACTACTAGTTTTTTTATCGATATTTAATTGCAACATGATCAGTGTGAATAAACACTAGATATCCTATGATGTAGTGTTTGAATTTGTTGATAGCATATCAACTATCGCTAAAAAATCCTTCTATATTACTGTGTAATTTAAGTATGCATGCTATAAGTTCTTGCTAACATAGTATATTGCATAATTTAGAATTCCATCTTTTTGTCCTAGGATATCTCCAATAGCATGATCTGATGCATCTGTGTGGATGTGAAAAGGTAGGTTCCAATCAAGTCCTCTTAATATAGGATCGTATTTAAAATTTGTTTCAAAGTTTGAAAATCACCTTCACAATGCTTATTCCATACAAACTCAAAGATCCTTTCCCTATCAATGCAAAAATTTACACTTTGTAATCTTGCTAAAATCTTGTATGAACCTTCTATAATATCTAGCATGGCCTAGAAATATTCTAACATCATTTTTTTCCTTGAAGTTGGCAGGTTGATTATAATAGATACATTTTCTGGATCAACTTGAACTCCTTTGATGAAAGGTAGTATCCCAGAACTATACCTTCATACATCATCATGTAGCACTTCTCATTACTCAAGGACAAATTGTGCTCTTTGCATATTTTCAATACCTTATCCATATTTTGCATAGCTTCTTCAAATTGTTGTCATGTAATATGAATTCATCCATGCAATCATTTTCTAAATCTAAAAAGATACTCAAGACTTCCCTCTGAATGTAGTAGGTGCATTACACAAGCCAAATGGAAGAATTGAATAGGAAAATGTTCCCCATGGACATGTGAAGGTAGTTTTGTCTTGGTCCTCTGTGCAATCTAGATTTGATTATAGCCATTATATCCATCAAGAAAAGAGAAGTATTTCTTACTAGCTAGAGTATCAAGCACTTGATCAATGAAGGAAAATGGGAAGTGATATTTCTTTGTTGCTACATTCAGCTCCTTGTAATCTACACAAATCCTCCATTTCCCATTATTCTTTGGAACAATGACAAGAGGTGATACCCATTGACTGTTTGATATGGGGTATATGAATCCAACATCTAGCAACTTTTGTAGTTCATCCTTTACAATCTCTCTTATTTTTGGGTTCATCTTCCTCTGAGGTTGTTTGATTGGTTTACAATCTTCTTTGATGTAGATTTTGTGAGTGAAAATCCTAGGATGAATCCCACACATATCACCATAATCCTAGGAAAATGTTGTTTTATGTTTTTAAAAGAGTAATCAACAATTTCTCTTGTTGTATATCCAGCATCTTGCTTACATTGAGTGGACTCCTGGTGTTATTTCTACTTGCTTAGAGAGGTCCATCATTGAACATACGTTGTTGCTAATATAATTTAGTATGCATTCATGGGGAAGAAGTTGATGAAGAATACAATTCTTACCTAGAATATCCATGGTGCTTTGCTGCGGTAGAACTTAGTTCAAGGGACAACTTAAGCACCTTAATCTATCATCCACTTCTTCATTTCTTACATATTTATTCTATAATATATTTGAGATAAAAACATCTTCTTCCTAGTCATCAATTGTAGAAGACTTATCCAACATCATGAGATGTTATACAGAGATTTTATCAGCTTTTGGTTCTTCAACCAAAATTTTATAATCTTCATCATTAAACATGGTTGGCAGAGGATAGAGCATAATCTTCTTGGTACCATTTCCATTTGAGATAATCATGTTTTTAGACCTGCAACCTATAAATGCATCAGTAGTGGCCAACCATGGTATTCCCAGATAATAGGGTAACCTCCTAAACTTACTTTTGGTTGAAGGACAATGAAATCAACAGGGTATTCCCAAGAGTCTACCACCACAACAATGTCCTCAAGGACTCCTTCAAGTCTCATTTTTGATCTATCTACCAGTTGCACTATTGTAGTTGTTGGCCTTAGTCCTTCCAACTTTAGTTCATCCATGATTTGCTTCACCATGATGTTTATTGATGCCCCTAATTCAATCAAAGTATTCTTTATTGTTGTGCCATTAATAATAATGTTTACTAAAGGACTATCTGGTTCTATATACTTTCATAATATAGAGTTTTGAAGCATAATGTCTACCAAATATCCAATGATTTTTATAGTGGATGGATCTTTCCTTTTTCTTCTTAGATTTTTGATGCATAGATCCTTAACCATCTTGTTATAGATGGGAACATCCTTAATAGCTTGAATGAGTGGAATATTCATGCAAATATCCTTCATTTGATTGACAAAATCAAAATTAGAATCTGATTTAGGGTTAGGTTTCTTCTCTTGTAATATCTCTGAAAATGGGGGTTCATTGGCTTTCATCTTATCCTTGTTGGAACTTTGTTCATGTTATCTGCAGATCAGCTTGTAGTATTGTTTGGATTTTCTACGATCAGTTTACAACAACTGCGGAGTTCATCTGTAATCTTTGTGATGGTGGGTTTACTTTGTGGGAGAAGTGCTCTTCCTGAGTAGAGATGGATATTATTGACATCAACTGAATAGGTAGAGTATTGGGTTGATTCAGTGGTGTAGGTTGGTGAGAAGATTTATTGTTTGGGTTAGGTGATGCTTAAGTCGGGCAATTGAGTAGCCTTTGGTTGAGAGCCAAATTAGAGTTTTGGCATCGAGCTTGTTAATGTGGGTAGGGAGGTTATTGATTGGTTTGTTGGTAGTTAGGAGGTTTATTGTTCCATTGTTGACCTCCTCTCCAAGGTTGTTGCCATGAATAATCGGGTTCCCACATTGTTATCCTATAAACCGAGGTTTTCATTGTTGTTGGTATTGGCTAGGGTATGGAGCCCAACCTTGTTGAGTATTAACCCAAGGTGGGGGTTGCATATATGAATTACTAGTCCAATTTTGAAAATATGGCATTAGATCTTGTGACATACCTCTTTGTCTTTGCATCCATGGCTTCCTTTGAGCAATGCAGAAAAATTTTCCATCCTCCATTTCTATCATCTTGAATTCTAGTGAAGCCTCCTTTTCTTTCTGCAATGTTGGCCAATCCTCTATATCTACAATCACATTTTTTCCCTTCTAAGGGTGGAAAAACTCTATAAGTGTTTCCTCTGCATCTTCTCTCTTCTTCTTTACATGTAGATAATCAAGATGGGTGGCCATGTCATTGACTATTTCTTGTTTCATGTTTTTAAACATGTTTACAATCTCTGATTTAGATATGTCCCCAATTCCTTTGGTATTTGATCCACCCTTTGATCTAGCACTTCTTATTGTCTTCATGGTTACTTTAGAATATTTCTTGCAAGCCTCACAAATATCCTCAAAGGTAGATTTTGAGATGTCCCCAACTCCTATTAGGTCCAAAACATCCATATCCTACTCACTAATTCCTTTTAAGAAAAGTAACTTGAGATACTCAGGAGGTAACCTTGTGTGTCTTGACTTATGAATGCAAAATAGGAATATTTCCAAGTAATCTTCTAGTGGCTCATATTCCTTTTATGTCATCCTGAAGAGTTCATCTCTTCCTTTACTACTTTTCCTATAGTAGTCTTGGTACTTGGTCAAAATAATTTCCTTCATATACCGCTAGGTAGTAATAGTATCTCTTCCTAGACCCATGAACCATCTGAATGCTACATCCTTGAGTGTACTAGGGAACAACTTCAGCTTATGTGCATCAGTTGTGTAGTCATAAATTTTGCATAAAACATCAAACTCAAACAAGAAAGTGTTTAGGTATTCATTTATAGATCCATGAAAGTTAGGAAGGGTTGAGGGAGAAATGTTCTTCATTACAACAGTTGATTGTTATTGGAGATTGGGAACTCAAATGTAGTTGCCCCTTCTTCAACATTTTGATTCACTTCTTCTACCATGATTGGATGATTAGGAACAACCTCATAAGTCTCACTTGGAGGGGGTTTTGTAATAGCAAACCTTGAACAGAGGAAGATGTGTCTTCTTCAGAATTAGAAGCAATTTTTACTATTTGAGGATTGGGAAAAAATCTACCATGGGCATCTCTTGGATGGTGCATGCATCAACTGAGTCAACTCAATCAATCATTAGTTAATGGGGTTTTGAAAGTGGAGTTTCTAAAACCTATCCTATTTATAAGAATTTCAAAGGTGAAAAAACTCACAAAAACTTCTTATAACTTGACAATATCCCAGAACATCTTCAAAAATGGTGGTGCAAATCAACTTACAGCAATTGATATGTTTTTCATTAAATACAGTCATTTAATTATCAAACTAGGGGATGTAAACTTGAAACATTTTCAATGTTGTATGCACAGTTACACTAGATCTAGGAGGTTGAAAACAAATAACTGTCACAACAATGATGAAAGTAAACAAAGCTTTATAACTGAAAAGGAATGGTTATTAAATACTATCACTAAGACAAAGCAATAAATTCAAAATGCAGATATAGAAATTAAATGGTTCCTAGGTAAACATACATGTAATGAAACAAGACAACAATGGAGGGGTTTAGCAGACCGCAAGTGGGCCCTAACTTGGGTGCTAATCCTCCTAAATTCTACAACTAGAAACTAATGATCATAACTCATATCTTTATTGACTTTGCATGAAAATTACATCAAGGAACCAAGGAACAAAGCAATTCCCTTTCTAAACGGACTATTAATGAAATAAATCTATATCTATCTCCCCTATGTTTCCAACATTAATCCTTTCTTTTATACTTCTCATTTACTATAATACATGAGAAGAAGAAGAGTTTAACTAATATTTTCAACAAATTAAGTGAAAGATCTTCGATAGAACAAGTGAAAGATCTTTAATAGAACAACAAGAGATTCAACACATGCAACGAAACTCATAACAGGTGTTCAGTTAATCTTTATTTAATCGACTAGTTCCTTCAATCATGTGTTAACTCAATCAATCAGTTCTTCAATAGTTTGCAATGAATGATCATATCAAATGTTTGATTTATCTTCCAGTTCTACATGTTCTAATTGTAACTTATTCTTAATTGCACGTACATGACTTGAGTTTTGTTCGTTATGCCTTCCAAAATCTCTTCATAACATGGGCTCTTTGTTGTAGGTGATCTCCTTCGCTATAGATGATTTTCTCGGATGGGTCCTTTGGCTCCAAATGAGTTGTTACGGATGGAAAATTTCTTACAACCAAGAGTGGCATCACACATATCATCATTCAAACAACTTATTGGAATAATAAGAATAAATGCACATAAAATACCACAAAATAAAGATAACTAGTTATAACTATATTAATCAGTAATTATGCCATAAGTTCAAGGTTGTGATGATAATGTTCAGCAATGTACTTGGAAAATACATGGACATAACTACAATGGCTTGATCAAAATATAGAAGATGAGTTGTTTATAAAGGCAATTAACACAACTCATCGTAAAGAATAAAGAATTTGAAGACAAAAGAATGATAGGGCATACACCTAATGAATTAAATAATATCAACCTCCCTAATGTGCATGTCCAATTTATTCCTAGGGTGGCTAGAGTAGTTTTGGGAACTCTATATTCATGATATTTTCCAGCCTTACCATCCCGTAAGTTTCTTTGTGGCTACATTTGGCACCATTCCGAACCTACTCAAGGGTCGCTCTTTACCATTCTCCATCCTCTCTTTGATTATCCCACCAAATATTGATGCCATTCCCTTTGAGGCATCTATTATGTGCGTAACCAATAAGTCAATTTCTTTGAGTCTTATCTCAAAGGCATTTCTCACAAAGATATTAAGCATATCCCGCTTCTACGCTACTTTTTCCATGATCTCCTCTTGCCCGACCTTGTTATCCTTCTTGGCTATTTTTTCTTGTTTAAGTTCAGCCTCTTCTTGAGTGGTGTGTGCCCTTAGGATGGATTCCATGACTTGGAAGTTATCAAATGTGCACCCTATTTTCTTCATATCTTCTTTGATCCCGGTGCCCAATAGCTCATATTATTTTATCTTCTATACGATCGCTTCTTTATTCTTTTCTCTTTTCACAACTAAGTCTTCCTCTCGAATGTCTCAAAGACAAAATTATTCTCATGTACAAACATGCGCATCAAATTTTCTAAGTAGTGTAACTTTGATGGATACTCATTCTTCGCACTATCCACCAAGTCAAGGTGTGTAATTATGATAGCATGTATTATCTATTTGGCCTTATGATAAACATACTTTATATGATTCCCGCTTCTTCTAGTTCTAGAGTGAGTTGTTGGACTTCTTGTTCTTTATCCCTCTTATCCTCCAAAAAAACTCTTATTTTGGACCCTTTGTCTAGATTATGGCACACAACCTCGACTGTCATTTTTCGGCGCATTGTTGGCCTATTCATCTGTCAACTCCGTGGGGTTGATTTTCATGAGCACTGTGTCTAAATCCTTCATTTGTCTCTTAGCATATGCTTCATTATTAATCTCAAACCCAGTTTCCTCCATATGTTTCTACATATTCCATGACAAAATTTTCCTTTTACACATCTTCGCACTCTCTAAATCAATTATCTCCTAGCCAAATAGCTCCTTTCTTGGCATTGTGCTCTGGAACCTTGCACACAACACCTTTATTTGGTCATCAATATAGCTCATTTGTGGTAGTCGTAAGATATCCTCCTTCCTCTTCCTTCCATCACTACGCTTACCCTTGGGCATCCTTATCCCAATCTCCAACCGTTTCTCGCTCCCATCTCCTAGATCTTCTAATGTCTTACTCTCCCACGAGATGAGTGTTATACCACCTAATCGAAGATTAGATAATTGAAATATTTTTCCTCATCCACAATCTTTTGAACCCTACAATATTATACTTAGATCTAATTGATCCAATGATCCAATTTCTTTGAATTAAGATATTCATTATAAATTGGCAAATCAAACTTAACATCAAGCTTCATTATAGAAGAGACATCATAAACCTTATTTTTACCATCAATAGAAGAACTAGAAGGTTCGAAAGTAAATGGAGGAGTTTTATGAGGTTATTCTCCTTTACCTTTACCCTTACCATTTATTTCTTCCTCTAATTTACCTTTGATCCTTTACTTACGTTCTCGGTATAACTCTCCAACATACTCTTCATCTCTAGAAAATCTGAATGGAATGTTGTTTCTTATTAAAATCCTTCCCTAGAGATTCCATGCTAAAATTTGACTTGCACATTTTAAACTCGATCTCGTGGATTATACTCTTCAAGAAATTACTCTCCTTATTTAGACTTAGCCCTAGTTAATATTCAAAATGGAAACTTTAAAATCTAATAACAACATTAAAATATCCTTGATCAATTGTTTTGATACCAAACTTGATCTAAAATATGAATTAAGTGCTTCACTTATCAAATTGATCGCTTTCAAATATTTAATAAATTTATCTCAATTTCCTATAAAACACTTTAAAATTGGCTTGATAATTAAAAACAACATTAAAATTGAATATAAACAATGAGAAAATAATAACAACACGAGACAATGCAAACCAAGTTGTTAATGGAGCTCACCCCCACAGTTGTGCTACATCTCTAAGTCTAGAAAATCCCTCGAACTAATCAATTAATTACATAAAAACACTTCAGTATAATATTATTTACATTGAAATACCTCGTTGTTCTGCAAAATAATATTTTTCATGTCTCTAAGATAACTCTTGTACTTCCTCCAATAGCCTTCCTACAATAAAGAACACTCTACTTGCTCTATTCTCCCAAAAGGGGATATTAACATATCGAAGTTACCATTTTAAATAAAACATTCATCCTTTTATAATGTTTACTAAAGACAAGGTAGGTTGGTGGTGTCGGTGCTCATTTTGATCCCTGTTCTTAACTTAGTTGATTTTTCCAAGAAATATCTATGTACCATCTAAGGGAATTAAATTTACATATATCACTAGTCACCAGAGATTTCTAAATCTCCATGATATTTCCTTCCCATGAAAATAAACAAATTAAAAGATAGACATGACCATTCAATTCTAAGGAGACCATAGTGCATCAACTTGGTCATCCACAGTGAAGAACTTAAATTTCAAAGGTGGGTTGCTCCAAACTATGAAAGGATAAAGATCAGATCATGATTAAGGCACAATTCGAGAATGATTGATAATAATTAAAATTGACTTAGTCTCATAAGTTGAAGAAAGATAGGATGTTGTTGATGACTGGTTGTAATAAATGAGTGAGTATGGTTATGTAACAAAATCGCACACTTTGGTTTATAATTTTGTGGGTTTGTAAAGAAGGTCAACACTCCATGGATCTCTGTGGATTTTAAAATCCACGAGACACTCGAAATTCACCAAAGGCCGTAGAACATGAAATATAACTAAAACTCCGCGAGTAAAAGAGGAATGTGAGTAAAAGTCATGGGACACGTATAAAAAAGAGCATTTTTCATCAATTCATTTTATCATGGGTATCCAAGACATACAATATGAATTGAGAGATAATTTTTATGTTATCCAAAGGTAAATTCATTTATGAAAATTAATAGTTAAGTTGACAAACGAAATAAAAAAGAGGCATATGTATATACTAGGAGCAAAATGGGGATTCTATAGGGGCCCACCCTTGAAATTCACATAACTTCTAGTCTGCATACACAAAAGAGGTTCTTGTAAAAGAGATACATTGTCAATTTATGGTCAAAAATTCATCCACAAAGGCAAGAATCCAATTTAATAGCTTCTTCTTCCTAAAATCAAACTCTTTATGGTCCTGAGCCCCATAAACATATTGGATATCCCCTATAAGGTCACGGGACATGCCCATCTTCATGAGTTCTTTAATGTCTACTTTGGGGCCTTCTAATATCTTGATCAAATCCAATTTTATCCTATAAGATGATACTCATTCAAGGATATTAGACCCACCTTTGAGGTAAGCTTTAGCACCCCATTGGGTAGCATTTTTAAGGTTGAATATGGCGTAGGAACATCAAGTGATGTCACGGGGCGATTCAAGTATGTTGGGTTCATCTACATAAATTAGTTGGCTTGTACATACTAGATTACGTACACCATGTCTGCGTCACTTTAATAAAGGAAGTAGAACTTCAGAGGGCCCTCTTAGAATAATATTTCACATGTGCTCTCTCGAGACATGTGAGTCTTTACTCTATTGTGGCTATTCTCACAGAGATCAAGATATATCTTCTACAGATCATCATCAAGAACTACATAAACATCAACTAGAATTTATTTCTTCGCCAATTCCTCATTAAAAAAATGGAGATGTGTTTATGATGTTCTTTCTGATGGCGACTTGCAGTGGGAGCCAAAACTTCTTCAATAACTTAGGAGCTTTGTGATCCTCTACATGGAACAGATGATGATACATAATCTAAAAATAGAGAAAAAGGGAGCCATCTTAATAAGTTTTATATCAATGCTACCCAAACTATAAGGGGTGTTAATGGTCCTTTAGTTTCCACTTGATCTTCAATCTTGAATAACATCCTCACAAAAGATTCATCTGGGCCAGAAAGGTTGAAAATTATGTAATGTTTCCGAAGAAATATCCTTCAAACTGGTTCCTAATTCCACATCCACCATTGCTTGAGAAGGATTAACACAAACTATTTTTCACTCATAATGCTCAAAGGAAGGTGTAATCTTATGGAAAATCAATAAGAATTTATAGAGGGATGGATTTTCAGAGTGATTGTGTGAGGTATCATATCAGGATTAAATGTGAAATTAATTCTGGATACTTGCATGGGTTTGGAAAAGGGGGAACATATTGATATCTTTAAAAATATGGTTTTTGTCTTGATTTAGCAATTCACACAAAAGAGACATCAAGTTCAAGAGAACATCAATGATTATTTATTTCCCAAAACATATCCTCCAAAATGGTAGGTGTCAAATCAGTTAAGATAATGACATGAGGGAAAAAATGGTTTGTGACTAGGTGTAGGAATGATGGTGACAACATAGATAGGACAAAAGGGGATTAAACAAAAAAGTAAAAATATTACACATATATGTATCAGTAACCAAAAATAGAATCAAATTAAAGAATGTAAAAGGAATCTTTACAGTTACAAGATATTTTCCAAAAATGGAGCTCATTTACCACGCCTTTTGGGATTGCTTCTTGAATTTTTTTTTTGGGGAGAAATTGAATTTTAGGAGAACACCAAATTTGTATAAATATGGGGGTTTGTCCTCATATTAAAGGGGTTGAGTTTTTACTTTTGAAAAAGGTTTGATAGATTCAATTGTGAATACTTGCATGTTTCCTTTGTGAAATTCATACTGATCTTAGTTTCCCAAACTTTTATGTCAAGGTGTTTGCAATGTAAATCCATTGATGCTTTGAGAGCATTCAATCGATGTTACCTTATTGATAAATTCTAAGATCTAAATGAAATACATCTGCTTTTGAGTTTAAATTCTATCTTTTGGGTTTTGTATGTTAATTGTTGATTGATAAGTTATATTTTCTGCTATATTATTGTGTTTGTTACCTCTCTTCAGTACACTAGATCAATCCTTAATGGTTATGCTTTGGTCATTAGTTTGATATTATACTGTGAGTGTGTGCAAGTGTTGTTTTCAAAATAATGCTAATATGAGTAAAGACTAACACCTAAATAGCCTTAACTTAGCAAGAATTGAACAACAAACTAAACACCATCAAGATAAGAATTAAACAAGGGTTAGATGCTAGCATTCATAAATACAAACTTTGAAACTAACAATGCTAAATATCTAAACTCCTCTATTCTCTAACAACAAATAAATGAATGGACCTAAGTAAGCTCCATGGCTATCAAAATAGTTGTCCTTAGTATGCCAAGTAACCTAGGAATGAGGGCCTATCAAAGTTGGGCTACAAGACCCCTTTGACACCTCCCATATGACCTAAGCACTTAAGAAAGAGGCTTAACTCTTCAAGATGATGAACTCTCAAAAGGGTAAAAGGCAAGCTCTTAGTCTTTGCTATATGCTTTGCATTCACTCTCTTAGAAAGTTTAGGTGTAAGTAAAAGGTAGGTGGAGGGCTCTTTATATAGCCCAAAGGATAAAGGATTCAACACATTCTCATGAATGTGGGATAAAGGTAAAACATGATTAGGAATGGATAAGGTTGCTTTATTAAAGGTAACCTTATTTTAGAAGGGTTTAATACATGTTTAGCAAGTCATGGGAGTTGGGGGTATTTTAAATAATCAAAGGTGATTAATTAATAGGTCCGTGTAAGCTTATAGAAGCCAATTAGAAGAATATTAGTGTGATTTAGGCTATTAAAAGGGATTAAATCAATTAAATATTGATTTACTAGTTAAATGAAGGGGGAAGATTAATTAATTAATGATAATTAATTAATCTAGATAGAAGAGGTGATTTAATTAACTGGAAGGTCGTTAATTAGGTTGTTTGTTGGATAGGCAACTTAATTAATTAGCTTAGTGTAATTAATTAATGATGATATGAGGGAAAATGAGTGCTTTTGATGATATGTCGTTGATTTGTGAGAAAGGGGATAATTAGCGCAATTTAAGTATTTAAATTGCTTGGGCGTAATTATAGGTGTCTACAATGAGCACTTACTTCGCGATATTAAACTTAATTGTAAAATCCTTATTATATCCATTTTGTCGAAGTGATTTTTGTTAGCCTTTGAGTGTATCTTGGGCATACTAGAATAAAAGTAGTAAATACTTTATTAGAATACTCACACGAGATTGTTTGTTCATTATTTTATAGATTGAGTTGAAATTTTACATTTATTGGCTATCAATGAATGCAAATCTTCCTTTATAGAAACTATCACTACTTAATCCAGCTTTTCTCGTATTTTATAGAATTCTAAGCTACTCTAAGTGTTAAATGCTCTATTGCAAAATTTTATCATCCAATAATCCCTTATATTTTTAAACTACCTAAGTGATCCTACCAATTTCCATTCATTTATTTTTTCTTTGTCTCTAAATACCATTGAAAATGTCATTTAGCTCTTATCAGGAGAATGTAAGAGAAACTAAATTTTATTGTCTTATAGTAACTTGTGTCATATCAGTAACGTAAGCATATGCAACATTTTGTGTGACAACTCATGAGAGTGAAGTGTTGTGTCCATGGTCATGTTTATCCTAGATTGATCCATTATTTGAAGAAATTGAGAGAACAAATATGCCATCTCCCCCTCTATATTTAGGTTACCTTGCGGGTATTCTCACCCTAGTTTAACGTAGGACCAAAAGTAGTAGGAATAGGCCATTCCATTTGTACGTGCCCCTTAATCATCCTAAGGATTGATCCCAAGGAAAGTGTTAGACCCCTCCTCAGCTACAAAATGACATATACCAACCCATTCTACCACCATTCTAAGTAATTTCCCTCCCTTAAAAGAGAATTTTTGTCAATCGAATAGGGGTACATATTTGAGAATCAACACACTTTTGGTGCTATTATCGGACACAAGTTACTCAAAGCATGGTTTAGAATGCATACCTTTATAAATCTTTGCTAAAATTAGGCAAATACCCCATTATGAAGGTATTTTCCAAACAATTTCTCATTATAAGTAGGTTTTCCATTAAGCCTGGATCCACTGGGAAAAGCATGGTAAAATTCATAAAGATTTGTAAATCTTTGTCTGCCAGTTTATGAATTTATCCTTTCAATATTTTTTTGGGATAATCTATACATCTAGGGTACAAGGCCTTAGTGGCGACTCTGTCTTTTAAAGAAAATCTAGGATATACTAGTGAAAAAAAAATTACACTTTGTTAATTAACTCTCCCCTTTCCAAAGTTGGAAGGAAGAAGGTCTTTTTTCAAATCTGACCCTACCAGAAGATTACTTCTAGAACTTGAAAGTACAAAGTCAATAAGGAAGTAGATCTAGAAATCAGTGGGTGGTCAAAAGTCAGAAAAAAAGATTGTTCAAATTATTAAATTTGATCAACCTTTGTGGAATATTACTCTAGTACACCCGACAACTCGATTCGAGTAGTACTCAAGATAATTTGCATTCATTATTTCAATAAGGTTCAACATTTACAAGTAACAAAGGTATTCTTCATCTCCCTCCTTTGTTGACTCCTGAGAATAGATTATTTTGTGAAACTAAGTCCTTGAAGGATTCATATTTTTGGATCATACTCCTTTACCTCAAAGACCCTAGTTCCCCACTATTTCAATCCTTATTTTGAAACACCTCCACCAAATAATATGGCACAACCTCCACCAAGGGCTCCTTTTGTGGTTACTACTTATAGACCAATAAGGTTCCATGGAATGGTAGGCTATCCAAATGAAGTACCACATGAAATTAGAAATAGATTGCCTAGATTTCAAGGGAATAATGCCATAAGTGGAGATCAACATCTTAGATTTTTTCATAATGTTATGGATGACTATGAAGTAGAGCATGAAGATGTTTATGTTAATTTATTCATACATACATTAGAATAATATGTCAAGGAATGGTATAACTTGTTACTGCAAATTCGATTGACTCAGAGTAGAAATGCAATATGGTGATAAGACTAACCCTAGGTTTATTTTATTAGAATTTGAGAATATAAAGAAAAATCCTAATGAGTGTGTGCAAGACTTTAATACTAGGTTCAATAAGACTTTGACTAGATTTCCGAGATAATATAAAGCCTAGTGATGATTCTTGCTTGATAAAATACTCAGATGCCTTTGATAAAAAGGAAGCTTATTATTTGAGGGGTAAAAATCCTAGAACTCTAAGGCATGATTTATCTATGGCTATCAAAATTGATAACAATATTTAAGAAGCCTCCAAAGAGGGAAGGTGTCAAGTTGATTAATCTAGAAAAGCCTTAGGCAAGTAAGGTTGTTGACTTAGAGGAGGTAGTTAAAACTTTGGCTAGAGCAATCAAAGAAATATCATATAAGCTTTCTAGAGAAGAGAAAGGATTGGTTTCAAATCCTCAAGCTCAACACCAGGCCTAAGGAAAAAATAGATTTTGGAATCATCCCAAAGGAGAGCATTGGGATGATGATAGAGGAAAAGGACTTATGGGTTCAAGAAATAAGCAACAAGCTTTTAGAGATAATAAAATAATCCCAAGTCTATTAACATCAAGGGTATAAGTAGTAGAAGAAGAACACATCATTGAGTGGTGTGATAGTGTAGATCAAGAATTTCGCGCTTGTTACTGTCCAAGTTAATGCACCAATGAAATCGATACCTGATGGACAAGATCCGAAGATGTAGATGGATGAGGAAGTCGATATAGATAAGACGGGCGCACACGAGCAATTCTGCACAATAGATCCAAGTAACCTGCGAGACACCGATGCTTGACAGAAAAAGACCACGTTAAAAGATATTTAGGTGGACTGCCCGAGAAGCGGTCCGGAAGCGATGAGCTCCTCATGGATGTCAGTCCACGTTTTCAATTAAGTAAAGAAGCATACATGATAAAAGATGTACGTACAAGACTAGATTTTCTGATCAAGGTAATAAACAGAATCTAAACAGCAGGTAGAAAGCAACAGAAGATAGGGAACTGTGAAAACAAAGCTAGATTTGTGTTACCTGTGTCCTTTTACCTGTCTGCAGGATGATCGGCGTCGATTATGTAGAATCGGTGCGACTGATGTGATCGGGCGATTATGAAGAATCGGGCGCGATCGATAAGATCGGCGTCGACTAAAAGTAGATCGGTCGATCGGGGACAGTGCGAGAAGATTTGGAAATCGGAAAGTGAAGGCCAGATCGTCAACGTCTGCTGGATATGCCGAAGCCGGTGAGATACTGGAACAGAGTCACCAGAAGATCAATGGATACGTGCGATGTTGATGTGATAAGAGCAGAGTAACGGTGCTCCTCTCAGGGATTGATTTGGACAAGATCCGTTCTCATTTGATAGATAATGTTGACACTAGATGCGCAAAGATCTCTCGTTCTCTCTCTTTCACGGTCTGTGTTTCTTTCACGATCTGTCTCTGTCTGTCCTTCGTGTTCGTGCGTGTGTTTTTTTTCCCCCGTAACTGAGTTCTGGGCTTCTATTTATAATCGGCGCCGCTCCTAAAAATCGGCGTCGACCGTACCGGTCGGCGCCGATCGCGGAACAGACTCCCGAGATGGCCAAAATGAACGATTTCTAGAAAGATAAGAGTTATCCCTCCACCTCAAATACGGGAAATATCCCGCTGCTTGATTGTGAGGAGGAGAAATAGGAGGGACACATGGATAGGATAGATATGGGGTAAATAAGTGGTTAGGATACATGTGAAAAGGTGTAATTAAATAGTTAATATTTAATTACTCATGGGTAAAACATAAAGGGGTGAATTAAACTTAGGATAGGTGTTTAAAATGCAAATTGAATAATATCCCAAGGGGATAGTGGTGATATAAACGTGCCCCAAAGTTACCCGAGAGAGAGCAAACGCGCATTTAGGGACACTAAATTGATAATCAATTTTAGGTGTCTACATTTTGCCCCTTTTTGTCAAGTAACTCATGATAAGCAAGGTTATGAGACAAAACAAGGAGATGGAAGAAAGGAAGAAAAAGTGATGATGCGATCCCCCTCAAACTAGGGATGGGATGGATGATAGAACAAACGATCCCAAGTTTGAAAAAAGGTAGATGAAAACGCGGGATGCCCCAGCTGGATGTCTGGAGTAGATCTGATCATTGATGACGCATAAAAATAAATAAAAAGGCAACGAACCTAAGGAACTCACATCGTAGGGCAAACTAGACGGTCTCCTCATGAGACGACGTTAGTACCTGCTGCACTCCACGAGTGTAAGGAGGGCTGCAAAATAGTCAGCATCTAAAGAGAGACACATTGGTAGGGACAACTAGACGGTCTGCAAAGCAGACGACGTTAGTGCCTACAGACCCGTTTAACTCTAAGCTGCCAAAAAGTACGAGTGCCCCATGCAAAGGGAACAAACTCGAAATGGACGGTGATATCGAAAATATGTGCCAAAAGGCAACATTCAACGCACAATAATGATCAGATAGATAAATGAGCCAAGCATCAACACTAAGGCAAAGAGATGGAAAATCGGCGGCGATTAAAAAAATCGGCGTCGACTTAAATAAACGGCGCCGACCAAAATAATCGGCGCCGACCATTGCAAAGCACATATAAATATGTGAACGGAAAACGTGAACGATTTATTTACATCGTGACGATCGAATCAGAGAGAGTCAAAAATTGGATTTGAGCACCATGGAAGCCTCTGGAAGCGGTCAGAAGCGGAGGAGGACACGACCTGGGGTAAGTGGTTCTTCGTGAACCCGTTGTTTTACTTTTGCTTTATTTTTTTTTTTTTTTTTTTTAATTTCTATTTTGCCGGGTGGGAGGCCAGGGTGTTTTTTTACATCCGACCGAGCAATCGGCGCCGATTGGTATAGTCGACGCCGATTATATTCAAGCGGCGCCGATTTATGTTAATCGGCGTCGACTATAAATAAACGACGCCGATTATATTTAATCGACGCCGATTGTATAGACTTGTGAATAGATTGTAATTTTTTTTTTTTTTTGATGTTCTGATTTGGGTAAATATGAGACTAATATTGCTCTTGATGTCGTGGATGCAGGCACGAGAGGTTCTACACATGAGGGATGCTATTCCCGAGTTACTAGAGACTATTCTTCCTGATGTGACTGATGCAGATTGGCGGCATTTAGAGTTAGCCGGGCTCGGGGGCTTTAGATACTACAGACGAGTGCCGCGAGATGTAGAGTTGATGCGAGCACTAGTGCGACGATGGGATAGCCAGACGTGCACTTTTTGGTTCAGGACGGGTGAGATGACCATCACCCATGAGGATATATACAGGATTTTGAGACTGCCGATCACTGGGGACCCGATAGAGATTACACCACGAGAGCAGCAGCAGAGGGCCCTAGTTCGATTGTATGGAGATAGGGCAGATGATTCAGAGATAGTGTCTGGGGCAAGGCATGATAGCCTCGCAAAGATGCATGTGATAGCCCCTGAGCAGCATGGATAGTTTTGATTCAGATGGCGATATCCTATTTCGCTCTGCCAGATTCAGGAGGTGGGAGATTCCCACTATTATTATTAGATTGCGTTTGTGACATCCTCAGCCTGCATGTGTATTTGCTTTTGCGATGCTCGATAGCTCTTCGTATATATCACGAGCTATGGATGTATACCACTGGCCGGAGGACAGGTATTGATGTTAGTTTTGTGCTCCACTGCTGGGCATATGAGCATATAGCAGTGATCAGGCCATCCGGGCTTCCTTGGATGCCAGCAGCAGTGGGAGCTATTGATTATGGATTCCGGCGATGGCGGGCTGATATGGCACCGGGATACAGGAGGTCGGCAGATTGGTATACCGAGCGCCAGACGCCGACACCGATCAAAGTTATCCGAGGCCATATCGGGTATTTCCGACATGGGTTGGTCAGGATGCTCACTTGGTGGCATTGAGACGGAGCAGGGTGGTTAGGGGCCGCAGGCCTGATATGTGGGAGCGAGTCCCGTTTATGCGGGTATTGAGACAGTTCGGCCTAGTGCAGATAGTGCCGACTACTTACAGGCCTTATAGGTAGATAAAGTGAGACCGATCTCGCCGATTTTGATCCCGGCAGATCCATCGAGAGAGGCCCCACCTCCACATGCATGATGCGATGATGATGCTGAGTAGGTGATGGTTATGCTGCATGGTATGCGACAGAGCTACCACGACATCTCCCGGCATCTATAGATGCCGACGAGGAGGATATGGCTACGGTGCTGAGAGACTGGAGGGAGAGCACGCCACCCTGACACAGACACACCAGGTGGCTCTCGAGGAGATTCGAGCTCTGACAGAGGAGAGGGATGCCCTAATTTTGGAGAGAGACACCGCTCGCCAGGAGCGAGATACAGCGATCCAGCAGAGGGATCGCTACCTTCGACATAGGGAGGCCCTCAGGGCCAAATATGGGGAGACAGGTACCATGTCAGAGTCTGGTACACAGGGCACGACCCTAGGAGGAGCACCACCAAGAGAGCCCAGCAGAGCCCCAAAGAAGACCAAAGAAAGACCATTACGAGCACCGGTACCGTGAGCTTGAGCACATATCGCCCTCTCTCGCCGAGGTGAGATACTATGAGGATGCCTTAGCGCAAAGATGCCCCGATGTGCCTCGGTACGGGGCGAGGAGGAGATCAGCGACGGCCACAGCGAGCGGGGCCTCAGGTGGAGGGAGCACCGGGAGAGACCGAGGTGGGCAGAGACCTCCAGCAGCAGGTGCATCTAGCTCGATAGGCGGCGGCCAGGAGAGACAGCCTGGTCCAGAGGAGGGTGGAGGAGATAGTGTCCTCCATGCATCAGATTTTACTATATAGGGATTTTTTTATATTTTGTATCAGTGTAGTGATGTAGCCTCGATTGGAAGGCATTGTATAGATGGCTTGATTGAGAGCCACCCATTTTTTGTTGTACAGACACTTATGTATATATATAGATTTATCATTGTTTTTGTCATATGATTGTTCTCCTGTTTTTAATTTTGATATACATGGACAGATGTAGCGTAATTGTGATGGATGTAGACATAGATTGATAGATGATAAATAGATGAGATTGGATGAACATAGACATAGAGGATAGATAGATGTGATGTAATTTGATGTGATTGATATGTGGATATAATTTTGATGAAAAATAGATATAGATAGATGTAGTGTAACTTGGATGTACATATTTTTAGATATTTTGATGGATAGATGGATAGATGTGATTGATGTATGGATTTAATTTTGATGAAAAATGGATATAGATAGATGTAGTGTAACTTGGATGTACAAGTTTTTAGATGTTTTGATGGATAGATGGATAGATGTGATTGATAGATTTGGTATGTTTGAGATGTTAATTTAATTTTGATGAAAATAGATATAGATAGATGTAGTGTTACTTGGATGGACAAGTGTTTAGATGATGTGATGGATAGATGGGTTTTGATAGTTGAAATGGATTTGATATTTTTGAGATTTTGATTAAATTTTGATGAAAATAGATAGATAGATTCACATGTGTTGACAATACATGCTTTGATATGTCAAAGATGTTATAATGAAAATGAAATTATTAAATTATATATAGATGATAAATTTTGATTAAATTAACATGTGAAATGTCAATTTAACTGGATGAAATAATCGGACATACTCTCTGTGAGAGTCAAGGATGTAATGAAAACGACCTTGATTAGAAATAAAGGAAATACACCCAGATAAGAGGAAAAATGATAAGTTGGACTCTCAACCGACCATAAATAGAATCTGGATAAGAAACCAAAAGATCGTGCATACAAGGCCCTACATGAGGTTAAAATAAACCTGACACTAACTAGTCGCAAACCAGATTTAGGAGGGAAACGGAAGGAGCAGTAAGTAAGTATCTTGTCGAAATTTACAAGGGACAAAATACATGTTTATACTGGGAAAATAGGATTCTCCATATGATCGACAAAAGGTCTTATATCTCAGCTTCATGATTTCTGGCAGAAAAGCAAACTGATCAATGCGGGAAGTTTGCTAGATATGGAAAGACTGATCAATACGGGAAGTCTTTCAGTGATGCTAAAAAGTGTATAAATTGATTGAAAGGCTGATCAATGCAAGAAGCCTTGAGTATTCCTTTTTTCGAAAAACAAATTGCCCTTCAAGGGAGCGGTCCGTATTTTGAATTTTAATGATAGCCATCCTTCGAGGGTATGGTCTATATCTTTTGATTCATTTGATAATGTATGGATAGTCATTCCTTCAAGGGATCACCATCTTTTTGATAACATCTTTTTTTTTTTTTTTTTTTTTTTTTTTTTTTGAGCTTTTTTGAAGAAGTTGAGTTTAGACCTAGATAGATCTGAGAGGGGAAGAAAACGTATAAAGAACATACACTCATGCCCCGAGTAGATCCGATTAAGATAAGCACTGGGACAAATGAAACAAGTGATTAAGGTGTTCCTACCATGAGGAGAAACATATCCAAAGAAAATGCTATGAGTAGAGCCGCGATACTCATATTTAAGGTAAACAAGACAATAGGCGGAGAACCACATAATTTCAATCACCATGAAAGTATATGACTGGTCATAGACGGATGATGAAGATCTCGTCTCATGCGACTAGATTTGTGTAAGATAGATTTTAACAAAGAGAAGGGCCTTAGATGCAAGGCATTAAGAGGTTCCACTTCGGTATACCATCCATGGAAGATAGACGATAAGCCCTGCACTCCATATTTATGAGTGATAACGCACGGACCCATCCAAATGGGAGCAAACTTACCACGCCGACTCCTTTCGAGTGTAGTGACATTTTGATTTTCTTTAAGAACAAGATCACCAATTTTGAAGTCACGATGCTGCAAGTGCTTGTTATAAGCACGTTTGACACGCTCAAGATAGACTTGATGATGTTCAAGAGCGCTGAGGCGCCGCTCATCTAATAATTCAAGTTGTGCTAGACGATTTTGACGATAGTCCTCATCGAGATGAATTCTCTAAGAGAAACACTGAGAGATGGGATTTGACTTCCAAAGGAAGAACAAATTTCACTCCATAGACGAGAGAGAGAGGGAGTAGCACCAAGAGGAGTACGGATGCTAGTCCGATAAGCCCAGAGAGCAAAAGGGATATGTAAATGCCAATCCCTACCAAATGACTAGTTACCTTTGCATGAGGATATTACGCAAAGTTTTATCGAAGCTTCGCCCCACCATTAGCTTGAGGATAGTATGGAGAAGAAAAGCTGAGTTTGATATTGAAAGCGCGCAGAGGTTCTCGCAAATCAACGCTTTTTGAAAGACTTACCGTTATCTCAGTGATGAGTTTGTGTGGAACACCAAAGCGACAAATGATGTGTTGATAGACAAAATCAACTATGGGTTTAGCTTTTGTTGAAGAAAGAGGGATAGCTTCCACCCACTTAGTAAGTACTCAAAGGGCAAGTGAATGATAGAATGATGACGCTGTGAAGAACGGGGATTGATGAGACCAATAAGATCAAGACCCCATTGCGAAAAAGGCCACAAATCCACTGTAGGTTGTAAAGCTTGACTAGGGATGTGCGTGAGATTGGAATGTTGTTGACACTTGACACATTTCTTAGTGTATTCACAACAATCTCGATTAAGAGAAGGCCAATAATATCCCAAACGTAAGATGCGTTTAGCTACGGCCGAGCCACTAAAATGTCCACCACAGATACCGTCATGGACCTCCTGGATAGCTTTAGATGATTCAAGGGATTTGAGGCACCGAAGCAAAATGCCATCAAAGCCGCGTTTGTAGAGGATCCCGCCTAAAATAGTATAGCGATTAGCGCGTAGGATAAAAGATCTTCTACCATTGGGAGTCAGATCCGGAGGAAGTACCGAATGAGATAGATAATCAACGATCTGTTGATACCACTCATCCTGAGTATGGGTCAGATAGCATGGATTGAAGTTAGTTGCCTAAGATGAGATGGTTGATCTAATCATCAGACACCACATAAAGTCGCGAGTCCCTGTAAAAGGTGGGATAAGTGAGGCTAACGGCCATATCAGATTCGCGAATCGATTCGCAGCAAGCGGAATAGCTTGATGGTGAATTTATCAAAAGATTGAGTCAACGAGAACGATATCACGATATTTTTGAAGGATATCATTCTCGCATCGATAGACACCCGTGACTTGATTAACGATGAGTTCAGAATCACCAAAGATGTCAATATGACGAGCGCCGAGATTAATGGCATTTTGAAGACCCAAGACAAGAGCTTCATATTCAGCCATATTATTGGTGCACTCAAAGTTTAGTTTGTGTGCGACTGGGATAGGCGTACCCCAAGGAGGAATCATCACGAAACCCGCACCTCCCCCTTACTGGCATTTTGATCCATCAAAGAAGAGCTTTACTTTAAATGGAGACAGACCAAAATCAATTTGTTGGATATATTCATCGGGGAATCGAGCAAGGGGAACTTGAGTGTCCGGGAGAGGAGCATCAGCTAGTTGATCTGCAATGACCTGACCCTTGATAGACTTTTGCGGGATAAACTCGAGATCAAATTCAGTCATAAGCATGAGCCAACGAGTGATACGATCATTGTGATAAGGCTTCGCATGAATTGTCTTGAGTGGATTGACACTTGTGACAATGTAAGTTTTGTGATTAAGGAGGTAATGACGAAGTTTAGAAGTTGCGAAGAAGAGAGCACAACACAACTTTTCAGCTTCTAATAACGTGTTTCATACTCATGAGGGTGCGACTCGATGTAATAGATAACTTGTTCTTTACCGCAAGCGTCCCGATGCGAGATCATGGCTCCCAGAGCATGGTCACCACACAGAGATATAAAGATAGAAAGGCTCCTCGCGTGGAGGTGTAAGCACAGTGGAGAAAGAAGATAAGCTTTGAGATCATCAAAGGCCTTTTGGCAATGCTCATCCCATTCAAAATGAACATTCTTACGAGGAGATGATGAAAAGGTCGACAACGGTCCGACAATTGTGAGATAAAACGACGCACCGATCAAGACGCCCTCGAGACTCATGGAGTTGCTTTTAAGTTAGAAGGGGGAGGCATCTCAAGGATAGCTTTTATTTTTGGGGTCTACTTCAATACCCCTAATGGAAATGATAAAACCTAAAAGTTTACCAAAGAGAACGCCAAACACGCACTTAGATGGATTTAGACGAAGACAAAAGCGATAAGCCTCTCAAAGAGAGGTGCAAGGATGAAAAGATGATCCTGCCGACGCTTGGATTTACCGAGGAGATCGTCGACGTAATCTTCCACAGTTTTGTGTAAGAGATCATGGAAGATGTAGGTCATCGTCACGATAGGTCGCTCCAAATGCTTCTTAAGACCGAAAGGCATGACACGATAACAAAAGGTCCCCCAAGGAGTTATGAAAGAAGTCTTATGTTGGTCTTCTGGTGCGATGAGAATTTGATTATATCCAGAGAAACCATCCATAAGAGAAAGCATCTCATGACCCGCAGTTAAATCCACGAGTTGGTCGATATTAGGTAGAGGAAAATCATCTTTTGACAAGCAAGATTAAGATCCCTAAGTCGGTACAAATTCAAATTTTCCCAAAGAGCTTTAGTTACTCGGTACTACATCGGAAACCCATTGTGGATAATCGATGGGTTGATGAAGTTAGCCGAGAGCAAGCGCTGCAATTCTTCTTTTTAACAAGAAGGGCTACTCTAGGTGCATTTTACGTAATTTTTGTTTAACTGGTTTGATGTTGGGAAGAGTAACGATATTGTGGACCACAATATCGGATCGAGTCCCGCATATCCTCATATGCCCAAGCAAAAGCTTGACGATGGTCGGAAAGAAAAGTGGTAAAGTCTCCTAATTCCCGTGGATTAAGGGATCGGCCGACCTTAATGATGCGAGGTCTTTAGAAGTCCCTATATTAAGGTCGACAAAGGGCTTCGCTGAGAAGCGAGACGTGTCGAAGAATAGTTTTGGGAAGATAGGAATCCTCCGCCTCTCGATAGGTGAGGACAGTAATCATCATCCGCACAAAGGATAGTGTCGATAGTAGGAGAGTCGCTCCAACTATTTCAGGGAAAATTAACGGTATGGAAGTGGACTCTGCATTAGTCTTATAGGCTAGTGGCCCTAAGGAAATGGTATTGATCAAAAAAAAGTTAGACGGATGGAAATGGCGTCGTCCACATCGAGTGATGCTTCCGACTTAATGGAGAAGATGGTTCCTCAATAGAAGAGGCTCATCGAGAACAAAGATTTGGCTTTTTGAAAGAGGTTTAAATCCTAAACCAAATTTTTGATGTGGCTTGAGAGTTGAATGGACGCGAGGTCATGCACACCTTGTTCATATTTACCTAAGCCAAAGCCCTTCCACGCGCATCGATATAAATAAGTTTTTGCAAACGTGGGATTCTGTAGACAATCGAACCCTGTTAGATAAGGTTTGGCCCTAGGAGGAGAATCCGGGATATGTGAGGTGTATCAAGACCACCGTAAATGAAATTAGTCTCGTTGATTGGGCACTAATGGTGACGATGCGACCAAGACCTCGGCCGATATTCAAAGTTGTTTGTCCGGTCTACCATACTCACTAGGTTTAAGATGGTTGTCAAAAAAGAAAGGAGAGGAAGCTCTCCTAGTGAGAAACGCTGCAATGTTTCTTCTAAATTTTGTACATCCGGTAGTTTGGTTGCAGGTATGGAAGAAGATGAGGCCCCGTCAGGAGAACAGGCATTTTCCTTTAGAGGGGCAGACCCTGTGGTCATGTCGCATTGCGCGGAAGGCAAAGGATCTCCTGGATGAGTATATATTTTGCCCTCATATTGATATTTTAAGCATCGATGGAGGGTAGATGGGACACAATGCATTGCGCGAATCCAGGAGCGTCCGAGGATCATATTATAGTGGAATTTCCCTTCAACAATGTAGAAGAGTTCGTGAAGCAGCTTCTTACCTACTCGAATGGGTAAGACCACAGTTCCTAAAGTAACTGCTAGCTGATCGTTAAATGATCGAAGAGCGAAAGGCGGGGGTGACACTACGTTCTTTGGTAACTTAAGTTGCTCGAATGTGTGCGAGGAGATGACGTTGAGTGCAGCACCACTGTCGATCATAATGCGTTTTAATGTAGTGTTGTCGATTTGGACTGTGATAAAGAGGGGAGCCTCCAAATCCTCTGAAGAAAGAGAAGGAATTTCTGAATCTTCAAAAGAAATGGTGGTTGATGGTCTATTCAATCCAACAACCATCTCGAAAGGCTGGGGCTCATCTGAATTCACTGCGATGCGACGCAGATTATCAATCAGAGCCTGGCGATGTCATGAGAGGATCAATGAGGTCAAAAAGAGACATTTTGACCGAGCCTGGGTGAGTTGTTTCATAACACTCTCCTCAACTGACACGGGAATTTGAGCCCGAGGTGCAGCACGAATAGAGACCCGAGGTCTCGGGCTAATGAGGAAGGAGGAACTCCTTCGGGGGCCGCAGAAATGACAACCCGTGGTCGAGACGCTATAGATGAGGATGGATTATCATAATGTTGGGTTCTAGTGGCGATATGGATTGTGTCGATTTGAGAAGGTGGAAGATCATTTGGCGTGGGATCACTAGAAGTAGAGAGGGCCGAGTAGATCGTCTGAGGCTCGGGATGGAGCTAAGATGACAGGAGGTGCTTGTTTCTCCTCCTCCAAAGAAAAGATCACTTTCTTCCAAAAGGTCATTGACGACGATATCAAGAGCTTTACATCCCTCAGTATCATGACCCGGGGTACGGTGGTAAGCACAAATCAAATCGAGTTAAACCAGTAGGTTTAACTCCTTTAGGGTTATAGGGTTTAATCGAGGAAGAGATATGGATGAAGATTGATAAGTTGGCGAAGGATTTCAAGATAGAACCCGTAGACAAGATGAGGACAGAGATGATGAAGGCGCCTCTTTTTACTTTAACAGATCACGAGGTAAAAGAACCCGCATGTTTGGTTTGACACCTTTTTAGGGATCATCTTATTTTTCGACATCCGAGGAGCAGCCTTGGGCACTTGAGATGGAAGTAAGTGAGACATGATTGATTTTGGTGGAGGGGGAGCCCCTAAAATAGATTTTGAAGATGATGGAGATGTGACAAGTGTTGTGGTCTTCAAAGATAAGGGAGGTTGCTTGGTCGAAACTAATGATGATTTAGATGATGTCGATTTAGATGAGGGAGAAGCTTCCAAAGTAGGTGTAATCGGAGGAACATAGGGCACCCTGGCTTTTGGTAATGAAGATGATGATTCTGATAAAAGAGGTGACGTCTCTTTAGTAGGTAAGTCCACTTTTCGAGGTGCTGGTGAAGAATGTGTTGTAGAAGAAGATGATGGTTTTGATAAGTGTGTAGTAGAAGATGCCTTCTCAGCAGACAAATCCAATCTTTTATGAGGCGTAGAGAGAGATTTTTGTGGGAAAGCACCAAGAGTCTTGATGGTTCGAAATATGGGCTTTCCTTTTTCAGGGATGGTGACAACTTCAACCGCATAAGGTGATTGTAACCTTTTCGGGGGAAGCAAATGGGGAGGTACTGATGACGCAACGTTAGATTTCGGTTGTCTCGGTCTAAGTTCAGGAACCGAGCGTATAGGTGTTGGTGCTACTTCTTTAGATTTCCCCTTAATAGGCAAAGTAACATTTGTGATGGAAGAAGTGAGTGATGAAGAAGCAGCTCATCGCGAGGGAACTACTTCCGCACAAGAATTGTGGGTGAAACTACCGTAGGAAAGGAAACAGGAAGAGTCAAAATCGAAGACGCTTCCATCGAAGTCGGCACAACTATAGGTACGTTCACCAAGGGCATAGTCACAGCAAAAATGGGAGAAATAGAAGTAGATGTATCCGCGGTGGAAACTCGAAGGGATGTAATTGCCTCGAGCATTGAAAGAATGTCTGACGATGAGACAGATGAGGATGACACTGTCTCGGGTATGGATGGAAGATCAGACAAAGAAGCAGAGAGAGGTGAATCCGTATCTAACAATGTTGGAATATTCAAAGACGGGCTATCTGAAGATGGTGGAATCCCAACGATTAACGAAGCTGGAAGGAGGTTCTGATTCGGTCGATGTGTTCGCAGATGGCTTAGTTTTAGAAGAAGATTCTTCAGTAGAGATGACGCTGATAGTATGAGTGTTTGGTTTTTGAGACTCTGAAGCATCATGGTTCGGGGAATGATTAGGAAAAGGTTGTTTAAAGACATCCAACGCTTGATTTGGGGGAGCATTTGGGTTATCCAGAATGAGCTCGCCTTTATCAATGAATTTCTGGACAAGATTTTTGAAGGTCTGACATCGCTCAATGTCATGACCTTTGGTTCTATGATAATGACAGAAGTCATTTTCCCTATACCAGAATGGACGTTCTTGGCTTTCATCAATATTCCTAATGGGAGGAAGTTCGATCATGTGGACTTCCAACATTTTTTTCAGGATAGAAGCATATGATTCCCCCAACGAAGTGTAAGATCGAGATGACGAGGACCCTTTTCGAGAAGATGAGGAGTCTCTTCGTGGTGTTTGATTAGAAGTGGTATCGGCTCGTGATGTTTTTAATACGATAGCATTGGTGGATCCCTGATTCTTGTCTTTAGAAGTGGAAGGATTTGATTTGGTAAACCGAGAAAAATCCGGTTTAGATTTGGAGCGAAGTTTTAACTTCCCTTGTTCAATGGCGCGGGATTCAAGTTTGTGTGCCATCGTAAAGGCTTCTTCAAATGTATGAAAAGTCTGGATCCTTAAAGTGGAAGAAATATGATTAGCACAAGATCGAGTAAACAACTCGATCTGTTGGGATTGAGGAAGGGAGAAAGACAATTGGTTGATTATCCCTCTCCAACGAGCGACAAAGTCTGCAATAGACTCATCATCGAATTGACGAATGTTATAAAGATCTCAGTAATCGAGATCTTATGCGCGATATTTATCAAAAGTTTTCAACAAACATCTCGGCCAATTGAGAGAAAGAAAACAAGGAATGTTGAGGAATGTTATCAGACTCACCTAAAGCAGACCTCGCTAGAGACATAGGAAAAGTACGGAGCATAAGCTCCCGATCCTCGACTATGAGGTAGCAAGCATGTTCAATGCTCGCAAATGTTGTCGAGGGTCCTCCCGACTATGAAATTTTGAAAATTTAGGAAGTTCCCATTGGGAGGATAAGGCTTAAAAGCCACCGAGGGGTGAATGGGTTCATTACACACTTCTTCAAAGGAGTATGAAGGACGAGCCCTTTGTGGTGGAGGCTTCCAAGTCTCGTGATTTTCTTGAAAAGAATTTGAACCACGCGATTGAGGAGGAGGCACACCGGCATGTCCTACATAAGAAGCAAATGGTGGATGTTGTTGAGGTGTCAACGGGGATTCATCTGATCGATAGGATGATAAGAGGAGTAACCAGCATTCTCGGGTGACGCCCGGTGGGGTATTTGTCGAAGGAGCCTGTGTATAGTAAAAGCCGTGCAGGATAATAAGTGGAGAAAATAAGTGGTTGAGAGAATGAAGGTTGGATGACAGAACATGGAGCCCGATGATCGGCCTGGACTCTATGCTTGTTGACCGAATCGGAATGATTGAGGAACATGGGTGCCGATTTGATTGACATATTGGGGAACAAGACCTAAAGAGGGTTTCTACCGCCGGATTAGTTATTAAGGGCGCCGATGCTAGAGGATGGGCGAAGGTCACTCACATGAACATCGAAGAAAGACCCACCGAGGACGAGAAGCAGAACCAACCGACTAGTCGAGGGGGTCGACTCATAAAGGGGTACCGACCTCGGGACACGATGGAGGGCATAGATGAATTAACAAAGAATATGCGGGTGCACACGCACTCATTATAGCCAGAGAGAGGACCTCTCGTAAGTAGGTCAGGAATATTCGAGGTAATCATGCAGGTGTTAGGAATAGGTAAGACTATTTGAGAACTAGTCGATATGGTCGGTGGAAGAGAAAAAGGAGGCACAGGGGCACCGCCCTTCTCCGTGGCTCGAGGCGAGAGAGATGATGCTAACTGTTCTACAAAGGCCTGGGATGGTTCACGAGAATAATCGTACACTTGCTGGATTGGTGGTCCCTGATCAGATATTTGAATAGACTTGTGTACTAGGTAGTCCATGAGGGCTACCGGATTGCGATCGAGGAGCGCCTGAAATTCAGGATCCCCGCGAGGAACATACTCTGAGTCAGAAGCAGATGATATTTCTGAAGGACTAGGGGAAGCTGGACGTGATGGGGTTGTTTTGGCCTGATAAAAAGGATTATATGACCAAGATGGGGAACCCATTAACAGTGGTCCCGAGGAAGACCTGGGGGGTGCCGAAACCTCCACACTAGTGGTGATCTCGAGGAAGAAGGGGCTAATTGAGCCATTCTTCTAGATTGTAACCGAGTGATGACCGTCATAAACAAGCAGAAAAGAAGATTGACCTAACTAATGCACAGATAATTCAAGCAGCGTAGGTGATTATCTCTTTTAAGTTTTTATGCTTTTAAGAAAGAAAATATTAGGGAAGGCCTTTTAGAACAGGAACTACTCAGATAGCCAAACTAAGGATGGTTTGGGGGATGTTTTGGTGAGGAGTCCCGAAGGCACTTCAGTAAAAGACCGGTACGTGGCTTGATATAGGGGCCTACCCCCGCACTTCACACACCGCTGCGATAAGGGAGTTGGGTGCTTTGCCAATATATACCATAACTTCCGTGAATTTATAGCGCCCCCGAGTACCGCGTAGAGCTCTTCCTCTCGATGTCACTTCCAAGTAGGCGAGGCCAGGGAAAGAATTTTTGTTTAAATGCTTTACACCTAATGATTTTGGCTTTGTGTGCAAGGGTGAAAAATAAAAATCAAATAGTGTCACTACCGATTTTGATCAATTTTCCAGCCTAATTAAAACTAGATGAAAAACATACAGCAGAAATGACAAAGAAAGAGTTCCTTTTTTTTTTTTTTTTTTAAGCACTTAAAAATGAAGTGTTTGATTTCGATGAAGACAAGCCAAACAGATTCTTTCCCAAATGCGATTAAATTCTTTTTAAGCACCAAAAATTGAAATGTTCGAATGTGATGGACAACAAACAAAGAACTTTTTTTTTTTTTTTTTTAGTTCCTAAAAAGGAGAAAACACCGTAAAAGAGAAATACCTGTAGACTTAGCTCTCCAAGGTGTGTGGACTTCAAAAAGCGCGTTGTTGAGCTCTTCCCCTCGAACAATCCCACGAACAAGCAAAGTGCTCCGCAAGAAGAGGTTAAGCAAACACCAAACAAAATCCAGAAAGATATATCCAGATAATGGTGAAACGGAAATTTCTATTTCAAGGAACTAGAAAAATTTCAAGGAAATAACAATTTCACATAAAGAGCAAGATTAAAACGATGATAGGAAATGCTCAAGCAGAACTGATAGAAATCAGTGAAGAAAAAGAACAAAGCTCAAAACTAGAAAAGAAATGAACTTACCAATAAGGGACTTTGGTTAGGTCCCACCGGGCGTGCCAGAATGTAGATCAAGAATTTCGCGCTTGTTACCTGTCCAAGTTAATGCACCAAACTAAACACAAAAACCCTGAAAAACTCCAATGAAATCGATACCTGATGGACAAGATCCGAAGATGTAGATGGATGAGGAAGCCGATGTAGATAAGACGGGCGCACACGAGCAATTCTGCACAATAGATCCAAGTAACCTGCGAGACACCGATGCTTGACAGAAAAAGACCACGTTAAAAGATATTTAGGTGGACTGCCCGAGAAGCGGGTCCGGGAAGCGATGAGCTCCTCATGGATGTCAGCCCACGTTTTCAATTAAGTAAAGAAGCATACATGATAAAAGATGTACGTACAAGACTAGATTTTCTGATCAAGGTAATAAACAGAATCTAAACAACAGGCAGAAAGCAACAGAAGACAGGGAACTGTGAAAACAAAGCTAGATTTGTGTTACCTGTGTCCTTTTACCTGCCTCTCGCAGATGATCGGCGTCGATTATGTAGAATCGGCGCGATCGATGTGATCGGGCGCCGACATGAAGAATCGCGCGATCGATCGATGATCGGCGCGATCAATAAGATCGGGCGCGATCGAAAGTAGATCGGCCGATCGGGACAAAGTGCGCGAGAAGATTTGGAAATCGAAAGTGAAGGCCGATCGCCAACGCTCACCGATATGCCGGGTTGGTGAGATACCGAACAGAGTCACCAGAAGATCAATGGATACGTGTGATGTTGATGTGATAAGAGCAGAGTAACGGTGCTCCTCTCAGGGATTGATTTGGACAAGATCCGTTCTCATTTGATAGATAATGTTGACACTAGATGCGCAAAGATCTCTCGTTCTCTCTCTTTCACGGTCTGTGTTTCTTTCACGATCTGCTCTCTCTCTCGCCTTTTCGTGTTCGTGCGTGTGTTTTTTTTTTTCTCCCTAACCGAGTTCTGGGCTTCTATTTATAATCGGCGCCGCTCCTAAAAATCGGCGTCGACCGTACCGGTCGGCGCCGATCACGGAATAGACTCCCGAGATGGCCAAAATGAACGATTTCTAGAAAGATAAGAGTTATCCCTCCACCTCAAATACGGGAAATATCCCGCTGCTTGATTGTGAGGAGGAGAAATAGGAGGGACACATGGATAGGATAGATATGGGGTAAATAAGTGGTTAGGATACATGTGAAAAGGTGTAATTAAATAGTTAATATTTAATTACTCATGGGTAAAACATAAAGGGGTGAATTAAACTTAGGATAGGTGTTTAAAATGCAAATTGAATAATATCCCAAGGGGATAGTGGTGATATAAACGTGCCCCAGGTTACCTGAGAGAGCAAACGCGCACGAGGGACACTAAATTGGATAATCAATTTTCCATCGAAAGAAGATAGGAAATTGTTGATGAATGCTTGCAAGAAAGAGACTATAACCTTCACATTAGGCAAGTTAAGGGACCTACCCAAACTTCCCCTCCTAACTAATATCCCCAAAGATGCTCCCATGAATAGTATGCCCAACAAAGGTCTTGTTATCTCTTCAAATCCAAGCACTTTTGCTTCTGCTCAAGCAATAAAGGATAACATCCCATCATAAAAGACTATCACCCTTTCCCCTAATACAACCTTGCCCAAAATATGCAACATGTGATATGGCTCAAATCTTGAGTCAAATAAATATCATATCCCAATTGTGGAATTACTTAGAATTCCTGAACATAGGAAGAGGGCATTTGAGTATTTGGGATTGAAGGAGGATGTGATTTTTAAGAAAGGGATGCAAATAATGTGGTGATTCCTCCTACCATAGTTGAACTTGAAATAACATAGAGGATCGTGAGAGTACAGAGGAACCCCTAGAGGTATATTTGGGTACTTATTTTGGTTGAATCACAACTGGACATGGATCTTTCTTTACTACTTCTAATTGTCAATGAAATATTGCTTCATAATTGCATGTTTGATTCAGGAGCTTCATGTAATATCATGCCTTTAGAGGTCATGAATGAATTGAACATTAAAATAACAACATACTTTTGGGAAATGTTATGTCATGGATTTAAGAGAAGTACTTTTGTTGGGTATGTTAGAGGTCTAGTAGTACAACTTGTTGCCTATCCTGAGTAAATATTTAACTATGAATATGGTTATAGTTGATTTCCCTACTAAATGGGTATGTTGTTATCAAGAAAATGGGTTGCTAGTGTGGGAGGAAGTGTTTATATGGATATGTCCTTTGCCTCTATACCATTAGAAGGGAAATTATTCAAGTTTCATAGAGAAGAAAAAATGCTCCATCTTATTGAGGATCCTATGAATGCCTCTTATGAGGTATTGTTTGTTGATACATATTTGGGTAATTTCATAGGATGTGTAGATTTTGAAGATCATTGTATGGATGTCAATGCACACCTTGAAGATGTCAATGTCCCTGGACCATGAATTTTGATGGAGCATGTTCCAATGTTGGAAATGGAGTTGGAGTGGTTCTAACTTCTCCAAATCAAGGTACTTTCAACTTCTCTTTCAAATTAAAATTTGAATGTACCAATAACATTATTGAATATGAGGCATTGATCCTTGGCTTAAGAGTTGCATGGAAGCATGGGATAAATGATATCATTGTTAAAGGAGATTCAAACTAATTGTAAAGTAAGTCAAGAAATTATATGTAACTAAGAACAAGAGGTTGAAACAATATAAGCATGTAGTCTGGGATCTCATCGAGATGTTTGATTCTTTTAATATCATTTACATGAGAGAACTCAGAATGCAAGCAATTGATAAGCTAGTTGTTATGGCATCCCAGTATGACAATGAAGTTGTATCTCCTTATTGCAACTATGAAGTAGAAGTGCTAGTCAGACCTTCAGTTCCTGATAACATTCAACATTGGCAGGTTTTTGAGGATGATGCCCAGATTCAGAGGTTCTTAGGTTGTAAAGGTGAGTTCACCAATCAATTCATTGATCTTGAGCCAATGGTTGTATTATGTGATGGAAAAGAAACCCTCTTTGGGAAGATGTAATATAATTAAAAACAAATGTTATTCCTAGGGGACTTGTCATCCTGGAATCAAATTTTGATAGTACAAACCGAGTTGTGAATAAACCTATCTTTGCACCTAGGGATGTTGAAGAATGAAACTTGGGAACTTCTCAAGACCTAAGAAAGGTTTGGCTAGGATGTAGCATGAGTAAAATAAAAATAGGCTTATACCAAGTTGTTAAAAAATATCAGGATTATTTGGCATGGTCTTATTCAGAATTAAAATCTTATAGAGAAGACCTATTTCAACATGAGATACCATTGGTGCCTCATTCCAAGCCCTTCAGAAAGAAAAAAACCTATCAACCCCATCCTTGCAACTAAAATGCAAGAGGAATTGACAAAGCTAAGAGATGGTGGGATAATACAACCCACTAGATACTCTTCATGGGTGGCCAACTTAGTGTCTAGTTAGAAAGAAAATGGGGACATAAGACTTTGTGTGGATTTTAGGAATATGAACAAGGCATCACTTAAAGATAATTACCCACTTCCTAATATGGACAATATGTTACAAAAAGTAACATGATCTGAGTTATTATCTACATTGGATGGATTCTCAGGATATAACCAAGTTGTGGTGAAATAATCAGAACAATTCAAAACTACTTTCACTACCCCTTAGGGAACATATGTCTATATTAGGATGTCTTTTGATTGATGAATGTTGGTGTAACCTTCCAAAGAGCCATGGATGTGGCCTTCTCTGGTTTCATAAATGATTTCATAACAGTATATCAAGATGATATAACTATTTTCTCCAAGAAAAGAGATGACCATTTGGGGCACCTTGAGAAGGTATTAATCAGATGTAGAGAGTATGGGATTTCATTAAATCCTAAGAAATGTCACTTTGGAGTGCAAAGGCCAAATTATTGGGACATATAGTGTCTCAAGGAGTTATGATAGATCCTGAAAGGGTGGAGGCAATTGATAAAGTCTCAATCCCTATGTCTAAAAAGGGTATCCAATCCTTTTTTGGGCAAGTAAACTTTGTGAGGAGATTCATCTCCAAATTTGTTGAGATTACTATTCCCATCATAAGTATGTTGAAAAAGGATCAAGTCATCAAATGGGAAGAAGGGGTTGTTCAAACATTTAAAGGAATAAAGGAGGCACTTAAGACTTCCCCCATCTTAACCAGTCCTGATTATAAGAAAACATTTCAAATGTTTTCTTTTGCCTCTAAGAATATAATTGCTTATGTTTTACTACAAAAGATGAAGAGGGGCATGAAAATCCCATTGCATTTTTTAGTAAAGCTTTGTAGGGAGCTGAGTTGAAATACTCCATCATGGAAAAGAAATTTTTCCTTAGTAAAAGCCACTAAAATTTTCAGACCCTATATTCTAAGCTCTAAAGTTATAGCTTATGTTCCCACACAATGGTGAAAGACATTTTATCTCAAATGGAAATGTCAAGTAAAAGATGTCATTGGGTCAACAAGTTGTAAGAATATGACATGGAAATTCAAACCACCAAACTGGTTCGAGGATTGGGCTTGGCAAGGTTGATGGCAGAGAGCAATTTACAGGTGGTTGAAATACATAGTGTTGAAGAAGATGGGCCACACCCTCATGAAAAGGTGAGAAATTCAGTTTGGTATAAGGATATAGTATATTACTTGATAAATTTGAATTTTCCTATGCACTTAGACAAGAATCAAAGGAGGACACTCAAGTTGGTTTCCCAAAAATATATCTTGACTAATCATGGATTGCTTGGAAGAACCTAGAAGGAGTTTTGCTAAGATGTATCACTGAAGAAGAGGCACCTAAAATAATTACAGAATTTCATGGGGGAGTATGTGGAGGTCATTTTGTTCATGGAGAGTTACTACTCATAAAATCTTGAGGCGGGTATTGGTGGCCTTCATTGTTCAAAGATGTTTCCTTGTTGGTTCAAAAATGTGAAAGTTTTCAACATTTTTTTGGAAGATTGAAAGCCTCTAGGGCCCTACCCCTACAGCCTATGTCTCAATAGAAGCTCCATTCAAACAATGGGGATTGGATTTTATTGGTGAAATATCATACTCTTCAAGTGTTGGTCATAAGTGGATATTAGTAGCCACTGATTACTTTACCAAATGGGTTGAGCCATTCCCACCCAAAAGGCAACTCATCAAGTAGTCATGGATTTTATTCTCAATAACATAATCTATAGATTTGGGGTTCCTGCCAAGATAGTTTTTGATAATGCCATGAGTTTCAAAGCTAAACCATTGGCAACAATGTGCCAAGAGTATGGTATAACCTTTCTTATGCATCAAATTATAATCCTCAAGGAAATGGCCAAGTAGAATCAAGCAATAAGAACCTGTTTAAGATCCTCAGAAGGACACTAGAGACAAATAAAAATAAATGGGGTGAGAAACTCAAGTTTTCATTATGGGTAGATAGAGTTACCACCAAGAGGTCTACTAGAAAGAGTCCTTTTGAGTTAGTTTATGGAATTCAATCCCTTTTCCCTTACACTTACAACTTTCTACATATCAGTTCATGCAACAATTTGAAGATGGAGAAGAAGTAAGTCCATATGAGACAAGGATCAATCAAATTATGGAATTGGATGAGGAAAGAAGAGAGTCCCATCAAAAATATAATGTCATTAGAAAAACTCAAGAAAATATTTGACAAGAAGGTCACTCCAAGAGTTTTCAATGTTGGATACTTAGTCTTGTTATGGGATAGTAGACATGAAGATAAGGGAAAACATGGAAAATTTGATGCCCTATGGATGGGACCATATTCTATTGATATCATAGATTAGAGAACATACTTTATTTTTAAAAGACTTGGAAGGATGCTTGCTGGAGTTTCTTGTCAATGGCAGGCATCTCAAACATTTCTTGACTAAGCCAAAGGTCATGTATCTCATTGTATAATGTATAGTTTTGTTGTTGTTTTTTTTTCCTTTGTGTTTTTGTTTCCCTTTTTGTGCTTTGGTCTACAATGACCAAGTTTTGAGATATGTCATTTTCTGGTGTGAATGTAATGTATCTTTTTAAAAGCCATATGTGTTTTGTCTCCCTGACTCCTTACCCAATGGATTAGGCATCTTTTGGTCTATATATTGAATTATTTTTTAGTTCTTGTGGCCCGCCATAGGGGTGCCCATCCCCAAGCTAGAGCCGATGTTGGTGCTCATTTTGAGCCCTGTTCTTAACTTAGTTGATTTTCCAAGAAATATCCCCGTACCATCTAAGGGACTCAAATTTACATATGTTAGCTAGTCACTAGAGCTTTCTGAATATCCATGATCCTTCCTTCCCATGAAATTCAACAAATTAAAGGATGGACATGACCATTCAATTCTAAGGAGAGTTGCAATGCATTAACTTGGTAATCCATGAAATGAAGAACTTAATGTTTCGTGGGTTCTCCAAATGAAAGGATAAAGATCAAATCATGATCAAGGTGGAAATTCTAGAATGATTGATAATCATTCAAATTGACTTAGTCTCGCAAGTTGAAGCAAGAGAGGATACCGTAGGATGACTAGTTGTAAGAAATGAGGGAGTGTGGTTGTATAACAAAAACCACATTGGTTTAGTGTTTTGTGGGTTTTCAAGGAGGTCAACACTTCACGGATCTCTATGGATTCCAAAAGGTCGCAGACACTTTAAATCCACCAAAGGCCACAAAAAAACTGAAAAAGTCCACACTAAAAATACAAGTAAAATCCATGGAATGAGAGTAAAATCCATGGCATACATATAAAAAATAATATTTTTCATCAATACCTTTTATTGCGGTATCCAAGTCATACAATATGAATTGAGAGATAATTTTATGTTATCCAAAGGTAAATTCATTTATGAAAATTAATAGTTAAGTTGAAAAATGAAATAAAAAAAATCATATGTATATACTAGGAACAAAATGGGGATTCTATAGGGCCCTAACCCTTTGAAATTCACATAACTTCTAGTCTGTATACACAAAAAGGGAGGTTCTTAAAAGAGATATACATTGTCAATTTATGGTTACAAATTCCTCCACAAAGTCGGGAATATGATTTAACATGTTTCTTCTTCCTAAAATCAAACTCTTTACATGTCCTGAGCCCCATAAACATATTGGATATCCCCTGTAAGGTCACGGACATGCCCATCTTCATGAGTTCTTTAATGTATGCTTTGGGGCCTTCCAAGATCTTGATCAAATCCAATTTTCTCCTATAAGAGGAGACCCATTCAAGGATATTAGACCCACCTTTGAGGTAAGCCTTAGTACCTCGTTGGGTAGCAATTTTTAGGTTGAAGATGGCCTAGAACATCAATTGGTGTTACGGGGTAGATTTAGGTATGTTGGGTTCATCCATATAAATTGGTTGGCTTGCACATGTTGGATTGGGTACACCCCATCTGCCTCTTCAATAAAGGAAATGAACTTCAGGGGCCCTCTCAGAAGAATATTTCACCAATTTCTCTCATATGTGAGTCTTTGCTCTATTGCAGCTATTCTATGGGAGATTGAAGATATGTCTTCTACATAGATCATCATCAGCACTACATAGACATCAACCAAAATTTCTTTCTCCACCAATTCCTCATTAAAAATAATGGAGATATGTTGATGATGTTCTTGTTAATGGCAGGCATAATGGATCCAAAACTTCTTCAATAACTTAGGAGCTTTGTGATCCTCTCGCATGAAACAAATGATGATACATAATCAAAAAACAGAGAAGAAAGGAGTCATCTTGATAAGCCTTCATATCAATGCTACCCAAACTACATGAGGTGTTAATGGTCCTTTGGTTTCCACTTGATCTTCAATCAAATAACATCCTCACAAAAGCTTCATCTGGGCCAAAAAGGTTGAAAATTATGTGCAATGTTTCCGAAGAAAGCTCCTTCAGATTGGTTCCTAATTCCACATCCACCATTACTTGAGAAGGATTAACACAACTATTTTTCACTCATAATTCTCAAAGGAAGATGTAATCTTATGGAAAATCAATAATAGAATTTATAAAAGGATGGATTTTAGAAGTGATTGTGTGAGGTATCATATCAAGATTGAATGTGAAATTAATTCTAATACTCGCACGGGTTTGGAAAAAGGGGAAATAGATTGATATCTTTCAAAATATGGTTTTTGGCTTGATTTTGCAAATTCACACAAAGGAAGCATCAAATTCAAGAGAATATCAATGATTATCCATTTCCTAAAACATATTCTCCAAAATAGGTGTCAAATCAATTAAGATAATGGCATAAGGGAAAAAATGGTTTGTGATTGGGCACATGAATGATGGTGAAAACATAGATAGGACAAAAGGGGATTAAGCAACAAAAAGTAAAAATCTTACACACATCCTGTGTCAAAAACTAGAAACAAAATCAAATTAAGGAATGAAAAGGAATCTTTATAGTTACAAGATATTTTCCAAAAATGAGCTCATTTTCCACGCCTTTGGGATGGTTTGTTAAAAAAATTTGTTGGGGAAATTGGATTGTAAGAACACACCAAATTTTATAAATATGGGGACTTATCCTCATATTAAGTGGTTTGAGTTTTTTTACTTCTGAAAAAATGGTCGATATATTCAATTATGTGAATATTGTATGTTTCCTTTGTGAAATGCATATTGATCTCAGGTTTCCCAAAATTTTGTGTCAAGGTGGTTGCAATGTATATCCATTGATAGTATTTGAGAGCATTTGTTTATGTTCCCTTGTTAAGAAATTCTAAGATCTGAATGAGATATGTTCACTTTTGAGTTTAAATTTTGTCTTATGGGTTCTGTATGTTGAATTGTTGATTAATGAGTTATATTTTTTTCTACAGTCTTGTGTTTGTTGTTCTTTTTAGTACACTAGATCAATCCTTAATGGTTATGCTTTGGTCATTAGTTTGATATTTTGTGTTGTGAGAATTTACTTTGCAATATTGAACTTAATTGTAAAATCCTTACTATAGCCATTTTTTGAAGTGATTTTTTTAGCCTTTGAGTGTATCTTGGGCGTACTGGAATATGATGCAAGTAAATACTTCATTAGAATACTCACACAAGATTTTTGTTCATTATTTTAGAGATTGAGTTAGAACTTTGCATCTATTGCTATCAATGAATGAAAATTTCCTTTTTATAAACTATCACTAGTTAATCTAGTTTTCTGTATTTTCTAGAATTGTAGGTTGCTCTAAGTGTTAAATGTTGTGTTGGAAAGAGTTTTCATCCTATAATTCCCCTCTTTAAAACTACATAAGTGATCCTACCCCACTAACTTCCATTTGTTGTTTTTCTTCTTTATCTCTAAATATCATTGAAAGTGTCATTTAGATTTTATCAAAAGAATGCAAGAACAATTGAATTCTACTTGTCTTAGGTAACATGTGTCTGTAAAGTAAGCATATACAACATTTTTGTGACAACTTGTGAGAGTGAAGTGTTGTTTCCATGGCCATGTTTATCCTATATTGATCCATCATTTGAAGAAATTAAGGGAACAAAGACTTCATCTCCCCTATGTATTTAGGCTACCCCACAAGTCCTCTCACCCTGGTTCAAGGCAGGACCAAAAGTAGCAGGAATAGGCCATCCCCTTTCCTCCACATCATAATCTCATGGGATGTTATCCCACATTCCTTGCACAAACGTTGACCATAGTCTTTAAATAGACTTTTAGATCTACAACCATGCTTGGTACAAGTCATGTCAATTCATTAACCTCAGTGTTGAGATTTTCATGGTCGTTGTGGTGGTGGTAGAATCTTATAGATGTTTATGTGGATATGCCACATGAAAGTTAGCCCATGCGTTGACTCGACCGTGGAAAATGTGTTGGCAAGTTAGTTGGTAATATGTTTGAATGCAATATGTTGACTTGGTTTATATATCACGTGGTGGCTTAGGCCTTTAGCACTAATCTTAATAAAATCATTGGGATATATCCCACATGCACTCTGAATTGGTCTTTGACATGGTTTATATATATAAATGCTTGCAATAGAATGTGAAGAACACAACGGCATGGTCCCCCAACAAAAAGTGGAACCCACTAGGCTGATGGGCCCCCAATTAACAAACAACATGGGCCCCACACTTGAGAATCAAAGACCATAGGAAAAAAACCAAACAACAGTTTTATCAAATTAAACTTTTCCACATGTCAAAATCTCATTGGTCCACATGCCAAGCCCTAATTGGGCCACATCACCACTGTGAAACCTGATTTCTTATTTTTTCCTATTGGAGCATAACTTCATGGGCCATAACTTATGCATACAAATTTCATTTGACACCATTAAAAATTATTGGAAATATCTCGACAAGCTCTTTGATGTGTGGGTAGTTTCATCTTGATTACAAACCATCTCATTAACTCTATGTGGGGATCCTACTAGATCATTTATAGTAGGATCATGGAATTCACATTGTATTTTTGTTATATTAGAGTTCAAAGTTTCTTATTCAATACATTCCATTATTTTTTGTAGCAGGCTCGTATATGTATTTTAGATTCACCTCATTGGGGTTCATACCTACCAGACATCACTTCTTTATTTATAGAGTCCCATATTTCAAATCTAGATGACCCCATTCGGGACATTATTCTCCTCTTGCAAGAAATTCTTCCATAACATGTCATTTCATTAGAATTTATTCCTTGATGGCTTCCAGTGATTCTCTATAGTAGGACATTCCTCCATCACCTTATGTTTCATCAAATTTTAGAGTCACTTCCTTAAGGGCTTTCAATGATTCTCTATAAATTGCATATCTATTTGTGGATTCTCACCTGCCTTATATCTTAATGACATTATTGAGGATATTTTTCCTCTCTTTGATGACAGCTCTTATAGATTTAATTGATAAAATCTACATGTATTCATTATTGCACTACATGTTTACATGGTGACACTACCTACACTTCCTAAAGCCTATTATTCACCTTTGTTATCATTCATGTTGACACCTTATGAAGGAATACTTAGTTCTTGGATTAGATCTCGTTTCCATGTTAGGAACCATGTCGAGTCCTACTTGGTACTTGTTTTGATTCATTATCCCTTTTCACTATTGATTATTAGCTTTGTTGATAATCATATAGATATATTCTTCATTGACTTACCTTCGATCGACACTATTTCACCGCAACATTGGACATTCCTTATTGGGATGCAATATTCACCAATTCCTTTACTAACAGACTTTTTGATCTACAAGATCTACTAGGAGTTCATGAGGATCCATCTTCTCTTCTTTCTCTCTTTATTTTTTAGGGGATTCTCTATGTTCTTCTAGGGATTCTTATCTACTAAGATATATTTTCAATACACTTATCATTTATCTCTTTTGGGAGGAGTTTTTCCTACGTGTTTTGTCCTTTTCTCCACTTCATAAGAGATGTCATTATTCTTTAGTGCCTCATTAGGCCTTATTTTTGGGATCCAATTCTTCTACCCACCTAATATACACTTAAGGGGGTGTTAGTGTAGGTTTTTAATTCCATTACATATTTTTCATTCCATTATATGGTTTCCTACACATGTATTTAGTGTTCTTAAGTGTTGAAAGAATATATGGGAGTTACACTTCACCTTTTTAGGTGACGGTTACACTTCCTCATGTCCTATTCATACACCTTTTGAAAATATTTTTTCTTATTAATTGAATATACAAGCTATATTTTGGCTCATGTTTGGTTCCTCTCTTTTACAACATTACTCTCATTGATCCTTCATATTTTATCAATTCTCGATCTTGGCCCACAATCTCACAAGCATGCCATGGGTTCAAATATATTAATTCACAATCTATTAACACTCAAGGTGGCATCTTGCCCTCTACGGATTTGTTTCTCCTAATTTTTCACTCTAGGAAAGTAAAGGGAATTTTCAACAACACATGCAAGCATTCCACTTGATTTATCTAGAATATGCTTACAATGATAAGCCTCTCATTGTGTTATTTCCACATGTCCTCAACAATTATGTATTGCAATGGTTCAAACATCTACCTTTATAATCCATAAGAGCATTGAATCCTTTGGTTTACCTCTTTACAACACATTTCTCAATCAATATTGCTGAAAATGTCTCTTATGCACAAACTCCGTCAACGATCCAATGAGCCAATAAGTAAATAGGTCTTTGATACAAGATTATTCTTACTAAGATGAAAAAATCCCTTAGAAAAATTAATATTCAAGACCTAATTCTATTTACACCTTTGCAAAATTACATTCTTTTTTATAAGTGTCAATATTTTGATGAACTATGTCATACAATAAAAGAAAGAGAACTCAAGATAATGACATTGAATAAACTTAAGTACGTGCATAATGCACCAACTACATCTACTACTAAGTTTCAAGGAAAATAATATTACAAAGTAACATCCAATGATGGGAATCAAGATGTTAAATTGACAATAAATGAACTACTATGAATAAATTGCAAGCAACTCCTCGATGATAATTTATAAAATTACAATATTTATCACATATTATACATCAATAATTGCTTGAATGTAACATTATATCATTTCCTCCACCTACGGAGGTGGATTTGAGTAATACTCAACCTAAGTATTTTGAATTTAATGCCTATTTAATTATCATCGATGTATCATAGATTCTACTAATCGATGTTCCACACTAAAACACTTTATTCATTAACTTATTAACAACAATTATATCAAAGTAATAACTCTAAAAGAAGAGTCTTAACCTTAAGTAAATGAGAATGCAAATTGATTTAACAAATATTAAATTTGTAAAAACCCTAGTTGCAAAGTCACGTATGATAAATAAATGATAAAGCACAGATCTAAAACAAACAATAAGCTAGATAAAAATGAAACCCTAGGTGCAAGAGAGAGGATAAAAGACTTAAATGATATTCACTTAATCCCAAAGTGTTATAGGATGGAAGACTGATGAACATGAGGAGGATACTATCGTAACTACAATCGAGAAAATTTTGTAATTGTCGGATGATTCGGGACTAGAGCGCATGGATTGGGGGCAAGGGTGCCTAAGTGATAGAGAATTGTTAGGCACATATGATTGTGCAAGATCTTAAAACTAAATTTTTCTGGTGTAGTAAGGTGGTTGCCAACCTTCTTTGTTGATCACCTATATGTTGCTAGATGATCGCATAATTCACTGTAACTGCAAAAAATGATATCCTACAAAACCTTAAATTACATGAAATCCTAAAAATAAAGATGCAAATGGGGAGTCATACATGACCCCCGATGGTCACCAAATAGAGTGAAATTATGACCAATCACTACATTACATTCCAAAATCCATGTAGTTTTGTGTGTTGTGTAATAGAATCGTGCCTAGGAAGCTCTCGTGCAAGATGCACTTGATAGCAAACCATAACTATATGTAGTAATGTAAATAGATGTGTGGATGGAAAAAGTAAATTCCCTCTTATGCATGTATGCACAAAATATAATCACATGTCCCTTGAGTGAGTGCTAGATGGATGTCTTTCATGCTCTTAGAATGCCTTTGGATGCAACCTTAGGTGATGATAATATATGTTTAGTGTCCAAGTCCTTTATTATGGTCACATAGCTTTGTATTTATATGATTCCCTTATTTGAATTTTATAATTAACAACTAAAAGGCCAACCCATAAGAAAACAAGATGCCCAAAAGATAAAAGAGGCACAAAAGAGGTGAGTAAGATACAAAGAGGTTGTGGGAGCCTGCAGGGGAGTGCATAGGTGTTGGCATCTTGGTTGGGATTTGGTGTCCAAAGTTAATAAAGATAAAGAAATAAAGATAAGATTGGGCTATGGGGTGTGCAAGACCAAAGAGGAAACAAGAAAGACAAAAAGAGGCCAAAGATAGATGTCAATTACTAGTTTTCTCACTTATGAATCATATGAATAGTGGTATATGATTAGGATCTACAAATGTAACTAAGTGAATGATTTTATGTCTACACAAAGCTTAAAATATTCAATGATCCACTACCCAACCATGGTATAATAGGGAACAAAGTGGATTTTGAGTTTAATCATGCATACAATGCACAAAATCCTCCAACTACTATTGGCCACCCTCTAGATGTTCTTATTGGAACTATTACTTACACTTCACCTCCAGGGCCCATGATCACATTGGATGATAGTGAGATAGTGGATGATGACTCATATAGACACTCAATCTTAATTTATGCTTATATCAATCAAAAACCAATTCAAATTGTCATGGTCATAATGATTCAAGTGACAATGTATGTATCATGGCCTTACTACTTTTTAATATACCAAACAACACCTATAATATACTTCATGAGATGTTAAAGGGTTTAGTGCACACACACAAGATACATTGGGATACAATATGTTACCCCTTCAAGTGGGGTCATTTACTTTGGCCATACCTGATTGTTTGTTATCTGAGCTCTAAGATATGTGATATATTGTCAATATGACCTTATATTTAATGGATTTGGGTAGTGCTTTCTATGGTAAATCAGATTTAAGTATATCTATTATAATCAATTGATTTAATTTCTATACATATCTTATGAATATCCTTTACAACCTATAGTATCCACTACTCTTTCTAGGAACAAACCTTGCTCTAGCATGGTCATAACACCTATGGTAAATATATCTCTTAAAATGGAACTTAATCACATGGTGGACACTCCTATGCTACTACCTCTTCAAAAAAAGTATGCCACAACACACCTAATATTGTTTCACAAGCTATTATAACATCCTTATAAATTAAATACTTGATGTCTTCCTAGCTTAGCCATACTCTATCTACTTGGCTCATTTACATTGATCACTTTTCTTGGTCTTTCATGCCTTCATCCTTTTACATGACTTCTAACTATCATGGTCCTTTATATGACATTATATTTTGTTTAGACTCGTGAATTTAATCATATAAGTTCATCTTGATATACTCATGCAATGAACTAAGCAACTCAATTTCTCACTAGTTTCTCTTCTAGGCATAAAGCAAGACCAAATCTTGATTAGGGGACTTATAAAGATTCACTAGGATTTGAGAACACTCAATATGCTTGAATTTACTATATTAATCTTGTCAATGCATAGAAAATAGCTTTGTAATCAGCTTTAATATGTACTTGCTTCGTTAGTGTCTTGGGGCTTGAGCCCTTCACATGGAAGTTTTCCTTCTATAACTTTCTCCTCACTTCTAATAATAGATATTGGAGATCTAATTTAAATACCCTTTTTCCCCTTATATAACATATATGAAAATGAGATAGGGTTATTTTGTATAAAATGGAAGTAATCATGCAAATCAATCCTAATTAGGCCTAGTTTTTAGCAATCCTGTTGCAGCAAGGGTCCACGAGATACAACTACCAATAAATAGGTCTTAACACTTCATTGAGGTCCCCAAAAAGCTTCAACTCTATTTAAAGATCAGTAATCATCAACTTCACCAAGTATACATGCATTTTCCTCAACTTTGTGCATTATTCCTTCATTTTGAGATCTAAAAATTTATGTCATTAATAACTTTCTCCAAACGTGTGCACCAAGGCTGAAATTTTACAGGGTTGTTCCACTAATAGGGGCATAAATTTTTTCCAAATTTTAGTTAGTTTGGCTTGCTAGAAAAAAATTATGTTAAGCCCTAGTTTGGGCCCTAGATCACTAAATTGCTTATAAAATCCTTAATACTTAATTTCAATACCCCAAATAAAGTTTTTGTTCTTTTCTAGTCCTTTTTCAGCTATTAGAATTGGCAGTGGGAAGAATGAATCCATCCAAGGCTTACAACCATTTTTAATCTTGTTGTCATGCCCGGTTTTCCTAAATTAACATGCACAATTTTTACAAAAACTTGCAAAATACTTTATGAATTCACTTGAAACTTCATACCATTGAATTATTCTTGACATACATGCATAATTCTCACGAAATTATGAAGAAAAGGTTGTTTTCCTATGTTTATCTCATCAAAATCCTCTCCTAAAGTCACTCAACTAACCCTAAAGAAGCTTAACGGCTCCTAAATTGACTCAACCACACACTAAACATGTAAATATTATAAATATCATCCTAACACCCTTATGAGCTCATTCATAACATATATTACATGATGAAATGGTCTTCATGACCTTATTTAGGCTACATTCACTCTTACCAAGTCAAAATTGACTTTTGACAACTCATTTACAAGATCATTTACTTTTACATTTACAATTTACATACAAATTTGAATTCAAACCAGCTAGAAATGGAGGGAAAACACACATTGATCACTCTTAAACCATATGACAGCCTAACACCTATCTCTTAGCAAGCAATGATGCTCCTGCATCATATTACCACACTTGAAACTGTTCATGGGCTCTTGCTCATGACTTCTCATCATTTCTTGTTTTTGATCTTGTTGTTGTTGTTCATGAATTTTCCATCTCTTTCACCTATGTGTTTAAAATTTCCTAATCTCAATGTTTTTCTAGACTTCATGGATTTCTTGAATGATAAGAATTTCATTTTTACATGCTCTTCAAATGAACAACATTTCTCTTTTCTAGTCCTCACCCTTTCTTCATTGTACCTACACATGGAACAAACATATTAGAAGAAAACACTTCTTCTCCATGCTCTTTACTCCATTCCTTTGCAAAGTTCATTTCTTTTGCATCTTTACAAGATTTCTTCTCTTCCTCCTCTTAACTCACTCATTCATATTTATATTTGATTACATTCAAAACACCATTGCCTCTCTTCTTTTTCATTCCAAGACCCTTCTTAGCTTTCTCTTCATGCACTAGTGTTCTACCATTAAGAACTTGTTTGCACAATTTTGCATTTAACAAATGACTTTTCCCTTGTTTTATCTTTTATCTTCTTGATCCATCCTTGGGCTCATATATGAGTTTCTTAACTTGTTCTTGACTTGAAACTTCTAAAATGTAAAGTTTTCTCTATAATTTTACATTATCTCACTCAAATCTAAATTCCCCTTATTGTATTTGATCCCTATTTGAGGTTACTTTATGCTTATTAACTATGTTTTAATACAAGGAAAGATATTCCATAGATTTCCCTCTAATTCATGTTCCTCAATAGTTTTAAGAGCTTGTTTCTCAATTGTAATTCCTTCCTTCTTGACTAAAAATTGATCTATATTCCTTGTTTTAACCTCAACCTCCTTGTCACCTCTCATGTATGCATCCTTGCATACCTTTGTTCCTTGGTAGGCTTCTTGACTTCTTTCAAATTCCCTTGCATACCTTCTCCCTATATTTGTTATACACATTCTCAAGTCAAATTCGACATTCATTTGCTCTATTTTGACTTGTTTTCTTGTCTTCACACATTAAAAACTGAGATTATTGTTATAATTCAAAAATTATTCCTTATTTGACTTTAATAACTCGTCAAATACCTATTCTAAATTCAGTTTCCATTCATTTGGTACTATTATGTTGGTTTGTTTGTATTGTGAAGGTGTAAAGAACCTTATTTCTTCATTAAACCACTCTTTATGGTCTCTTAACACCTACACATAAAACCTTCTTTCCCAAAAATTGAAAATGACTCTAAAAGATTCTTGTTCACTTGAATTATCACTTTGCCAACTACTTTGAATGCATGTTGGTTTAAGTCTATTTTCTCCTTATAGACCACTAGTTTCTCATGAAGATTAAATATGAAAATGTATGGAAAATATGATTTACATTTAACCCGATCATTTGATTCAAATACTTGTGGTCTCCACTTCACCATAGATGTCATGGAATGAAGATCAACTAAGATTTATTCCTTTGCAATAATTGTCTCATCATTAGTGTCAACTTCTTGTAGTCTTGGAGTTCTTTACTATTCCATTTTGCTTCTAGTCTAAACCAAGATAATTTTCTTGTTATTCTCATCTCATCTTCATCATGGTATTTTTTCCTTTCAACCTTTATACCTCATTTTTGTTCAAAGTCTGTCATATGTTGTCCTTGTTTAAGAAATTTTAATTCTTCTTTGTCCTTTTTTTTTACTTTTCTTCCTTGTATAGTTGGTAACCATGGGAACGTTTTCATGGTATCTTCAGCTATTTTTTCTTGAGGAGATGCTTCATCATCTCCATTGATTCTCCATACTAACGTTTCATCCTACTTCTATCAACTTTTTCTCTTATATGTGTAATGGACTGATTTCTTAAGCTCTCCTTATTACGATGATCATGAAGATCATACCACTTTGCTTAAAATGCATTGCTTGTTTTTGGATTCTTGCTTCCTTAAGACCTATAAGTTCAAATTCTTGAAATGTTACCATAAACCATGTACTTTTTTTACTTGAATCCTTTAGTTCCCCATCTTGTAGACTGATTGTTACCTTTATTGGTCTTGAGAAATAACCATCTTCATGATGTCCATCCTCTCTATTTTGAAGAGTCTTGGAGTCTTCCTTATGTTGGTTTTCATTCTCTATTTGAGGTCTAGATTCCTTACTTTCCTTGCATGTGTCTTTAAGAGACAAATATGCTTCTTCCTCTTTTGTGACATCTTCTTGTACTTTTTCATCTACAAGATATGTAAACACACACTTAGAATAATAATTAGATTGAAAATTTTGAGGCTCATTTACCCCCTATAGTTCTATTACATATATAGTTCATCACTCTACTGAGCATACCAGATCTATATCCAAGGAAAACAGAACTAAGTACTAACCATGATGAGATCAAAAGCATACTAGATTCAGATACTCATAGAACTAATACTTAGATTCAGTCAATATCCTCCATTATATTCAATGCATTAAGTTACAAAAGCTTCATTACAATATCAAAAGTATGCGCGTAGCAGCATAACATTGTATGTCTTGATCTCCTCACCTCTCTGTCACGATCTCCTCTATATATTCCTCTCTATATTACACAATCTACTACATATATATAAGGGTGGGGACTTTCCCTTCACCACTTATCCTTTCCAATAATAGGTCACATGCTATTCTTAACCACGCACCTTTACAAAACTAGCCACACATGCAAGTGCACTAACAATAGATTACTACTAGCTAACTGATAGTAGTAGATCTATTTTCCATCTTGTGTCCATGCAAAGTGCTTCATATCCAATCCTCCAAAATAGCCAATGTGTGGTGCGCACATCTCTACCTTGTTTGTGTGCTCTACACGCCATCTCTAAAAATAGACCTTTATGAGTGAAAATGGCTAAGTCCCAAAAACTAAACTTTGTTCCACACGCGTGTCCTCCTATCCATTCATGCCTTTGCGTATGACTTGCTTTCCCACGTGACTTCTTGTGTGCTTTCTCTGTCAAGTGTTCTTTGATCAACATTACCCCACACTAATTTCATTGTCACCCCGACAATGGTCATCTCCAACAACTGAAGTAAAGAATAGAAGAATGGAAAAAATGGAAAGAATGAAAGAATGTATGAAAGAATGTTTTACCCTGCAGTCTCCTCTTCATCTGAACAACTAATTCAGGATATTCCTATTTTATTTCAGCCTCCAAGGTCTATCCATTTAGCAAGTGCTTCCTCTACTTTTTCTAGAATGTCCACAACAATGGACTCCAATTCATCCTCACAATCTCCCCTTTTTCATTTTGCAAGACTAACACAATGTTGACATTGAGGTCATTCTTCCCTCTAGTAAATCCATCTTCTACGTAATGAGCTTCCCAAGCTCTTCCAGCCAAGTCTTGTGTGGTTCTTGTGTTGTTTGTCGAGGGCCTCACGCTTCTACTTAACCATTGATAATATTTTTGCACGGCCCAATGTTTCATCCTTCATTTCTCTCTAGACCTCATTGTTCTCTTCTAGGGTCTTTACATTGATAAGCACCTCTGGAGCTGTGCAGATGTTCAAGGCTTGGTCTGCTTTCTTCAATTCTTCTTGTAGCACTTGTAGCAGTCCTTCATAGGATGTAATCTTCCACATCACTGAAGCCTTCTCTCATTCTGCCTCTTTTGTTGGATCCTTTGGCACTGCATGCATGTGCAGGCTCATCTTCAAGTACTAGGTCCACCAACTTTCCTACATAATGTATTGCTAAAGGAAACATGTCATGGTACTTTTGGCTCCAAGTGTGGCCTAGCTCTTATGACATTGTCTCCAATTTCCTCTGTGATGCTTGATAAATATAGCGTTCTTCTTCTATGCTAAGTCCCTCTCTTGCGTTAGGCATGCTATTTCTCCATCCTTAGTTTTAATCTCCTCCCTAAGCACCCTAATTGTGGCAGCCTTGTCCATATTCCACCTTGCCACCTCTGTTGAGACTTTGACCAATGCATTACTCACATGTTCATCTGACATGATAGTAGGCTTTACTATCATGTGTCTGGCCTGAGGCATCTTCTTCAACCTCCTTGATACATGACTCCTCACATACATCAAAATCTGGCTCATCCATGTGTGTGTGCATGGACCATGACAATTGCTTCCTCATGCGCATTGTGGCCATATCTTCATCCATGAGCTCCCAGCCATATAAGTCTTTTTGTGTCAGTGTGCTCTGGAAATGGGCACAAAAATTTTACCTACGTCCTCTACATAACCCATAGCTGGTGGAATGTGCTCTCCACTCATTCTTCTAGACCATTGTTGCTTAGGAACTTTAGCTTCCAAATTTGGGACTTGTGTCTCCATGTCTGAGTAGTCTCTGCAGTTGTCTCCTCTGTTCCCTTTTCCTCCTCTCCTCTTTCCTTCGATTCCTCATCTTTTTTCTTTCTATGTTCTCTGGAAGTGTAGGAGAATTAGGCATGCTTTCCTCTGACTCTTCCACCTCCTCATTCAACTTCAATTTCCTCCTTCTTTGCATGGTTGTCTCCTTCTGTGGAGAGAGTTTGGGTGATCTGTGCACTATTTTGTGGAGTAGCACCTTGGGTCCTTGTTCTCTAAACACCCTCTTAAACATGTGCTCTCCTTGGACTGCATTCAAGTCCTCATCATCCCCCTCTTGTGGCTGAGGTGGTGTAGTGGCATGCTCAACTTCATCCTTATTCATAGGATGTCTTCTACCTCTATGCTCCAAACCACCACTATCTTCACGCTCATCCTCCTCATCCTCCACTTCAATTGGCTCTGTGGGCTTAGGCACTAGGATGTTCTCCATCATGTGCTTACCCTTTGGTGGTGCTGAAGTGCTAACTCATCTTCCACATACTTGTTATTCTCCATCTTGGGTTTTAGTTGAAGATACACCAATGTTGCTCCAATATCTCCCACAACCAAACTTATTGGTTTAATGCTCAATACATCTGAAATGAGTCTTTCAACATATGCACCCCACCTTGATACACATATTTCTTCCTTAGTGTGTGGTAGTCGCAATCTACCTTATCCATGTTGAATGTCAGTCATCATGCATGTCTGTGAACCTATGTGTACTGATGCCTAGAAGTACCTTGTTGTGAAGGCATATGGAAATTTACACCAAGGACTCCATGCTCCATCCTTCATGGTGAACCACTGCTATACAGAAATGTTGGTATACAAGAACTAGACCACCTTTCCAACCACCAAAGGCAAGTCTTTGGGGATGTGCCATTCTTCCTCAAAAATCCACATGCGAGCCTATCATACCACTTCTCACCCTTTGCTTAACCTTCTCTATCATGGATCCCTCACACAAGTACTTCTTGAAGTGTTCTATAGGTGATTTGTGTTCCATTGGATACTCCCATACCTTCTCCTTTGGTCCATCAGGTACTCCGATCTCCATGAACACCAGTGATAACAAATAGCTCCAAAGCTGATCTTTCCTCCTACGCGTGCACTTCCTCAATGATTGTTTCTACAATATAATGTGAAATGTTGTAGACTACTCCTTCAGACATCTTTTTGCAATATGCAGCCACATGGTGTTCACTTGTGACCACCTTTCTTGGTCATTTAGCTTTGTAACAAGATGTGTGGCCGCTACACAACTGGATACTTCTTTAGTTTGTCGATGTCCATACCATGCGGACCCTTTGTGTACCCCAACTCCTTTTTGGTCTCCAATATTGTGGTCTTTTCTATCAAATCATCTCATAAATCATCTCATGTGCCTTTCAACCCCATTACCATGGAGATGAGCACGGCTGAAATTATGACTCTGCGACCTGCAAAGTAGAAAAAATCCTCATGCACTCTACTCATGAGCCATTGGTATAAGGGCTCATATTTCCCAAAGTAAGGGAGCTCATATAGCTAGTAAACTCCTATCTTCTAAGAGCTTCTCACCAGCATCATCATACACTGGCATGTCTTCCACCATGCATTTATTTGTCTTTGTGTTCAAAACGTCAAGATCCTTCTTATTCTCTATGGTATGGTGATTGTACTCACTCACCTTACTTTTCCTTATGTGAGAATCCCACTCTGGCCAATGATAACCCCTTCTAGATATTGCATCTCAGAAAAGTTACTTTGAGCCATCTCTCTTCTTCTTCTACCACCTTCTTCTTTCCCTTCACTCCTTTATGCAACTACTTTCTTGGGTGCCATTTCTACCTTGCAATCCTTTGTAGATCCTTGCCTCTTGAATTCTAAAATGTGTGAAAGCAAACCCTAGCTTGATTCAACATGCCCTAGGTGAAATCACATGCCCTAGCTCCTCTCTGTCACCTTGCTTCACTCAAACCCTTCACCACCGGGGACACAAGCTCTTTCTACACACATATCTCTTCATCACGATTGGTTACACACCTCTCGCACCTTAATACGATCACTTGACTCTTCACACTTGGCTCCTTTTCAAATACTCTTAATCACAATGGTAAAAATGAACTCACATCCCATCCTTATATATATTTTCAAATTTTTGATGCATTCATTGCTCCTTCACCTACCAAATATCCTCTCATTAATTGACCAATTCCATCCTTTCCACATGTTACATCCTCGCGCCTCAGCTATAACCTTCTAGCATGCCTTCCTACCCTCTGGTCACAGACTTCTCTTTAGTGTGCTTCCTTGCACTTGAGTACCTCATCACTGCACCTTCTACTGGTAGTTGTTATGGCCTCTACTTACCTCGCGTTATATTGTTTCTTCATTTATCTTCATCTTTGGTCACTTTTTAGAAGCAATCCTTTGACTTGAAGAACACCCATAGCAACTTATTCTTTTCACCTTTCAATTCCCACAATCTTGTACCTAGATATCAACAACCACCCCACACTAAAAGGATGTGTAGTCCTCTGTGCATAAACATACTTCATGTAGTAATTAGCTTCATGCGCACAAGCACTTTATTTCACAACACACCAACTAAATTGAAAAAGCATAACGACAAAGAAGGAAACACATTAAGGAAATACAAAATTGAAAACCTAATCTAAATGGAAATACTGCCTTATTACAAACACCAAGAAGACTTATTTATAGTAGGGCTTCAGCCTACTCCCATTGAAGTAACCGGGTAGCGTGTTCCATTAAGTGCTTCTAACTGGAAAGCACCTATTTTCAAGGATGTAAGTGATAACATACAACCCCAACCAATGTACCTTAAGTTTTCCTGGATGGCACAAGAACTTAGAGTCATAAAGAAGTACCATTTGTCCAATCTCAAATTTCTTATCCCTTATGTTTCTGTCATGCCATGCTTTCTACCTAGCCTTTTCTTGCTTCTAACTCCAACGTGTTATGGCTCATCACTCATCCATTGAATTATCTTCTCAATCCATTCTTCTAAAGCTTGTTCATCAGCTAGACCTCCAGCATGCATGCGCAATACACAAAGAAGGTAACATAAACTCCATAGGAAGAATGATTTTGTGCCAAACACTAACTGAAATGGTGTGGCTTTGTTCAACCTTTTATATGTTGTTTGATATGCCCAAAGTACTACAGATACTTTATCATCCCAATCCTTTCTTCCAACATCACATATTTTTTTAATGTCTGCCCAAAATTTTGTTGAAAGCCTCAATAGTCCCATTTTCCTAAGGATGATAGGGTGTAGTCTTATGGTGTGCAATCATGAACTCATCCAATAAAATTTGATTGTCTCATTAAGAAAATGTGTGCCCCTATCACTAGTCAAACTCAAAGGACATCCATACCTTGTAATAATATGTTCCCATAGAAACCGAGCTGTTATAGCCATTGTATAGTCCTTGGTAGGTGCTACTTCTTCCCACCTTGTCAGATAGTTTGTGCAAGTTATAATATAGCGTGATCCAGTTCTACGCACGCATGCTGGGGAAATAGGACCCACAAAATCTATAGCCCATTTCTCAAATGGTTATGCGCTGGTAAATAGGTCTAAGAGGCATTTCATCTCACTGACCTGGTCTTCCAAGACATTGACAATGATCACATGCCTTACAAAATTCCTTACAATCTTTATAGAGGGTCTCCCACCATAATCCAATGAGAAGAATTTTATGCATTGTGGCATCACCTGCATAGTGGCCTCCTACAATTCCACCATGAGCTTCTTCCATAATGCCCATGCACTCATGTTCCAATACACAATGGTGCAATATTTCATCCCACCCATTTTGTACAAGTCACCACTAATTAACATATAAGGTGCAACACGTATAGCAAGTTGTTTCTTCTCCAAGGATTTCATTCCTTCTAGTGCCATCCCTATGTGTAAAAAGATAGCAATGTCCTCTAGTTCTGATGGTGTGTTGTAACCTATATAATTGTGCATCTGGCATGGTATCCTCAATTTCCTGTGCTTCTTCTCTTGACTGTATTCTTGATAGATGGTCTGGTCCAGAATTACTTTTTCCTAGTTTTACCACAACTGTGAAATCAAACTCTTGAAATAGGAGCACCCATCGACATATGCACCTTGTAAAACAAGATTATTTACCAAATACTTCAATGCCATGTGATCTGTATAAAATGATGAATGGTGTAGCTAGTAGGTACTGATGAAATTTATGCAACATAGATCATGGACAAAGCTTCACACTCTATAGTTGTGTAATTTTGTTCTGCAGGAGTCATCTTTCTACTAGCAAAACAGATAGGATGATCTACAATACCTTCTCCAGTTGAGCCAACACTACACTAATGGTCATGCTAGAGGTGTCAACATGTACATGGAATGGTTTGTCCCACGAAGGAAAAATAGAATGGGCGCGGTAGTAAGTTTCTCCTTCAATGTCTCGAATGTGTGTTGTTGTTGTTCACCCCAGTAGAACATACCTTTCCCTTTCAGTAACTCTTCTAAAGGTGTAACAACTTTAGCATAGCCTTTGATAAATTTTTGTAATATCCTGTATGTCCCAAAAATCTGCACACCTCACTTTGACTGGTAGGCTCCCCTAGGCCTATAATGACTACAACCTTCACTGGGTCAACCAAAAAACCCTCCTTGCAGATTATGTGTCCTAAAAGTATCCCAAATGGTGTAGAAAATATGCACTTCTTGATGTTCAAAGATATACTCAACTATCTACACCATTCAAACATTAAGCGTAGATTGTCACAGTGGTCCTTAACTAATCCATACACCATCCAATCATCTAAATATACCTGTAAGAAGTTGTGAATAAATTCTTTGAATGCTTGGATGACTATGCATGAAAAATACAACAGGTGCATTTTTTAGACCAAAAGGCATGACAATATAGGTGAAGCTACCCCATTCAGTAGTAAATGTAGTCTTTTCTTGATCTTCCTGGGAATCCTAACCTAATGATACCCAGAGAATCCATCTGTAAATGAATAGATTTCACACCCTACAACTCCTAGTATTTCCTCAGTAAATGGCATAGGGAATGGATCTATTACACATGCAACATTCAGCTCCCTATAGTCCACACATATTCTAATTCATCCATCCTTCTTGATACTTGATCACCATTGGACTAACCCATTCTGACTCATCAAGGGGCTTGATAATTCCAGATTTCAACATGTTATCAATCTCTTCTTTGACCTTTTCATGCAAAATTGGGGTTCATTCTATAAGGCCTTTTCCTAACTGGGTGCACCCCTCTTTAAGCTTTATCTTCATCTCCCCTAATGACTCATGCATGCCTTTAAGTTCATGGTACCCCCTAGGAAATAGGTCCTGGTAGTCCCTTAATAACTCAATGATTTTTTCCACTTTAGATTCTGACCAATAATCTCCAATTATAGCTTCCTTAGGCTCAGTATCTATTCCAATATTCACTCACTTTGTCTTCATAGGTTCATGATAGGTGCATGTGGTCTTATCCACACTAGTCCAATACCTCATGCCTTCTTGTTGAATGGTTTACATCCAGATTATCTACTTCTTCATCATCTACTAAGTAGACCATTTTTCCTTTCTCTTTCTCAAGGCAAGTGTGTTGAAGTAATATTGCATCGGCCTCTGGTTCTTTATCAAGATGCGCTCCTGAGTCCTCTTTATCTAATAATTCCTGGAGGAGTTCTTCAGCCTTGCACTATCCCCCATAGTTAAGCACTTGATAACTTTCAATGCTTCTTCTACTGAGAGGTTTTGTAGAGAAGAATTCAAATGTTTGTGCCATTCCTATAACTAAATTCTGCCAATTTCTAGTTTCTCTATGGAGTTTTGCATATACATACCAAGCACACACATAGCCTTGTAAAGTGGAATAAAACTAGTGCACCCATAGTGAAGGTGGTAAAGCTTCCTGCCCTTCTATCTAGAGTCTCTCACACTTCTGAACATGGTGTTGAATAGGTTGATCACCATGATAATTGTAGATTTGTGTAGGTGCATTGCTCCTAAAGAACCTAGTAGCAAGAGCAACCCCAATTTCATTCCATTTGACCAGATTATCCCTGTGGACCACCCACCAGCGTGTTGTTGTCCCACGTAGTGTATATGCTAGCATATTTCTCCTCTCTAGTGGGTCTATCCATTTTTCTTCCATGGCATGCAAGGAATACCATGGGATCCCCTTCTCTGTGTAATAAGGTACCGAGTTGTTACCTATCCTCCTTATAACATGGTTTAGTGCCTCGAGGAATATGCTCTTTACTTCACACCCTACCAACTCATAAGTGTTGTGAGCCCAATTATCACAAGCAACACTTGTAGTATCACTAATAGACTATGCATCCTCCCATTGAATTAGTCCTTCTTTGGTTGGTTCAATCATCTCTGGATCTCGGATGGCGCATACATAAATCCTATTCAGATCTTCTTCACTTAAGGGCTCAACATAGGGCATGGACTTTCCATCTATTAAAGGGATAATGACCCTTTCCTCTTTATTTTCAAAACTGATATAGCCCTTGTTGAACCAAGATCAACATTATTTGCATAACACCAAGGATGCCCTAATAGAGTTGGGAAGCTATCTGATTTTACCAACAGTGCTAAAACTTCAAAGTCTCTAGTGAACTTTTCTCCTTGTATGGTAATGGATGCATCTTTTAAAACTCCTATGGGAGTGGCCTTAGTCCGATTAGCCATGAATAATACATTAGAGGATGGCTGCAATGGGGGTCTCCCCATTTGTACCCATGCATCCAAAGTAAGAACATTGACTTCCACACCTATATCAATCAATATATTACTCAATAGCCACCCATCCACAACAACATTTAGAGTAATTTCCTTGTCATAATCCAGGCTATGAGGAGGGATATTTGCATGTAGGATCTATCGTCCGGTCTCAATACTTGTGTGGAGTGTTCCCTTTCAACCAACTTCCTAATAGTGGAATTATGTTCTCCTAGCACAACATTTTACACACTTCTCTCAAGTCATCTATATCAGTTTGGACTATCTCTGATGCTTTCTTCTACTCCTTTAAATATTATATCTCACCTTGAAGATTCCTTAGCACTTCCATGGTATCTTGATAAACCTCCTTCTGATAGGTAGGATCTAGGTACCGTGCATGAAGAACCTCATCCTTAGTGATGGTAGGTTTTTGTTGTAATGCCTCCCTAGCACGTGTGCTTCCTCAACGTGTGAGTCATGATCTTCACTTGTAGTGCCTCGGATTCTACTCCCATCTTGGGCATCCATTGATTGTCCACAATGATTGTATCCTAACCATCCATGCACCTTTGTTTTCTTGTTTATGTTGCTTACTCGGTGCTCATATAAGTTCAGCACTCTTCATAGCTATGGTTCTTCCCAAAAAGAACATGCAATATTCTAGGACACTCATGCCTATAGTGGTCAGGAGATCCACATGTATAACATGTTCCATGAGGAAACTCACTTCTTCCACCACCATGGCCTCATCCTCCAAATCCACCATGGTATCCTCGACCTCTACCATGACTACCTTCAAAATGCCCCTCATTCCGATCATAGCACACCTGATTGTGCTCTAGTCTTGATGCTCATTCTTTCCCTTAGAGTTATCTAAAACTCTTGTCTATCGTACACCAATATCAATAACATCATGGATCTGTCCAATCAGCTTGGCAATCCTCTATGTCATGTGTTGTGGACCTGCAGATTTTACAATAGCTTGAAACATTCTTCCTTATCGTGCGTTGCAATAATGGGTAGTGGCTAGCATCATGGTTTAAGTGGCATATCTCACAATCCATCAGTAATGAGCATATTGTTCTATGAGGACAACTATCCTTTGTGTGACCCTCTACTTCACAATCTATACACCAAATTCTTGAGTGTGTTTCATGGGCTGAATTCACTAATAATTTCTCTAGTTGTTTTTCCATAGCTGCAATATGTGCCTCTAAGAATGGGCTAACACTAGTGTCAATACTCCCAACTACCTCAGCACGTAGGGACTGCTTCCAATGCCTCACATGCGGATCAATATATGTCTTATGTGACAACACCCTCCTAAATGGTGTAATCAATCCCCCAAAAACCATTGTGCATGTTGGCTTGCATGTATGTCATAAGAAAGCTTTGATAACAATGTTTTAAACCATGCATCATACTCTCTAACACTTTCAGTAGTGCCTTGCTTAATATCTTTGAGGGCACTTATACTCTTCTGCTCAAACTCAAGGATATGAAACTCTTTTAAGAATGCATCCTTAAATGTTGCATAATCCATGCAAGTCTGATCAGGGTCAAACTTCCTGTACCAGCTGTGTGCACCCCTTATAACGTAGTAGAAAATTGGCTTGCCCTATGCTCAGAAGTTGTGATTCCTTTTGTGTGCCACAATATTTCACACATATGCACATGTTCAACAACATCTTCTATGCCCCTATACTCTAGAAGACGTAGAGACATTTCCATATAAATATTTTGGGGTTGGGGTGGACCTTTCCCACCTGATCCAGAACCTCCAGTGTTTCCCCTACCTCAAAACCTCCAGATCCACCTGAACTAGAACTTCCCATGCCTCCTGATCCCAAACCTATAGCTGGAATAGGTCCTATAGACATACTCCCTATGTGCTCTGATAGTAGTACTATATTGAACCCCTATGGTTTGTGAAGTAGTTCCACTTCTAGAAGTGAATCCAACATTTGGTGCGCTCATATTTTGTGTGACGATGTGCCTTAAAAACACACCTCCAAATAACAATGAAGCCATTTGTCCTGCCATTGATGTACTTTCTCTTACTTCCCAAACTTTCTTGTTGATTACTTGTCATACTAGATACTAGAAAACCAAGCGCAAGGGCTAGGTTACTAGGTGGATTCAGATGCACACCCATGGCCCAGTCATCTCTATGTTGGTGCGCTCCTTGTGAGGCCGAGGAGGGTTCCCTGTCATGCTTTCCCAGATGGGGAGTTCTGATGCTCTGGCTCCACATCTTCTACGTGAGCTCCAAATCCCTCATGAGCCATCTCTCTCCTCAACTCCATCTACGTTGCAACATCACGTTGCTTCTCTATCTCCCTCTCACGTGCCTCATTATACTTAAGCCACCTTTCTTCTCTTTACCTTTTGCTACACTTAAGTCCACCATCCTTCACCAATCCTGTCCCCGCCCCCACGCATGGTGGGGTTTAGTTAGCCATTGGTTTACTCTCCAGGTTCAAATTTACCATCAAGATCTTGATCGCCAGTGGAATGCCTTGTAGATAAGCTCCCCATGTGGATGTCGTAAGAACTAGAATTCAGCTACCTCTGGACACGAATAAGTGGAAATTGAGTATTCCAAGATATAATTGTTCAAGACACCATGAAAACCACATTTCCATGGCTCGAGTCCAAATCAGATCAGCATCATAAAGGGCCTGAATTCTTCCTACATCCAGACAAGTGTGTGATACCTCCAATTCCATTTAGATGCATAAGCAACCAGCCATTCATGTATAGTTCTACTGGAAAGATAGCAAAAAATCTCTCATATAAGCTATCATATAGATTCTGTTCTACCCAAGTGTGTGCGTTGAACTCAGATCCAATGTTGAACCACCATGCGTATTCTTCTTCTAGATCATGTATCCATTCTTCAATACTTGCTAAGGTCAACCGGTATGTCTTCATTACGAACCATCCTGAAAACAACTGAAAAAGAGGTCCCGAACGGAACCAATGATGCAGCCTAGAATTTAGTGACACAAACCCAATGAAACCCTATGCGCATTGGCACATCACTCAACCTAGACTGAGTGCTCACCCAAGCAATGTAATGGTACCAGTCCCTCTTTAGGGTTGTTGTAGCAGAGATGTTAGCATGATGAAGACTTAACATATATAGTTCTATTACTAACACATCACTCTACAGAGCATACCAGATCTATATCCAAGGAAAAATAGAACTAAGTACTAACCATGATGAGATCAAAAGCATACTAGATTCAGATACTCATAGAACTAATACTTAGATTCAGTCAATATCCTCCATTATATTCAATGCATTAAGTTACAGAAGCTTCATTACAATATCAAAAGTATGTGCGTAGCAACATAACATTGTATGTCTTGATCTCATCACCTCTCTATCACGATCTCTCTATATATTCCTCTCTATATTACAACATTCTACTACATATATATAAGGGTGGGGACTTTCCCTTCACCACTTATCCTTTCCAATAATAGGTCGCATGCTATTCTTAACCACGTGCCTTTACAAAACTAGCCACACATGCAAGTGCGCTAACAATAGATTACTACTAGCTAACTGATAATAACAGATCTATTTCTATTGTCCATGCAAAGTGTGCTTCCATCCTCCAAAATAGCAATGCATGGCACGCACGTGCTTTGTGTGCTCTACATCCATCTCTAAAAATAGACCTTTATGAAAATAAGCCCCAATGAACCTCTATTCCACATGCGTGTCCTCCTATCCATTCATGCCTTTACATATGACTTGCTTTCCCATGTGTACTTCTTGTGTGCTTTCTATTAAGTGTTCTTTGATCAACACTTAATATTCCATCTCTAAAATAGAATGGCAGGATGATATGGATTTTAAGCCCGAAGGAGTGTCATTCCCACAAAGTATGGACCACTTCTCATTTTTGAAAGGTGATGTGAATCAAGTGTGCCCATTCTTACAAGAAAGTGAATCTTGTGCAACAAAAAAAACATGGAAGAAGTGAATGAGGATGCTTCAAATGAATCATGGCCCTAAATGGATCAAACATTCAATCATATCTTGATGGAACAACCTGAATATTATTCTCATGAGGATGAAGATGATCCTATGGTGGATTTGGAAGAGCTATTTGTGTAAGACATTTTGAAGGTTGTAGAAGAAACTGAAGATCCTCAACTCATTCTTGAACTCTTGACTCAAGCTATGGAAATATAAGATAGGTATGAATTAATTTGTTCTTCTCACTTTGATACACCAATGTTTGATGTTGATACGAATGATGGATGAGCTTGATGACTTCCTCGATGTCTTGATGGGTGAATGTGAAAACATGTCTTTTTCTTTCACATTGTGTGAAGAGGCTCATAAGTGCAAAAGAAGGAAGGTTATTGAATCTCCTTTGAATATCCTCAATCTTGAAAATGACATCTCTACCATGGAGGAAGATAATAGGGAAAATATTGAGCTGATTTTCATTTAAGAAAGTTGTTCGGAGCAAGGTGAAAAGTTGCAATAATATTGGGAGTGTATTCAAGACCAACTTGTTCTCACCACTTCGGAATGCTCCACCAATGCAAAACAAGAGTTCATATGGAAAATTCCACTTGAGGGTAAAGAATTCTTCTATAGAAAAATTGAGGGTTACAACTTTGTAAATGATACCAAGATGGAATTTGAGTCGGTGGATATCAACAACAATTGTTCCAAAAACAAAGTGGAAGTACACATGATTCTTGTGAAAAGATTCAAAATCAGCTTGCACTCCTCATTTATCAAGATCCGATCACTATGACCTTGAAGTCTATCATGAAATTTGGAGGTGTGCTTTAGCTTTGCAAAAAGGTATGAACAAATTGAATCACTTTGCCTTATCAAGGATGAAGAGACTTAAGAAGATCATGATTATTTTCTACACTATGAGGTGTTCATCCTTATAAGATTCTTGGATGCTCCTGAAGAAGATATCATCCTCCAACCCTCCATTGAAAATCAAAGAAACACCTTTGAAGATGATGAGAAGGACATGGAGATAGAATTGCCATTCAGCAATTCTTTTTATCCCGAGGCAAAACTCATTGGAGGAGTAATAGATTCAAAAGAAGAAGATTCTTGTTGCATAATGGATGATTCAATGCTTTCCAAAGACTCCACCAAAGATGATGAAATACAAGAATCCTATCATATGCCCCAGACTCAAAATGATGAGTTCGAGGTAATCATGAATGATCTCCTTTCAAGTTTTGATCCTTTAATTAATGATGAAATAGATATATGTGAACAAGTGTGAGAAATACATCCTTCACCTTGGTCTCAAGATGAAGAATGCAAGGTATTCATGGATAATTTTTCTCCAACTTTGACTTTTCAAACAATGAGGAGATGTTGAATAATGAGATAGAGGAAATTGAAGAATCAAAATCCATTCCTAACTCAATCATAGATGATCAAATGGAAGAGGTCCACTCCCTTTTTGAATCTAAGGAAAATGAACAACTCGAACACAATCTCTTCTCACCCAAGGAGCAGAATGATCATCACAGTGAGTATGAAGTCTTTCATTGTCCATCTAAGCAAGAGGATTCAATAATGGATGATCAAGATAATGTTGAAAGTTATTCCCATATTTTTGCCTCAACATGGTCCCATCAAGAGGATGATATGGATTTTGATCTCGAAGGAGTTTCATTCCCAAAATCATGGACCTCTTCTCCTTATCAGAAGGTGTTGTGAATCAAGTGTGCCCGTGCTTGTAAGAAAGTGAATCTTGGGAAACAAAAACATGGAAGAAGTGAATGAGGATACTTCAAATGAATCATGTCCCCTAATGGATTAGAACTTCAATCATCTCCTGATGGCACAACATGAAGATTCTTCCCATGAGGATGAAGATGAGCCTATGGTGAACTTGGAAGAGCCATCTATGCAAGACATCTTGAAGGTTGTAGAAGAAACTGAAGATCCTCAACTCATTCTTGAACTCTTGACTCAGCTATCAAAATCCAAGCTATGTATAATCAATTTGTTCTACTCACTTTGATACACCAATGTTTGATGTTGATACAAAATGATGGATGAGCTTGATGAATTCTCCGATGTCTTGATGGGTGAATGTGAAAACATGTATTTTTCTCTCGCGTTGTGTGAAGAGGTTCATATGTGAAAAATAAGGAAGGTTCTTGAATATCCTTTGAATACTATCAATTTTGAAAATGATATCTCTCACATGGAGGAAGATAAAAGGGAAAATATTGAACTGATTTTCATTAAAGACAATTGTTCGGAACAAGGTGAAAAGTTGTAAGAATATTGGGAGTGTATTCAATACCAACTTTTTCTCACCACTTTGAAATTCTCCACCAATGCAGAACAAGAGTTCATAGGAAAATTCCACTTGAGGGTAAAGAATGCTTCTATGAAAAAAATTGAGGGTTACAACTTTGTAAATGATACCAAGATGGACTTTGAGTGGGTAGATATCAACAACAATTGTTCTAGACAACAAAGTGGAAGTACGCATGATTCTTGTGAAAAGATTCAAAATCAGATTGCACTCCTCATTTTCCAAGATCCAATGTATCTTGAACATATCCCCATGTTGTAACATTTTCTTGAGGAAGATGAAGGCCTTCGATTTAATGATATAACCTCTATTTTTGAAGGTAGTCACTCAGAAAGCAATGAAGTGAGACATTTAGAGAAGTTCTTGAGCAGGAGGAAAATCAGTTTGTTCTCATTCCTTCCAAGTGCCTAGCTGATTCTAAAGATGATTCCATGTTGCAATTCCAAGAGGATGAAATTTTTCATGACAAGATAAATTTTCCGACTCTTGAGGACATGAAGGAATGGTGTCTCATGACTACAAAACATCAAGTGGAAGCCACAAGACGCAGGATTTTCAAGAGGTTAATGAAGTGTTCATCAAATGTGGGAACATTCTCGAGTGTAAAATGAGTATGTAGATGGAATCTTGGTTATTCTTCTTCTTCTTAAGCCATGTGAATCCATCACAAGGGCATGGTTTTATTAGATAACATTTTTTGTGTTTCAAACGTCACATTTCAGTCATTTATTCCATGATGGCATGTATTTTTCCCAACTCATTTCTAGGTATGTGTATATTCTTTTCCCGCCTCTGTAAATATCCCTCCCCTATATATAATTTCCCTTTATTGTTGTTTTTTATTTTCCCTTCATCGTTTTCCCTTCCATTTGTTTGTATGTGTGTGTGTTTGTGTTCAATAAAGGAAGTTGTGTAGCATATCTCTCTAACGACTCCATAAATCACAATGGATAATACACTAGTCAACATATTGTGAATTGATATTCTTTGATTCTACATGTTATATCCTCGAAGGAAGGTCGAAGGTTTACCATAGTGAGCTCTCATCAGAGACTTGTTGAGTTGAATTTCAATAAAAATTTAGATTCCCTTTCCTTCCATGTAATTTGGTTTTGCATAATATAAACAAATGCATTGAGTTAGCTCTCCCCCACATACAAATTGATCATAAATCTGTATTTTTCTCTAGCATAAAATTACAAATATAAAATTCACTTAGGAGATTTTTCTGCTCAAGACTAGATAGAGAGTAAGTTGTCATGAATTCAAATTCATCTTTTAGTTCATGTGGAATTCCACATGCAATCCTTGACAGCTTCCAAAGAAATGAACTGCTCTTCTAAAAACACACTATATGTAGGAGAGGGCCTCCTACAGGAAAGCAATTTTTCACTCATAATATAGACCATATGAATTTTTGCAAGACATTTATATTTATTTCCTTCCTCCTTATAAAAATTTTCTTCCCATTCTTTTCTTGCCTTATTTTCTTCTTCCATCTTGGTCTTCAATTCTTCATTTGATGTTTTGGCTTCTCTGAGTTCCCTGCAAGTGTCATTCCATAGTTGTTTGAGTGGAAAATAGGTTAACTCAGTCTATGCAGAGACTATGGACACAACACTCTATTTTCTGGAAGTCTGACATTCTATTTCTTTTTCTATTAGTTGTTTCTTGGTTACTGATAATTCCTCAATCTTGGCTGTAAGCTGAGTTGTTAGTTCTCCAATGAGAATTTCCCTTTGTTCTAATTTGAGTTTGAGGAAATCCAATTCCTCATCCTTTTCTCTGATAATGAGCTCTACTCTAGACAAGAATAGAGCCTGTTTAACTTGATGTCTTTCTTCTTCCTCTAAAATTACTTGAGGAGTTGGGCATTCTTCCTCTATCAAAGGAAATTTTCCTTTTCTTCTCCAGGATGCCAACTCTTCTTCTTCATGTGGCAATGTTGATGGTTTAGCCAAGTCTTGAAAATCTTGCTCTTCAAGTCTCTCATCTCCTCTGTCCATCTCAGCTTGGCTTGGCTCAGGAGGAGTCATGGCCATGCTACCCAAAATATCAGCAGCTTCCTTTTCCATCTTTTCTTGCTCACTCCTTCCCTCTGGGGTTTCCCTTGACCTCTTATGAATTTTTCTTCTCTGGGGAATTTCAACATGCCTAGTGGTGGATTTCCTTCTAGAGCTTCTTCTTACTATTATTTCTTGCTCTTGCATGGGTGAGCTATCACCGTCAGAGATAGATATTAGCTCCCTTAAAGCTGCTTTGCAGAAGAAGGAATTTCCTTCAAAGGTACAGAAGGCTCTGTTGTTTTGATCTTTCTCACAGACCTTCTTTTTTGGTATATTCTTTCTTTCCATTTCCCTCTGTTCTTTTGCAGGGGCATCAATTTCAGATTAGTTGAAGGAGAGAATGGGACTGGAATTGTCCTTCTGATAATATTAGGATTTTTATTGAATTTGCCAAGAAACTTGTCCCAAATTTCTTCTCCATTTTTCTTTGATAGAAAATGGTGCTGGCATATTAAATGAATTAGACCGTGATGCCTAATTGTCCCAACACCCTAGGAATACCTCTGAGCCATGGTCTAGATAGAATCAAAAGAAACCCTAGAAGGTTTATTATGTACTTAGGTTTTGTGGCTCCATACTTTAGATATATGAGCATTTTTAGGACTTCTTTTCCCACAAACCCAAATTGACCATCACAGGTTAAATATTTCACTATCCAAAATGCTACCCTGTCAAAGGGTTTGGGAAAATTGGCCCTTCTGACCCCTTTTATGATTTTATTTGTATTGTAGATGTATTGGGGTTCAGTTTCTCCTTCTTGTAGTAAGACTTCAACCAGTTCTTTCAAAGTCCCTTTGGCAGGTTATGGGACATGCACAATTGGCACTCCAGACATGTTACTTATAGTATTTACAGAAAAAGGAATAAATATATTTCTCACCTTTGTCCTGGATTGCTCTAGGTTTATGATGAATTCTATTACCAATTCGTCATTATGCCTTGAAAGTTTCTTCAGAACTCTAGCCATCCTTCATGCTCAAAAATAAATGCCACTTCTTCATCTGTGAGCAGCTGGGAATCATCCTCTGGTTCTAATTTCTTTTTAATCCCCATATCAGCTCGAGTTCTGTCTCTTTTGATTTTGTGCAAATTAGTTGCAGTCCTCTTGCTTAGCTGCAAATTGATGACTTTGGCTATAGAATTCTCTCTGTTCTTTATTATGGAACACAAACGTAATTTGCTACTCCTCCCTCAAAATATCTCTGCAACTTATTTTACTTGATTTTGTAATAATGATTACTAATGATAACCATGCCGCCACTTATTCCATCCAAATAATCGTCATGATTACACACTTGTAATCATAATGTATAAATAGATGACTCATCATACCTACTTTTAAATTAAGTCAAATCACACATGTAAACATTTAATTCAACCTAAATAAGTTAAAAGATATAATTACCGTCCTTGATGATGTAATCATTTTGCTTAATGACTCGTCATTCCTATAATTGGAACAAAACATGATTAGATAAGACAACTGGAATTCAAAAGAATTCCCTTTTATTTGAACTAGCAAAAGAAGAGGTCAACCGCCATTTGTTGGTTTTCAATTGACCTTTGAGAGAATTTCTTTTTTTTTTTTTATTTATTTATTTATTTTTTTTGGGGGAAGAAAATGCCATTTACTGGTTTTCATCTTCTTCCCTTTATTCAGGATCTATCATCTGGTTATTTGATCATTTTGGAAGAACTGGGTTCTTTCATATGATCAAATTCTTTGTCTGCTTCAATCTTCCTCAAGAATTCATCCTTAGTGGGAGGCTTCCTATAGAGTTTCAACCTATATCCATTGACCAAGAGTGTTTTGTTACATTCTTTGCCATAAATGGGAAGTAATTGAATAGAACCATTGTCAAATATTTGTTCAATCTAATAGGGTCCCAACCATCTAGTTCTCAATTTACCCTTGAATTATTGGTACTTAGAATCGAACAAAGTAATGCCCAATCTCCTACTTTGAATTTCCTTTTCTTGATATGTGTGTCATGTCATTGCTTCCTTTGCTCTTGAATTATCTCTATCTGTTGAAGTGCTTCCATCCTTAATTCATCTAACTCATTAAGTTGAAGGATTCTTTCTTTTTGAGCTACATTCAACTCAATTCCCACCTTAACTGTTTTCCTCAATGTCTGAAGTTCAAACTCTATAGGAAACAAGGGATTTTTACCATAGACTAATTCATATGGTGAAAACCTTGTTGTAGTTTTCCAAGTTGTATTATAAGCCCGATACGGACTTCAGTAGTCTCTTTACCCAATCTTTTCTCCCGGCTTCAACCTGCTGGTAAGGATGTTCTCCAATTCTCTGTTTATTACTTTAGCTTGTCCATTTGACTATGGGTGGTAAGGAGATGACTTCCTATGATTGATTTGGTAATACCTTGTGAAAGCTTGGATCATATTAGACATGAATTGTGGTCCCTGATTTGAAACTATGCTCCTCGGTGCTCTAAACTTTATCATAATTTTGTTCCAAAGGAAATCAGCAATTGCTTCCTCAGTGGCATTTGTCAATGCTTGCACTTCTACCCATTTTGTCACATAGTCAATACACACAAGAATATATTCCTTCCCTTGTGAAGGAGGATTAAAGGGACCAACAAAATCCAATCCCCATCTCTCAAATGGTTCAACCACAACTTGAGGTTGAAGAGGCATTTCATTGGTGAAAGTTGGTTGTCCCATCCTTTGACAAGGATCACACCGCTTGATATATCTCTTCACATCCTTGTACAGAGATGGCCAATAATAACCAGTGCCAAGTATCTTATGAGTTGTTCTTTTCACTGAATAGTGTCCTCCACTTGGTTCATCATGACATGCTCTGAGGATGTCAAATATTTCATCCTCTCTTACACACCTGCGTAAGACAAAATTAGGACCACATTTAAATAGCATTCCATTTAACCATTTGAATTGTGCATTGGTTTTAATTAACTTCTTTATTTGTTTCTTAGTGAAAGAAGGAGGAAACTTCCCTGTTGCAAGATAATTTTCCATATCAAAGAAACCATGGTGTACTTGCTGAGATTGCAAATAGTTGTTCATCTAGAAAGTTATCCTTGACTGGATTTTGCTCCCCTGTGGTGGTTAGTCTTGACAAAAAATCAGCTACCAATTAGATTTACTGGATTTTCCACAATGGTAATATCAAATTCTTGCAAAATTAATAACCATCTAATTATTCTTCCTCCAACCACTAGTTTGTTCATTAAATACTTAATTGTTGAATGATATGTGTGTACAAATATCTTATACCCTATAATGTAATGTCTGAATTTATTGATTGCATAAATCACAACAAGAAATTATTTTTCAAGTAGTGGTGTAATTCTTTTCAAAGGGGGAGTAAGATTCTTGCTAAGATAATAAATGGCATACATCTTTCCTTCTTCATCTTTATATCCCAAAACTACACCACCAATGGAATAATTTGAGGCATCTGTTTGGATATGAAATGGCTTTTCCCAATTAGTTCCTCTCAATATTGGGGCACTGATTAATTTTTCTTTAATTTCTTCAAAAGCATGCTGACACTTTTCATCCCAAAGAAATTCACAGTCCTTGGTTAGAAAATTAAACATGGGGGCAGCAATTTTACTGAAATCTTTTATAAAGTACCTATAGTACCCAGCATGCCCTAGAAATGATTTGATATCTATGGGGGTCTGAGGAATAGGTAAATCTGAAATGATCCTTATTTTTTTTTTATCCACCTGAATTCCTCTTTTTGAAATATGGTGTCCTAATACAATCCCCTCATCCATCATCATCAAACATTTTTCATCACTAAGAGACAGGTTGTGTTGTTCACATATTGTTAACACTTTGTCTAGATTTCTCAAAGCATCTTCAAATGTATCTCCATGTATAGTGAAGTCATCCGTATATACCTTAACACAATCATTTGTTAGATCAGCAAAGATTGCAAGTACAACTCTCTGGAAAGTTGCAGAGCATTACATAAACCAAATGGTAACACCCTATAGGAAAAGGTTCCCCATGGACATGTAAATGTAGTTTTGTCTTGATCTTCAACAACTCTGATCTGATTGTACCCACTAAAGCCATCCAAGAAAGAAAAGTATTGTTTACCTGAAAGGTTATCTAGGACTTGATCTATGAATGGTAAGGGAAAATAATCTCTCATTGTGGCTTTGTTTAGTTCCCTATAGTCAACACATATTCTCCATTTTCTATTCTTTTTGGGAACAATTACAAGAGGAGATACCCACTAACTATCTGAGATAGGGTAGATAAAACCTACTTGTAATAGTTTTTCAATTTCTTGTTTGACTATATCCCTTAAGGTTGGGTTAATCCTTCTTTGAGGCTGCCTAACTAGGTTTAATGTTTTCAGTATAGATGTGATGAGTGCAGATACTTGGGTGAATTCCTTCATATCTTTGTAATCCCAAGAAAAAGCTTTAGTATGATTTTTTAGAACATCAAACAATTTAGCTTCTTCATCATCCTTCAACCAGTTGTTAATGTTTAAAGTTTTACCCAGTTAAATTTCAAAATGCTTGGTTCCAATATGTGATGAACTATTTTGTGGGAAGGGTTTCATTAAAGTATTTAATGGACATGCATGTATGTGTAACAACATATGGTATGTAGAACATCTCTAAAATTTCCTTGAGACAAAATACTGGAAAAGGACAGTAATGAGAATTATGATACTTATCTCTTTGTAGGCCAAATTCTTCATCATTGCTACTTTCCAGAAATTCTTCACCACTTCCTGATGTACTTGAAACTGAAGCTACTGATTCATCCTCTCCCCATGAGAAATCTCGTTCCTCCAGAGTGAAATTATTTCCAATCAAATAGAACTATTGTTGTCATTGTTCTGGAACTAAATGTGGTGGTTCCATAACTATAGCCACAGGTTCCATAACTAAGTTCTCAAGTTTCATAACTAAGTTTGCAAGTTCTGGATCTAAGTTCGTAGGTTCCAGAACTATTTTTGATTACTTCGAGGATAGCTGGTGCTCATCTAATGGTGGACTAATCATCTCTTCTACTTCTCTTACATGATCTTGCAATGTGAACATAGCCAAAGAAGACAAATTTTTCTTATTGGTTTCAAGAGAATCAACCCACAATTGTTCATGATAGTCAGTAAAAGGTCGTGTGGTAGGATACAAGGAAATTTGTTTAGATTTCTTACCATTCGAGATTGTCATATCACCGACTGCAATCAATTAAAGCAAGCAATTGTAGCTAACTATGGTCTAGCCAAAATAATGGGATAACCTAATGTTTTATCTTTTGGCTACAGTATAAGGAAGTCAACTGGATATTCCCATGACTCCACCATAACCACCACGTCTTCAATAATTCCTCCTGGTTTTGCTACAGACTGGCATGCCATCTGTAATATGGTATAAGTAGGTTGTATACCCGTTAATGGTAATGTTTTCATAGTATCCACTTGTCATTACATTGATAGCCACTCCCAAATCTATCAAAACATTATGTACATCCTTATTTCCTATAGATACATAAATAATAGGACTTCCAGGATCTCCGTATTTGGGAAGTAAAAGTTTACCTGCTAGTAAATCAGCAAGTTTCCCATCTACTTTGATAGTCTTGAGGTATTGTTTCTTCCTTCCAGGATTTTTCGGACATAATATTTTGATTAATCTGCTCAATTTTGGAATGTCCTTAATTGATTGTAACAAAGGGTATTTCAATATTCAATTTCCTTAATTCATGTACCAATTCGGACTCCTTGATTTCTATAGCTTCTTTAAATCTCTCTGAAATGGAGTGTTTATCTGGTTCCTTTTCTTTTCTTTCTATATCCTCTTTTGGAACAACAGTACTAGGAATTTCATTTTCTTCTATCATTTCAGTGATTATAAGGGGTGGACTGTTAATGATTTTCCCATATCTAGTTTGAATATCCTTACAATCCATAGCATGTAAATCAACTGATTTTTCTGGTTTTGTTCCATAAACAAGAGTTGTTTGTTTGTTTCTTGGGTTTTTTACTAGTTGTGCTGGTATTTGCGTTTGGAATACATTCTCAGTTTGTGAATTTTGTGCAGGGGATCCCATGATGGCCTATTGATTCTTATTTGGATATGTTCTTCCTTGAACATAATTACTAGGGTTCCATCTAGGTTGTGACCAAGCATAAGGATTTCCTTGACCAGCCCATGGTTGTTGATGTCCCTGAGCATACCAAGCTTGATTTGCCCAATCTTGAGGGTTCCAAGTTGGTTGAGGTACCTAAGGTGGTTGTCCCCAATTTTTGGTATTGATTGAGTAGCCCATGGCATCGTCCATGGATTAGGAGCTGATCTTGGCATAAATTGCCCTTGGTTAGGTTGTCTCTAAACAAAATTCAATTCTTTTGTTGTAGATGAGGCACTTGTTTGTTTAAGTTGATTCTTAATAATGGGAAGTAAAGAAAAACATCAGTATCATGTTCTTTAGATTCACAGATAAGACACATTTGTTTTTATCCAAAGAACAATCTCTTAGTGCATGCTTCTTCCTGCATCTAGGACAATACATAACCAATGGTTCTTTTTTGGTATTTGCTTTAGCTTGTAATCCATCCATAGTATAGGTTAATTGCACTAAAATGTATGTTTTAAAGTTTGCTAACTCATCCATTAGTTTGTTCATATCTGGATTCAGAATTTTCACCGATTTTCCTTTTCTAGGTCCACCTGCAGTTCTGGGTAGCTTCTACAAATCTCCTTAATTTCATTCATTCTTAATCGATCAATGTCTCCACCTCCTATCAAGTTAAGGGTTTCCCTAGATTCATCATCCATAACTTTAAGAAAAATGGTTTTACTTAACTCTTCTTGAAGCACAAATCCACATATTTTTCAAACAAAGAGGAATCATCTAAATAGTCTTCTATGTTTTCATCTTCTTTCTTGATTTCGAAGAATTCTTCCTTCCTATTTCTCCCTCTACAATAATCCTGGTATTTGTCTAGGAAGGTAGTCTCCATTTGTGCCCAAGTGGTAATAGAGTTGGATGGTAATCCCATGAACCACCTCATTGCTGCATCCTTCAAAGTGGATGGAAACAACTTGAGTTTTTGATTATTTGTTTTGTAGTCATAGGTCTAACATAGTACCTTGAACTCAAACAGAAATTGGTTAGGATCTTCAGATGGCATCCCTCTAAATGTGGGTAAATGTGCAGGTGAGATATTTTTCATTGATGTATCATCATCTCCCAATTGGATTGGATAGGTAAAGGTCCTATCAGGTACTCTCTCAACTTCTCGTGTCATTTTTAAAATATTTTCTAAATTTTCCTCCCAATCAATGTGGTAAGTGGTATGCCTTAGGGAAGGTGAAAAATCAGGAGTAGGAGGTTGACTACTCAATTGAGAATCAAAACTCACCCTAAATGGATCTTGAGTAATAAGCCTTCTCCTAGAAGTTCCACTTCCTTCAAGTGACTGATCTAAGAATTCCAAAGGTGGCAATTTTGTTTCTTATCTAACAAGGCATTGATGGTGCCTCCAATTCTTGATGAATTTCCTTACTTTGACTAGAGGATGTTATGAATTCTTGTGAAGATGTTTTTGGGAGGAATCTACCTTGTGATTCTCTTGGTTTATTCATATATTTTATGATATAGTAGGGAAGATCCTTCAACTACTAGATGTATGATTTGTTGCTCTTGCTAACACTTAATTAGAAGGTTCCAACTAGTGGTCCCTAGAAACGGTGCCAAAAATGATGGGTGTCATTATTCCCTTCATTTAATCAACTTCTTGTTGATGTCATATCAAACCAGGGGTGTGTCTAAAGCTATATGCAACAAGAGTAATCTTATCGATCTAGTAGTTGATTGTAGTTATTTTTGTATTTTCTGGGGGATCTTTTCAATGTCTTAAGGACTTCTTGGTAAAACCTTATTTAAATCATACTATGAAAACTTGCTAAAAGTAAACACACTAAAAGCTTTGTTGAAAGGAAACACACTTGCTTTTGGAAATAAACACACTCAATTTAGAATGCTTAAAAACGATTGCAAGAAATATAGGAATCTATCTAAACACCTGCAGGAACAAGTATACAACAGAGTTTAACTGGAAAAATTAAAACAATACAGAATTAGCAAATATTTCTGTGAAGAAATATAAATACCAAATAAATGAATATCCTATTCCTTGGGGGAGTGGGCCCTTACTCCTCCTCAAATTGGGATTTAACAACTCAGAATTCTCTCAAATAAGAATGGCTATTTTATTGATAAAACATTCGGTATTACAAAACGTACTGGATCTAAGTACTTAGTTTAAATTTCTCTTCTCTGTTCTATATATATTTCATATCATATTCTATCTATATATCTATCTACTACAGGTATTATTTTATATACATTTTACAATCACAGTTGTCTCAATGATTTTGGTGAAATCGAATCATGCCCAAAATAGATGTTGAGTCGATTGTGGCTAATCACATAGTTGTAAGATAACTATCCCTGGATCTGCGTTCATAAATCTTCTCATCCTTTCCTAATTGAAAGGGTTGTAGATGCAAAATATCCGGATGTGGTTAGAATAGATAACTCCCATCGGTTCTAGAACTTCAGAGAAGTTCTAGAACCATAGGAAATCATTAAGGATCAAAACCGTGAGAGTTCTGGAGCTATACCCAGGAGTTTTGGAACTAAGTCTAAAAATTCTAGAACTAAATACTGGAGTTCTGGAACTAAGTCCAAAGTTTCGAACTAGATGATGACTGTGTGATGGAGTTCTAGAACTAGCTTGAAGTTCGGAACTAAGTTGTGTAGGAACAGATGTTACTGAAAACATACTAAATGCTTCTTAATTCATTTCCTCAACTGATTAGACCTACTTTATTACAAAACTAAATTTCAAACACACACTTCATCAGGAATTTTAGAGCTTTTAAACATTAGAAACACAATCAATCAAAAGACAAACAATTACATCCCAACTCATATCAGATCAACTAAAAGTCACAAAATGAAATCAAAATTAATAAAAAGGAGAGTAATATGAGATCATATATTATACATTAATCAGAAATATTCTGGCCTCATCAATGTCCCCAAGCTAGAGCTAGTTGTTGTCATGCAAATGTGCAATAGGAAAATTTTCAATTTTCAATCATGACAACAAACCATAGTGTCAAAAATTTCCAAAGTCATACCTTCCCAAGGCACCCCCACTTCATTCCATCCCTAACACCAGTCCTATCATGTCATTCAAATGATCCCTATGTGAATGTCAAGTATTCCCCTAGGTGATTTAGGAAGCAAAAAGTGTTCAAAGAACTTCTAGAGCATTCAAGCAGTTTTGGGAAGCAATATCATCAGCCTTCCTAATATTTTGAAGTGCGTCATCCACGAAGCATATCAAAAGTCAAAGATTCATCATAGATGATTTTTCAAGTGCTAGAAACATTTAGGAGGTGGTCTTGGAATATTTCGAGAAGTTTCAAATGTTTTGGAGTTAATTCACCAAGGCAAGTTTTCGAGCCCAAGGAGCATACATCGTGAAAGGGGACTGAGCTTCAAAGAAATATTTTTGGAGCTCCATAGTTATTTTGAAAAAAAAATTACCTATGGAAATAATTTTCAATTCTCTACATGGTGGAAAAGACATGACTTCTTGAAACATCATACATTGTTCTTGGCAGCTCATTCTTCCAGCTCACAACAAGCAATCCTGAGAAGTAAGGAGACATTTTGAGATTTTTAGTAAAAATTGGATATTTTAACCATCAAAATTTGATTTAGAGGTATTTTTTAGGTGGAATCATATAAAATTTCACCCAAAATTCATCCTGGGAGCTCAAGATATCATCTTCGCAAGTTGGCTCCCAAGGTATGCTTTCAACACTTAGTCAATTTCATGATGGGACACGTGGCAGCCTGTGGTGAAGGAGAAATTTCATGTCCCCTTTTCACCTTTGAAAAGGGACATGAGGTGAAAAAAATTTCACCTCACCCCTAAGAAGCCCTTTGGTCACCCATATGACCTCAAACCTGCTCTTAGGTGCTTTCGTTCAACCCCTCTCCCCAAGTTGCTCATCGAACAAAAACATGACAAGTGTCAAGACTAGGATGAAGCGTAATTTCATGTCCCCTTTACACCTTTCAAAAAGGGATTAAAGGGATATAAAATTTTACCCCATCCCCTTCTCTTCCATTTCAAACTTTAAATACTGATACTTAGTCATTTTTCACCATTTCACCCCCACACCTCCATACCATGCTGGAATGTTGTCAATTTTCTCCAAAAATACATACACCATTTTTTTGCTGAAAAATAAGATTGTAAATGACCTCACACATTGAAAACACAAAAATCACAAAGAAATCCATATTCTAACAAAGAAAATGAAGAAAAACAAAGAGATTTTACCTTGAAACCCTCAAAGTCCGTGAAGGAGAAATTGTTCATATCTCCCAAAATACTCAACAGATCGAGATGTTGTTTGTTGAAATATCTTAGTTTTCCAGATACCATGAGGATTCAAGAGGAATTTTTTCCATGCATAACCTAGATATTTTATGGCGATAAAACCCCGTTTCACTGAAAAAAATGGTTTTTAAAATCTCTCGTTTTCGGCATCGAATCAAGTTGAAATTTCATAGGAGCGCTATTGGGGGAAAAAACCCATATCAAAAATGTTTGTTTCATCATGAACCAACCACTAGAGACCCATTTTTCAAAAATAGTAAACCTTCCTACATGGGTGGTTGCTATTTTGGGTAAGTCGTCACCAAAAGTAGTTACAACGATGAAGATTTGTGTGCACCGAGGAGGAAAACGACGTCGATTGACTAGCGATTAAAAAATAGTGGCAAAAATCATCACTTACTAAAAATAGTAAGTTTTCATATGGGCAATTGCCATATTTAGTAATTCATCCCAAAAGGGAAATCAAGGGAAGAGAAATATACACGGGGCGATGTACAAGTAGATCTCATTGGTGCAGTCAATTTGGGAAAAAATCATCGTTTACTAAAAATATTAAGTTGTCTCTTAGGCCCTTACTATTAATAGTAAATCGTACCAAGACAACAATTTCCACATGAGGAGTACATAGAGGGATAATCATCTAGGTCAACATCATCAATTGGGGTCTAGAGAGGCAAATTTCAACACTTACTAAAGATAGTAAGTTGCCCTTTCCAAATATAATAAGTGTCAAGGAAACATGAATTTCAAGTGCACATGTTGTTTTAGTTTCTCAGGTGTGATCAATCATGAAGAGATGGTGGTGTTTCATGGTTTGGAATGATCGTCTCATATTACAGAATGAGACATCCTTCATGGTCTCAATAATGTCCTCATCACTTATGTAATCAAATTTATCATTCTAGGGCAATCTCTTTTGTCCAAAGTGGAACATAGCGTCACACGGAGAATCAAGCATGAGCATTGCTCACAGGCCATCTGGGATCAACATTGGGAAATCTCAAATAGTGTTTTTAAACACTCATTCGATGGTCCAAGGTTATGTGCATCATAGAGTTTGTGTTCATCATGGGGTGGGGCAAAGTGTTCAAAGGATAAAACTTCATCGGTGTGGAGGGTCATCATTGTCATAAATATCTTCATTGAAATTTCATGACTGCATCAAGGCATTCAAGTAGATCGTCGCGAGGAGTGATTTCCCTCCTCCTCTCTTTCCCCCTCTTTATTCTCTCTCCTTTCTAATTCTTCGTTGTGCTTCATCATTGTATTTCATCATATTCACTTAAGTGACTTATTTTAAAATTGTAAAAGTATTTTCTCAAAATTATAAGAGAAATACTTAATTTATGGAAAATGAAAATTCACAAGTGGAATACGGAACACGAAGAGTCATATGAGGGAGGTGAGGGGTAAATTCAATTTTTATAAATTGGGATGGTTTCTCCATTCCAAAGGATTCCAAATTTTGAAGAACTATCACTCTGTAGAAACAATAGTGGATTGTGATATGTTGTTGAACTTTGTGTCACCAATGCACATGAAATAAAAGCTACAATTTCTTCCAATTATTCTTTTCCCTTGCTTTGTACAACTTGTGTAAAATTCAATCAAGGAATAGAGTTTCTACTTTCCAAGATGTATGAATGTGTGCAGCTTTGTATGCATGGTTTCCTCTCATCGTTGACACAATAAACATAGTTGGTACAAGCATATTTTGTTTCTTCCACTTCTCTCATTTATGCACTTTGCAAGCATAGTGATGCAAGAGCTTTGTATCTTCGGTAGATGAATCTGAATACTTTGTGTTTTAATTCATCGATCCCACTAGCTTCATTATTGTTTTCTTCTATATTGAATGTGAAACTATTCCAGTTACTAGGTGTGAGCTCTTGATCTACTCATGGTAGTAATCTTCCTTACCTAATTTCTCTCCTTCCCCTTCATCGTTGTGAGTTTCCTCCCTTGTACCCCATATAAGCACTTTTCCACAGTTTAGTGGAGTTTCCCTGTGTGATCTCTAGCCAATTTTTCCACCCACAACATTTAGATAGGATTATGATTAGTTATATTCAATAATGGGAGCTATATCATTCAATGCAGAGGAGCGTAGCCCCGTGAACATTAGCAGAGACACCTAATTTGTCCACCTGAGAAATTTTCTCACCAAAAATTGAAAAATAGGGCTTGAATTACTAGTTTCAAACTTAACATATGTTTTTTATCAAATGATTTAGTAGAAAACATATTACATATTTCTATATACATGTGTTTCACATGGTATTTGAGCATGATGTAGGATATAAAGGAACACACATGGCTTTCGGATGTTGCCCTTGTGTTTTTCTCATTAGTATTGCCTAATTGAGAGAATATTTCCATACATAATACACTATATGAGGTTAGATGTTTTTATTCTATTTTACAAAGATTTCTATTTATAACACATGTATTGCTTATGCTCTTGGTTTACATTGTGTTATCTACTATCACATTTCTATATTGACACACATCACTTGTATAGACTAATTTCTCTTGATCTATGCATTAATTGTCTATTTTCTTGTATAATGGATGTATTCTTACTTATTTGTTGTGTTTGGCCCTTATTTGTGTGTGCTCCACTCTTATCAAACTTGAATATTGTGCCAACTATTTTTCAGTCATCTCCTATTTTATAGTTGGAAGTGCCAATTAGAGTGCAATTCACCATATTTCACCGAATATGTATTTAACTAAGTTTGAATCATATTCAATTTATCCACGAGAGGCGTGGGAACCATTTATAAGATTAGATAATTGAAGTTAATACGATTTTATGTCATTTCCTATTTAACAATCATAATGGGGTGTCTAGTTTGACAAGTGTGCTTTTGTTGCTTAAACTGATGGTGGTTTCTTGCATGTTGACCATATCTTATTAGAAGGTGATACTTTTCCTATTGCTTTTATTTTAATTTTTCTAAAATTAACTTATGAGTTATAAAAATTATTTTATATTTTTAAGTGTTATGCATTGTCATGCAAGTTTAGTTGTAATGACTCTAAAGCCTTGTTTGTTAATTAAAGATGTGTGCTAAAGTAGGGCATATGTTTCTAGTGGTAGTAATTTTTGCATTATGTTATTCTTTAATTTTATTTTAGGTATTCACATAGGAAAACTAACAAGCTTAAGAAACTTATCAAAGGTTATTCAATGCTTATTTTGACATTAATCACAAATGCAAGTACACTTGCTTAATAACTAGTTATTATAGGCAAGAATGGATTATCACTAGGTTATTTTTCATAATATTTTAGATCCAATTCATACTCCATCCATATTTAAAATGTTTATTTTTCAGACCCCATCATCCAACATCCTTAGGCATAGCAAGGTATTTCATTTGAGTAATGAAATACCTTCCTTCTCTTTCTACTAGTCCAAAGAAATTTGAAACTTTTTTTTACAAAACTTCTCTAAGAAACCTTTTGGTACTTGGGATAAAGAAAAACAATAGATAGGTTTAGCCTCTAGAACAAAATTCATAAACATAAGTCTACCTCTAGGAATGATTCACTTGTTATGCAAACAATTTATTCTCTTTTCCACATTGTTTAAGAAGTTTCAATCAGTTTTCCCATAATTTTTGGGCTTAAAAAATAAATACAAATATTTGAAACCCACTTGAAAATAAAAATTATGAAAGGGTAAAACCCAAATAACCTAGTAGATCTATTGATCCTCTGTAGAAAGTTGAAAGAAAAGTGAGACTTATTTAAATTTAACTCTATCCCAATAGCCACACAAAATATATCCAAGGGCTCTATAATATAGTGATGTTCCTCCAAAATCCATCACAAAAAGTAATACATCATCCACAAAAAGCAAATGAATATGAAAAATACTCTTTCCTACCTTAACACTCCTAATAGTAGTATTCTTATAGGATGACCTAACCCTCAACAATCAATAAGAAAAGTATTAGAGAATGAGGACATCCTTGCCTCATTCCATGTGTGGGTCTAAAAACAATGATGTTGAGCCATTAATTAATAAACCAAAAGAGACTAGGGATAAAACCCCATGATCTAGCTCACCATATGCAAGCTAAGACCAATATAGAATAGTGGAAATTGCATTGAAGAAAATTTTCTCTATCATGGACCTTGCATAAATCCATATTCATAATAATTCTCATAACCTTCCTAGTTTTAATGGATTATAGTCCCTCCTGCCACCCCAACAACATCATGGATGTGTCTCCCATGCAAAATTCTAAATTTATCATAAAACATATTCTCCGAAAACATCCTCTTAATCCTTATGGTAATAATGTTTTCTATGGTCTTACAAAATGTAATTTCATAATGAGAGGAGCCCGAATTCATAAAAAGTGACTGGGAATCCTTCTTGAAATGAGATTAGTGAAGGTGGAGCTAAAATCCTCTAGAGTATTTCTAATGTGCCTTGACTCCTCCACCGCCCTTAACAAATCTCTAGCAAAGTGATCAATTTCAAAAACACACTAAAGAATTCCACCATCCAATAATCTAGACTAGAAATTTTGTCCCCTTTTAATGTAGTCAAAGAATATCATAACTCTTCCTTGAGACTTCATTATCTAGCATCATATTTTCTTCCTCTGAAACAAATCTATGGAAGTAAGCAACAATTTTAACAATCTACTGCTATATTTGGCTTTGTTTGGTTCTATGTACACATTCTTAAAGTATGACACTCTTAAACCAACAATATTCTTGAAAGAGAGCACAATAAAATAGTCCTCCTTTCTCATTTCCCATGTAGTGTTTTTAATTTTATGTTGATTACAAAAATTATTAAAAAAATGATGTTTTCATCACCATTTTCCAATCACAAAGCTCTACTCTTCAATTTTCATTGAGCTTCAATATCTACTAGTAGCTTTCCTCTTCTTGAGCTCCAATTTATAAACCCTTTTTTTAATATTTACATTAAACACCAATTCAAATTACTATACATAGAAATTTGTGATAGATTGTTCTATATTAGTAAGTTTATGTTCAAATTCCTTACTCTTCTTTATTGCACATGTAACTAATGTTTTCTTCACTATTTTCAAACTTGTGACAAATTGAAGACTAGTTGATTCCTTGGAAAGAGCATTGAAACATAACCACTCGAAATATACCAAAATAATAAATTCATCCTCCTTTAACCATTAAGAATTGAATAAATTGAATTAGAGGTTTATATCCCTCCTCAATATGTAAAAGTATAGGAAGATGGTCGAATGTCCACCCGACAACATCCAGGATATAATCCTTGCAAATTTATTTAATAAGGAATCATTGATTAAGAAATTATCCAATCGCTTAACCACTCGATCAATTCCTCTCATATTTATCCAAGTAAGAACTAGCTTAATAGGTTTCGTATCCACCATCTAGCCTCCTCAAATTTGTGTAAAAATAAATCAACTAACAAAATAATTTTAGCGACATCCCCTATACTTCAACTCTTTTAATGGTCAAATATAAAAACCCCAATAATAGTATTATCTACACCAAAAAAACTATTGGCTAACAATTCTTCCCAAAATCCACCCTCTCCTCAAAAGGCCCATAAATATTTTCCATCGTGAAATTTTTTTCCCAATTAAGGAGTACAGCCCAAACGAATGACAACAATAAAAATTTAGAATTGATTAGTCTCATAATAGTTTTCCTCCATCCATGACCAAACTAATAGAGATCCCAACTAAATTCAATGCTAACAAATCCCAATATTTTAAGAGAAGATATAAATCCCATATAGTATTTAACCCAAGTCCTTTAGTCTCCTTAATCATAACCAAAACCAACTTATGTAAATCAACCAACCAATCTCTTGAAGGGAGTATTTTTTTGGGTTATGCATCCCTTTAATGTTTAGGGATAACACTATCATGGGTCAAATCTCATGGGGGATTACTACACTCTGAGGGGACCTAGTTACAATTTTTGTTTCCCTTGTAGAATTTATTGTATAACTTTTTACTATGTATGAAAAAGAAGTGAGATCCAACCTATACTGAATGATAATTCTTCAACAACAAAACCCTACCAATGCCTCCTTCAATACTATCATCTATACCTGATGAGATCTTAAGGGTTATATTATTAGGTTAGAGGTGTTGGAAGCACAATGAACTGAGAGGGGAGGTGAATTAATCCTTCAAAAAATTATCTTCAATTCCTTTAACTTATGATAACCATTAACATTCAACCATGTATTAATGTGAGCATAAACAACATGAAACAATCAACCACATAAGCATAACCAAGAGAGAGTACACATGAACACAAGATATAAGTGGGAAACCCTCAAGGGGAAGAAAACCCACTAAAAACCTCTATTGATATTACTCACAACAAAGGACTCAAGTGAATATTACACATCACAAGAGATTTCTTTAGTGAGGCACCAACCCCACAAGGAGCACCAACCCCTAAACCCTTGTTGATATTATTCACAACAAGATACTTGCATGAATATGAATCATCACACAATATTTTTATCAAAATACCACTAAAGATATGCTCCCAACACACACAATTGATAGTGATCACAAGATTCAGCTCATACACCTTCAAACCCTCTTCAAACACACCTTCTCCTAACTCGCTCAAACAAGCTCAAACTTAGACTAATTTGGATCAATACTTTTGCACACTATCTCCTCATAAATATTTCAACATTCACACACATTATCAGATCTATCTTCATTCCTCAACAACTTTTACTCACTTACCTAGCTCGCATTTTCCCTCTATTTTCACTAGTTCAAAAATGAACCATAACATGCACTTTATATGAGACTCAACTCAAAAAAATAACATAGGTCAGTCATGAACCAAGAGTTTGGTCATAATAACATAAAAATATAACAAAACACTCATATAAATTCATATCATGGACCCATGTAGGTCGGTCATTCACCAAGACACAAAACAAGTCCAAAAGGGTCTAAAACCCCATCACCAAGGTCTCCAAGACCTCCAAAACAATTCATCATGATTTGGAATCCCTAAAAGTATTCAAACATGTAAAATACATCATATAAACATCATCCATGCTTTCAAAACGCTTTGAACCAATCATTTTCTTCATAAAACCACTAAGTAGGATTATTTCCTACTCAAAACAAGCACTTCCAGGAACTAGTCTTCACTTATGAAGCTCAAGATCACATAAGAACATATGAATTTATATGCCATGTAGTCATTCATTAGAAATCCAATGAATTTTATAATTCATCCATGCTTTCTAGACCTCGTGAAACATCCAAAAAAGCAAACCACACATATTTTTCTCTCTAGCAAACCGAACTTCCCATAAAGCGCTTTGAAAACTCAATTGGTTTTCACCCTTGTTTTCACTTTCAATACCTCCTAAATACCTTCACTAGGAAAAAAATTCATCCCTATTCACTCTAAAATATATATCCATCATCATCTAAGCCAAAATATGGGTCTTCTACATCAATCTTCTAGCCAAAGTAGTCATGTCTTGAACTAGTCAAACTAGGTCAACTTGTGACCTCAACCATGCCACCTCAGTGCACTTTTAGAGCTAACAAAACATTAAAATTTTCATATTGGATTTTTAAAATACCTTTAATTCCATTAGACTCCTTCATCATGCTCACAAGTTCTCAAGCACTTCCATTTGCCAACACTGCTAAACTGCCCTTTTAGGCCCAAAAACCAATCTTCAAAGATAGGGAACACTTTTCCCTCTAGGACCTAAACCATGACATGAAACTATCATGTACATGTAATAAAACTCCAAATATTTCATAAATGGTGATTTAGTCCTTAGGTTCAATGGAAAACTTTTCCACAAATTGAAAATCTTCATAAACAAGCCTTTTGAGTGGGGCCCACATACTATCACAAGCTCTAACATACCTCTTTGGAAAGATGGAGGAGTACTCTACAACCTCAAATTATAAAATTTTAAAAACCAATCCATTTTATTCCCATACCAAGAATTTTTCTCCATCGCTCTTAACCTAGGGTTTCAAAGCCATAAAAATTGACTTACCTTCTTAACGATCGTTCATAAATGTTTGGGCCTCATTTGACCTCATTCCAACTCTGAGATCTTCTTAACTCCATTACAAAACATCCTTGAAATTATCATCTCTCCATGCAGACTTTACAGATGCCAACCATGAGAATTTCTCTCACTTTGAGCTGGAAAACATGCTTTCTTGGACCTTGTTTTGGTCTAACCTTCATAACTTGCAAAATTCTCATCATGGAAACCTGAAATTTTTCCCACAACATCACAACACCCATTTTCATCATCTATAATCATCATCTTTCCTAAAATATCTCTACATGTTCTCAACCACCATGACTTTCATGACTAGGTCTTAAGGTTTTGTATGTTCTAGGCCATAATAAAGTGAATTAATATTACAACCAAGTATGAAACATTTGTAAACTACCTCTATATGATGGAAACACCATGAAATTCCTCCATGAGTGTCCCCAAGATTTGGCACATACCTGCAAGTGACTATCATGCCTTATTAGGCCTCCAAACACTAGGATTAGGTCTAGTTTGGACCTAGACCAAGTAGAAAAACCTCATAACTCTACTTCCAAGCTCTCCAAAAGGACCTAACATACTTGATATAACATGTCTCACACTTATGTATGCCTCCATGAGCTCTCATGGCTCTCAATCTGATTCACAAACTCCATTTTTCCTCCGAGAACCTAGACTAGGTTTAGATGAGCACATGTAATTGAGTCTTCCACTTGCACATGCACTCTAAAGCTCATATGATTTTCTTAACACTCTCCTATCATGTTATCCATTCCCATAGCATGATCCTAAAGCCACCATGCAACTCAAACCTTCAATCTCTATCACTTAGGCTAGTTAGGTCACCTAATTAGGCCTACTAGGCCAAGCCATTCTCATTGTTTCCATACTTACCACCATGTCACATCCTGATTGACCATGTCATCATCATGTTGAGCATCCTCTAACACTCCTCCATCATCCTCTTTTTCATTAATGATATTTTACATCAATGAAAAGACATAATACTCACTCATACCAACAAGAGGCCTATAATTAAATTCCATATATGAAAGGCTTCCTTTTGTCAAGCTAATATGCCAAAAATAGACATTGTTTTGTTTGTTGTAACATCAACCCCCAAGGCTTTTAGGTCATCAATGGTACTTTTTTTCTTTTTAAAATTATCTCCCTTGCCTCCCTTAATTTTCCCTAAATTTTCCCCATAAAATCCTTGTGTTCCTCTCTCGTATCTTCTCATAAATTTTTGGCATAAAACCCACCTCCCCACCTAATCAAATAAAATCATGGGAAACTAAATATTTTTAGTTTAACACAATAATCTTCATACATATCCAATGAGACTTATTAAAAATATATATGATTGAATATCTAACTCCTATAACCACCTCAAAATCTGGTAACACTAATCAAGGAAGGTTACTCTAATAACCTAGATTCCTTCCCAATTTCTCTCTCCTAGATCTCTACATGAGTTGTTTGCACAACTCATAATATATTTTACATTATCACTCGCCTATACAAATATACATATATATTTACTAAACTATAATGTGAGCACTAACTTAGGATATTCCTAACATTCCCCCCTTAGTGCAAACATGGTAGATAACAATCGCACTTCCTTCGCAACTGACTTGTCACCTCTACGTGCTCATGATCTGGATGGTTTTTTAGGAGAGCCAACAACCTTCAAGGATGGTTTTACTAGACAACCACCAACCAACAAGGATGGTTTTTCAGGACAACCAACAACCTCAACAAGGATGGTTTTCCAAGGACAACCAACAACTTGCACATACATATGGTTTTAGACAACCAACAACCCAAACATACAGATGGTTTTATAGGACAACCAACAACCCAAATATCATGATTTTGTTTTTCCTTGTGATTTTATCTTTATATTACATTTACACGTCAAGGGATTACATAGGACAATCTGCTCACTTATTACAAATCATAACCGAAATACACTACAAACACGAACAAACACATGTACTCTAAAACGAAGCACACCATAAAACACACAACTAAAAAAAATTCCACCACATCTTCATGTCCCTCGTCATTGGTAATTGAAGAGAAGTCGTTGATCGACCTCCTTCCTTTGATGCCTTCATCCTCCAAAGAACGTGTTGCTTACTCGATTGATGAAGACATGAAACTCATTGGTTTCCACATTGTGTTTATTCTGATCTCCCCCCACAATGTGAAATACTTTATTTTGTAGGATGTCGATTACACTAAAAAATGCATTTGTAAGCAACTTTTTTTTAATTTTCTAACACTTTTAATGACGAATCACAAAGACTATTTGACAACACAGATTGGTGATGTGGGAAAAAGACAAGAGAACATGAAATAGACACCAATATTATATAAATGACTCTTGACAAAAGTAAAAATGAAAGTTTAATAATAACTTACATGAATGACCCATATTATACAATCGATAATTTTGAAATTGACTTTGACTATATAACTTGATTTTATAATGATATACAAGTGGACTCTAGTTTTGACAATTATATAAAACTTAATCTAACACTGAAAACATTACAAATGAACTTATAAAAATCCAATAAATACTCAAAATTATCTAAATTAATATTTAATAATTTTAGACAACAAAAACTAATATCTAAATTAAAATCGACTCACAATGAAAAATCATATTAATCACCTAATAACAATTTATAATAATAATAACCATGTACAAAGGATGTTAGATTTGTCCTCCAGCCTCCTAATTGAGTCGATTGTGACCAATGCAATCGTGGAGATCATAATTTTATCAGTACTATAGTGGGCAAGAAAAAGACACATCTAACTAGGGACGAAATGCGCTCAAAACCCAAAGCGAGTAGATGGGTTCCTATTTCTATGGATTGAAAATAGGGTGAGTTATTAACAACTCGATGTAAATCATGAATGTTCAAGAAAGCAAGTACATATACTCTATATGTTGATCTAACATTCGGGCCGATGGATCAACATCCACACCATTGTCAAAATGAGGGATAATGGTCTCGATCTCTCACATCAGGCATATCAAATGGCTTCTTATAATAAACTTATAAGAATGTTATCACTCACCTAGAAAAATATACATATATATTTACTCAACTATAATGTGAGCACTAACTTAGGAAATTCCAAACACACATCCCCAACATAAGCATTTGAGGAGTGCGTCAAATCATTGGTTGTCGACAGCATCCGAAATAGGCAAAAAAATTGACTTCCTCCCTCATTCCATTCCATTGATGGTGCCCACCTTTTCATATCTTATTCCCCAAGAGAGTTCTATCCATTGTTTTGTTATGCTTGAATCCATACAAGCCACCTCCACTAAGTTTCTAATGGGAATTTTATGATTTATGTGGAGACCCCTAACCTAAAATCTAATACTAACTTCCTCCTCTATTATTTGCTCAAGAAATTGAGAGAATGATCAATTGCTAAGTGAGGATATGCATGCCATTTGACACACCTAAAAGGAATGCCCACATAGTTAAATTATTGTGTATGATTCCAACAACCATATTCTAAATATATTTCCTCCTCCAAATCAATTTCAAATAAAATACTAGCCACCATTCTAGAAGACGTATTCAAGTAACTATCATCCACCTCAAGAAAAGTCCCAATGTTGTTCCCAACAACCCGAAAAAACCTCTACATTCAATAGATCTAATGGCATGTCTCGGAAGCTTTACCTAAATAGGTTGATTCGGTGACCTCTTTGCCTAAGGATAAAACCCTAGCACCCAATTTTTTAATGATAAAGAAGAAGACCCTCAAAACATCTTCTAGAGTTCTAAAAATGAAAGCAAGTCGTCCCATTACCAATAAGTGGTAAATAGGAGTGTATGCTAGCACAAGTCCTTGGTAATGATCCAACCACATTTCTAACTTCTTTCTAGATGTTATCCTCCCAAAAACCCTCTTCAATGCAGTCTCCACCATCTACATAACTTTATCCAATTGAACATCCATTCCCAAATCAAGTTTTACTCTTTCCCCCAAATTCTCACACACATTCTTCCTTTCCTCCTTGATCTACCTTAAAATAAAGTTATCTCTTCCACTACATATATAAATATATATTTTTCTAACTTCATCTCGACGTAACATCTGTTTAGACACAAAATTGCATTTTCCCCATTTTTATCTAAAATATCCTAGCATATAAATTTTTTTCTATCTACTTCAACTACCTCCTCACCTTAATGATCAAAGTGAACCAAATATTTAAAATAATCATCAAATACCACAAAGGGTCCCTTTATGTGAGAAATGATTGAACCCCATTTCGATCATCTAGAAGGAAATGATGAGTTTTAGACAAGGCCTTATTGCCAACCTCATCAAAATTTATAGAAACTACCTTCATTAATCCCATTTCAGTCCTTTCATTTCCTATAATACCCTATAAATAATTGATAAATTGTATTTCCCTTTAAAGATGATTTTTCATCTTGATCCCCGAGAGGGATACCCAAAAATACCCTATTATAATTGAAATTCCAACCATCCACCATTAAGATTTCCCTAACTTCATGTGGATCATCGTAATAACCACCTCATTAATTATAATAACCCTTTAAAAAGTATCTAGGGCTTTTCTATCCTCCATCATGAATAAAATTTAGAAAAAAATTCAAAATCATGCTAAAACAAGAAGGAAAACTTGTCAAAATAGTGAATTAAGCTAGATAGATGAACATGCATGTTCCAAGCCTAAGAGAGGGATCTTTGTAGTTCACTTTACCTAGAATAAAAATAGTGAATCATGGTCACTTTTATTACCATTAATTTGTCACGTAACTTTATGGTGAAGCTTTTTCACTTTCCACACAAACTAGTCAAGTAGACTAGAGGAGAAGTAGGTTGATAACAAGAAAGGAGTAGAGATTTTGAATGTGAAATGGAGTGGTAAAGTCAAGGGTTGGATAAATATAATTTCAAGATAAGTCAATCTGAAGCACTCTTAAACACCATCATAGAATAAAAAGCAAATAAGTTGGTCATAGTTCTAGGAATGAGTAGAAAATCATAAGAGAGATAAATCGAGCTTTGATAACTAGTCGGTGATGTAGAGGAATCGAAAATCAGTCATACTAATCCCACATCACAATAACAATTTTTTGGTGAGATTGAAGATCCTAAATATAGTGAAGGATAATGAAAGTGACTAAAAATATGATGTTAAGAATGGAAAGGTTAAAAAGGGTGGGAGATAGAAATCATGATGATGTAAAGGTTAGTGAAAGCTTTGCAGGAAGACATGTGGTAAATTTTGAGTGACTACCAAGAAAACAAAAGAGGTTTTTTGGGAAAGTAATCTTGTGAAAGGGTTGAGATGAGTGACACACTGTGGTGCCAACCTCATTCACTAGATGTTAGGATCAATTTATTTCCAAATAAACATTGGTTGGGTACACAAAAGTGACAAAACCTCGAGGATGAAATAATAAATATATTACTGATTTGATGTGGAACATGATGAATCCTACCACTTTGTGTCTCCATTTTATTTTTTCTCTTTCTATTGACTATTAATCTCTATTGATATATTTATATCTCTAAATCTATCTTCTCCTTTAATGATGTAGAGAAAAGATTAAAAACATTCATATAACCATCAATCAAAGGGTTCAAACACTAAAATTCCATCAAACTCTACATTAGAGGATCAATTACAAGCCTAAAAGGCTACAACTTGTTATATTTAATCACACCTTGCACATAAACTAACATCATCCCACCTTCAATGGAGTAACCTTCATCATCCTTGTTCCCTCATCCTCACACTATTACTAATAAACCCCTTCACAAGGAATCAAAGGGAAAGAAGGTATCAACTTACCCAATTTCACCAAATTGATCAATTTCTTGCTTACTAGCTACTTTCTCAAGAGCTCAACCTTGGCCTTTTGTTCCTTAGTTCCCGATCTTCATATGGCTTCCCCTACTTCATACACCTCAATCAAGCTTGAATCAATCATAAAAACAACTCAAGACATTTAATAACACTAATAATCGCTCTTTTGTCAATTCTATCCTCTTAACCTTAAGACAATGTATTTTGGTCCCACTATTCTTGCTCAAAACCCTTACTAGGTCTACTTCTCTAGAATGTCATGTATAGAATCATCTATATGAAGTTTATGTACATAATAAATAGTGTTTCAACCACCCATTAGAGATTTTCATATGTCTACAAATTTTCAATGCCTAACTCCACCTTTTTCATATATCTCCTTTGAATTAGGACTCTCTTGTTAAGTCTTAGTATGGGTTTTAGGACCTCCTCCTAGACTATTATAAAAATAAGAATATTAAACCTTAATCTTTCAAAATTTATTCCAAATCCATTCTTGGGACTCCTTAGCATGATATCATAGAAGTTTCAAGGAAAATTGTGGTGGTTAAGGAGATTAAAAACCAAACCCAAGATAGATTCTTAAGAAAACCTTACAAAGTGCATCCGAGAAGAGTCATCTTACTATAACTTCCTTAGTTCTTTGATTCAAGGCACAAGATCTTGGAACAAGCTCTTTCTAGATGTTATTCAAAGGATAAACTTACAGTGATCTTTGGAAGCACACCCAAAATTCCCTTTCTCAATATCTTTATTGTCTTGCTCATGGATGTATTATCACAGTCATTGATTTGTAGATGTAACTCTACCACTAATGCCTAGTTGGCTCGTCCCCCTATGATGGTTCCCTTTATTACATGCTTAGTAGTGTTCCACAACTCCTTTACCCTACACACAACTCTTCATTCTTCCATTAACAAGGGTTAGAGAAATAATGCATAATCTTCTTTCACAAATTACACCCAAAGTGTTTTCCCCAAGAACAGGGTGTAATGTCCAAACCTCACTACATGTAATGACTTGATCATAAACCAAACATTTTCATAATCCCTAATGGATCTTCTTCTTACTCCTACTCTTTACAAACAAAAATCTCGGTTTGATTCATTAATCCTGTACAATCATAGTCTAAATATCTAGAGCTACTTAACATCCATGGAGACACCACAACAGCTTGTTTCTTAAATCATGTTCACACTTTCAAGGTTAAGAGGAGATAGATGTTACACGTGAATCACCCAAAATGTATTAGCATGCCCTCTCATAGTTTTTAAACCATCAAACTCGCATGCTTAATCAACCTCACAGCTTTATCCTAACATGCACTAACTCACACATACAATGTCATTTCACACAAATATTGCCACAAATTCTCTTCATAGGTCAGCTATAGCCTTCTAACATGCATAATTTCTCTATGAACATTCAACAACTACAAAGGTATTCACACAGTTACAAGTTATAATTGCATATACCAAACATTGTTATTTACCTTCCTTGAAGGTTTTTCTTGATTTCCATTCAAATGGGAATGCCTTCATTAGTTATATGAGATTTATTAATACCCATTCTATCATCATGATCTCAAGATACTTCATTCTTTTAGATCAATTACAACATACTTCATAATGAAAGTTCATTTTTTCAAAGTTATCCTTACCTAAGATGCCTTACATGAGCATGGAGTAGCTCTCTTAGGACTTAGTACTCTAAAAGGTCTAATTTCCACATATAACCCCATTCAAATCTTATGATCTCCAAATGCACACTCAAATCCCCAAATCATACTAAATTTGACCTCACAATTTTGAATCTAGCATTTTGGAGGGAAAATGCCACATTTGAAACTTGAAAGGTCTAGACACCAACTTAGACAATCAAACCACACCTAATGACCTAGGACACACTGCTAACACACTTGACAAGCCCACTAATTTCCTTATGACTTATTTATAGGATTCCCCGCATCATTCAACTACTTCAAATTTGTGTTCTTCTATGGTTATTTTTGATCTCACATAGATCAATCATGGTGGATGACCCATTATCACTTCAATGGTTATTAACCCTTATCTTGTTCAAAATTATTTTATTTTAATCTATTATAATTCTTCACCCTCTCTACCTAACTTCTACATCATTACTATAGGCACACATTACATGCCTTCCAAAATCAAATCAAAATTTATTTTTCCTTGAGGATCTAAAATGCCAAAAAGTAGGGTCACTTATAATGATATTCTCTTTAAGCACTTGGCTTATGAAGTGTTTGTTTATGGCTTTCCAAAAGGATTTGTAACTTCAAATTTTTAATTATTGAATGGAAAGTGAGATCCTTCACATCACATTACCACCTTATATGCCTCTTACTTGGAGGTTTTTCATTGTGATAAATTGTTAATTAAGTTATATCCAATCATATTAAATGATTATACACTTGATTGATTTTAATCTTTGCCATGTGGATATATACATTCTTTTACAACTAGATTGGATGATTTCTTGGCTCATTTTCAAAGTAATATTTATTGAAAGGTTATGTTTATGGGATTTTATCAACTTACACAAGCATCAAATGAGTACATTAAAGATTTTTGATTAGGTTCAAGACTATGGTTAGCAGGCGAGTTATGAGTGTAAATAATCAATGGAGATTATTTAGTGATTTAAATCATGCAAAGATTCATGGAAAATTCAAATTGAGAGAATATTTTATATTTCACAATAATATTATTTTATTGTAATATATTCAATATAAATTCTATCGGATACAAAACAAATATATAGAGGGAGAGTTTCCTATAAAATAGGAAACCTCCTATAAAAACTCTCCAACAACTCACTATATACGTGAAGTTGTTTTAAAACTTCACTTACAAACCATATTACATGTATTATAATTATGAGTTATTTCTCAAAGCAACTCATAATATAATAATAAACAATTTCATACACACAAATATTGATTGCAAATAATGTTTACACTATCAATATTCCTAACAATGAGGCACCTAATAATGAGATTCAACATCTATTTTCGTAGTTGTCTTGTAGTTATTAAAAAAATGGTTTCATTCAAGTCTCATGCTTATTTTGGAGAGATTTGCTTAGTTATTAAAGATTATGGAATAAATCTCTTAGATGCAAATATATTTAAGTTTTCTCTTAATATTTTTCCATTTCAACGAAAGTCGAACTTTAAGACTAGAAAGCAATAATGACAAACTTTCAACCAATAATGATCATGTAAATGAAGGAAATGTTATAGTGCAACTATCTCAACAATTGATTTTCACTCAACTAAGGGGTTATGGATAGTTTTATAAGATTAATGAATGCCCATTACAAATCTTGGAGAATTTAATTGAATGGAATATGACTACCTTACCTCCAATAAGGGAGTTTGATCATTCATGACCCTTACCCAATCTTATGACTTTAGTGCATTTTGTGACTATCATAGATTCTAAGGACATTCCACAAATGTTTGCATGGATTTGAAGCATTGAATCCAATATCTCATCGATAATTCAAAAAATTCAAATGAGTGATAAAAGTAACACATCAATATATTTAATGTGTCACAAAGAACATTCAAATAAGAATGACAATGTATATATTGTTGAAAAAACAAATTATACCAATTTTCTAATGGAATATGACAAATAGCCACTTGATGGTTTTATAAGAGTATTTGATTCAATCAAGAAACATAAAACATCTATTATGGTGATTATACTTGTGTTTTATGAAAATAATATCTCACTTGATAGTTCATGTTATGAAACTTTATTCATAAGAGCATTCATATATGGCAAGGAAAAACATGGCACAATGATTGATGATGGGCCAAGTTTGAACATATGCACTAAATAATTTATCAAAAATATTGGACTTGGTGATGCCAATTTAACATATATTCATATGATCATTATGGGATACGATGGTCATAGTAGAGAACCCTTAGGATGTATTAGGTGGGACCATGAAAATTCAAACTCTATTTCATATCATGCTTGAAAATGGTTCATATGATGGTTTAATTGGAAGACCATGGATACACCAAATGTTCACAAACCCATCTTTCAAGTACATCAATGTTAAATAATTGGACATCAATGCTAAGTTATTCGAATTCGACAAGATTTTTTTTTTTGAAAGGGAACAAAAATCAAGAGCAATTTGTATGAAAAGAAGCAAGATTTATATCTTAGGTAAGAGTGAATAAAATTAAATACATCAGCTTATCCCAATGAGGGTGCATGCATCATAGGTTATGTTTCCAATGTAATCACAAGATCATAAAATAAATCAATGTAAGTGATACATAGAGGATAATTACTTGGTGAATGATGAGTCAAGATAATATTATGATGAAGATCTGTTATATTTAGATTCATCGAGTGTCATAACATCCTATTATTAGTCCTAGTTCTTCATCTATTATATCATACAATTATTCCCAATGACCTCTTCATATTATTGGTTAGATTTTCTAGCCAATTATTTACTATGAAAATTGGATATTCTTTATTTTTATGATTTCTTACAGTTCTTTTATTGTTTATAGTAGTATATATATGCAGTTATTATTGCTTACATTATGTGATCATCTTATACTTGTTTATCATATGCCTTTTGCTATACTATGTTGTCTTATTCATTAGTACATTATTATAAATTATATGATCTTTTCCATGGTTGTAATAGAGTACGCATTGTATGTTTGTGTTATGTGGCTAGTGATAGGGGTTTGCTTTCTTGTTATTTATATATCCATGTTATCAATGTGATCATAGTGGGATATACATGTTTTTGTTGTTTTTAGGTTATAAGATAATGGTTGTGGAACCATGTAGGTTGGGGACACGTCTCACATTCTCTTGTGTACAACTCTAGGAGACCTATGAGGCATCACTTTGTCCCATGTCGGGTTCTATGCCATTGATTATTTTCTAAACTATTATGATTTTGCAAATGCTTTATATCTACGCTTTGTAATTTATGTGAGTTAGTGTACCTTATATGCTAGATATATTTATCATATGTTAGATGTTCACATGTGTATGGCATGTATTCATTTGATTGGTGTATTTATATGTACATGTCATGTTTTTAAGCTGTCTTTTGTGTCTTTTTCATGTTTTTTTATATGTCATGTATTTATAATCCAAGTGTTTGTTATACATTTTATCACATCATTAACTTGTTTTCACTACACTTGATGTGTCTTTACTTATTTTATATGATTTCTCATTCCTTGACATGTATTCACTATCTTATGTTCCTTCCATGTGACCGGTGTGACTTCACCGTTATATATTCCTTCTACATGATAGGTGTCTTTGAGATGTTTTCTTTGTGTTTAAGTACATATATGAAATGCCTCATGTTATGATTATCTTTATCAAGTGTTTGTTGTGTTTTATAATGACATGATCCATGTCATACATAACAATTTCAATGCTTGCCTAAATCTCCATGATTCATAGAATGTATTTAATTGAGGCTAAGGATTTATATTTGTACTTTCTTTTGATATATCTTATGGTGTTGATAATGATTACATATTTCTACATGGCATCCTACTTTGTGTGCTACATAGCTTATATATTGGTTGCATAGGGGCACATGTTGTTGCATTTATTTTGATCACTTCATAGTTTGTGTGGAGAAAATTATTCATAACCTAATTTATATTGAGAATGTACCTTTCTATGTTATACATCAACGATCTTATATCTCATCTCACATATGATGTATTTAATCCTTTTTGTTTGAGAAATGTTATTTATGGTTTCATTCCCAATATCAAAAGGGCACATACATCCCACTCATCATATTCACATACATGTTATTGGGGCTTTTATACTAGCACATTCAACAAGATGGATTCAAAAACTATGAATAATAAGGTGCATAGCTATAATTTATGATACTTCATAGTTTTACACAAATGTGGAGGTCCATATCTAGTAAGGGTTTCTAACTCTACTTCACGTTTTTGTTATGGTTTCTTTATTTTCATATGTATGGTATTCATTAGCCTTATTTTCATCATTATAAGTGTACTTGTAATTATATTCGGGGTCCACATAGATATAGAGACACTTAGATTCATAAGGTCATCATATCCAGTTAAATACCAAGCCAAGTGTCAATATTGTCTAAGCAAGTAAAAGTAGTAAAATCAATACATACATGCGAAAGAAGAAATAGAAGACCCAATAAATATCACATTGAAGTGATTAATTTTGAAGACCAAAATTTAGATATTGAAGATGAAGATATCAATGACGAAAACAACAAAATTTCCAAGAACATTGAGGAGTAAGTTTATGGTGTATGCTTTGATCCTGCTGGGCTAGTTTGGGAACATCAAACCAACTTAATCATTGTAAGTAAAGAAGGTTTATTTTGATCACTATTTAGTGCTCATGTTATACTATAATGACTTTTCACGTTCACAATTTTCAAATTTAATGAGATTATCAAATAGTATAAATCAAGACCTATAATAAAATTCAATGTTACATCATTCAAATAATACCTCCAATACAAACAATGAACATAAATTAGTACAACTACATAGACCACACATAAGATATATGATTATATCAACTAGGGTGACGGTTCAACAAATTATATACCTCGTGGTCAACTATTAGATTCAAATAGTGACATATGTGCTACTTCATGCCTAGATGTGCAACATTTACACCAATCTATTCAAAACCTATGTATAAACATCCCATTGATGGGATCATATGTTAAGTACACCTAACTTATCTTCATACGGTAGCTTGGATTTAATTTATTATACATAGATTCTTATGGTTAGTTTGTTTGATCGTGTTCCCTTGAGATGACTGATTGAATACTACATTCTTTTATTCTTCTACAATCATATGCATACACCTTGACATTAACCATTGTTTTAGCCCCGGTTTTGACTTGATCGCTAACTTGGTCCTTACATACATAATTAATTATGTTCTACACACTTGTACTAGTTATCCAACATTGTCATGTGTATACACATATTTGATAACATTCTAAACCCTAGTATATACATTTGGAGGAATTTTACATCTTGACATGATATACTACATTCCCACTTGCTCCATATTGACTATATATGCCTACTTATGACATACATTGAGCTTACACGATCACATCTATGCCTACACATTTTATGACATACATGTGTACAAATGAATGATTTCCCATCAGGGGCATCAAACCTATTACAAGTTATGCATGATTCTTTGAGATACGACTTAACCATCCACACTTGCTTCTACATTAGGAGTATACTTCTTGCCCTCATTCTCCTAAGTTTGTTTTGCTAACCTTGCTATTTTTCTATTTTTGAAAACCTTTCCTATTGGCTTTACTGATTAAATAATGTGTGTGAATAGTATTAGTAATCACTTGAAAGAATAAAAATGTTTGAATATGAAAAAAATACAAAATGAAAACTTGTGTGTAATGTAAAATGATCAAAACACATGATTACTTAATGACATTACTAGATACATGATAATTTACATACCCATTCTTTGTGTACATAATATTAATGGTATGTACAAAGATGGATGCATGGCATACATGTTATACATAAGAAATGGACATTAAAACATGTGACACTACCATGCAACATCCTTTCTACACTAATACTAAGGGCATGTCCACACTAGGGGTATATTGGCATGTTTATCGGGTGACACTTTTTATGTTAGGTCATTGATCATATTGTGCTACATACCAATGATACATGAATTTCTATTATTTATGCCTTAGAGTGTTATGTATACGATATATTGCAATACTAAATGATGACATTGATTGATTATGTGGGCTAACATTGCTTCCTCCATCCATACAAGTTTTTGTTGATGAAAATGACACATTATATAGATACATTACGACTATGACACTAATTATATAGATATATTGCATGTTCAAAATGTGTGTGAGTGTGACATACATTGTGTGTGTGCATGTGCATTGCACGTGTTTCATGGCATGTTTTGATTATAACAAAGGATACTTTATTTCTATCTAGGTTGTGTCATGTTGAGTCTATGTCATGTCTTATGTGCTTTTGTGTTTCTTGACCATGATGTGTGTAAAATATCATTATATGTGTGTATATGATTGCATGTGAAACTAATTAACTATTAATACATGTTTGGTGTCTTGATTTATATTATACATAATACTACCGTGATATTATTATGAGATTCATATATTTAATTAAAATCAACAACTACCATTGTTTTGGATGTTGTGTACATACATTTGTGAAATGATCAAATCTCTAAATGATGATATATCCTTACACAATTATATATGGGATTCGCATGATTAATATCTTTATATATAACATGTGATGCATTTGAATCATTCTTTTGAGATGAGTGAGTTGTAGGTTTCATCCATCATATCAAAGGGTGAGATATAATGAGATTGTGTCTCGGGCCTTGTAAGACAACACATACCACTTTCTAAGACAATTTATATGGTTTAGATGGTTCAAAATGGGGCATAATGAGACAAAATCTACATAACTCTAAGGAACTCATTGTTGGGGTTAGCACACCAGTTATACAGATAATATATCATATCTAAGCATACATGCAAATAAAAGCGGATATTCTACCAGAAGAAATATACAAAACAAGAGATATAAATCAACACCAAATTTAATGTGGTTCACCTAGTGTGGGCTATGTCCACCAAGAAACAATCCAATCTATTATCCAAAGCTTTGACAAGATATACAATGAAGATTTACAATCTTTCACACCTCTCAGATGTACAATACTTTCTTTCTCTCAAGCTTTGCTTCTTCTCCAAGAATTCTCTCTCTCACAATTATTCTCACAATAATCATCAACTTTTGCAAGTTATTCTTAATTCTTACTTCTAAACCCTAGCTTTCATGCTTATATAGGCGTATATAAACTTAGGGCACTTAGCCATGCAATTACAATCAATAGATTTGCTTTAATACTAAAATTATATCTAATTCCCGAGAGTTAAATAAAACACTCCCGCACAAGTAACCGACGTTGGTTAACCCTAACCGATGTCGGTTCCTCCTTGCCTGACCGATGTCAATCCCTCCATAATTGATGTCGGTTACTGTGTTTTCCAATAAGTTTCATATTGCATGCTAATCCGAAGTAATTGAGCTCCATAACTCAATAATCTCCCACTTGGAGATTAATTACTGCACCATACATGTACAACGTCATTCTTTGATCCTTCCTTAGCTTTGTTTCTTCCTCTTCAAGTCTCAAACTCGAAGACCAACAGAAGTGGAGTGTAGCTCCAACTTCTCCTTTGTTAATGACTTTGTTAGCATATCCGCAGGGTTCTCACTCATATGAATATTTTCCAGATTCAATTACCCATCCTCCAATACCTTCCATCGTATGAAGTGATACCTCAATTGAATGTGTTTCATTCTTGAATGAAATGTTGAGTTCTTTTCCAAATGAATTACACTCTAACTGTCACTTGAACAATTTGTAATCATCTTGCTCCTTTCCTAACTCTTTCATGAACCTACTCATCCATATCATCTCCTTGCTAGCCTTTGTAGCTGCAACATACTCTGCCTCTATAGTAGACAAAGCCACAACCTTCTGCAATCTTGAAATCCAGCTAATTGTCATCCCACCTACTGAAAATATATCTAGTAGTGCTTCTCCTACCATCCAGATCTCCAACTATATCCGAATCAACATAGCCACATAATGAAATATCTTAACCTCTATAGCATAACTGCATACTAGATGTCCTTTTCAAATACCTAAGTATCCATTGGACTACTTTCCAATGTTATTTACTTGGATTGGCCATATATCTACTCACAACTCCAACTACTTGTGCAATGTTTGGTCTGGTACAAACCATAACATACATGAGACTCCCAATTGCTAAAGCATATGGCACTCGTGTCATGTATTTGACCTCCTCGTGTGATGAAGGACACTGGTCTTTGCTCAATTTGAAGTGTCCAACCATAGGTGTACTAATAGGTTTTACATTCTGCATCTTGAACCTTTCTAACACCCTGTAGATATAATCATCCTGAGACAAATACAATTTCTTGTTCTTCATGTCTCTGTGTATTTGTATTCAAAGGATTCTTTTTGCAGCTCCTAAATCCTTCATAGCAAATGTGTGAGCTATATTTCCCTTAAGTTCACCAATGTCTTACACACTAGATCCTCGAATAAGCATATCATCCACATACAAGAAACAAAATAAAATAGCTCCCATTTTCAAGCTTCTTGAAATGAACACAATGGTCAGATTCACATCTCAAGTAACCATGCTCATGCATAAAACTATCAAACCTCATTTACCATTGCCTTGGAGCTTGCTTGAGCCCATATAGGCTCTTTTTCAACCTACACACTAATTTCTCCTTACCCTTGATTTCATACCCAAGTGGCTGCTACATATAAATCTCTTCATCCAAATCACCATGAAGGAAAGTCGTCTTCACATCTAGTTGCTCTAAATACAAATCCTCTACTACAACTAAACTCAATACAATACAAATAGAAGTCATCTTAATAATAGGAGAAAATATTTCACCAAAGTCAATACCTGTTTTCTGTGCAAATCCATTTACTACAAGCCTTGCCTTGTACATTTTATGTTCACCCTCTTCTTCCTTGATCCTGTAAACCCACTTGTTTTGCAATGTCCTCTTACCTGTTGACAACTTAACCAAATCCCATGTCTAGTTCTGTTCCAAGGAGTCCATCTTCTCATCCATGCATGCTCCCACTAGATGCGAGTCTTATCATGTATTACTTCTTCAAAACTTTCTGGTTCACCATTATCATTCAATAATAAATAAAATAGAGAAGGTGTAAATCTTTCTAGAGGTTTACTTACCCTTTGTGACCTTTTCACAGGATTTTGGGGTACTGAAGGCTCATTCTGGACCTCTTGGACATTCATATCCAATCAGTGAGCGACCAGCGGCGATCACCTATCATCTCAGTAACCGACGTCGATTTGAATCTTCTGTAACCCATATCGGTTTTGCTGACCGATGTCGGTCAGAGGTCAACCGACACCGGTTACTATGTAACCCTATCGGTATTACTTTTAAATCCAAGAGTTCATTTTCATTCACAAACTTCTCAACCGGTTCATCCTTGGGTACCAAAATTTGATCCCTATACATTCTCTTTTCATTCCATTCAATATCATGACTCCTAATAATTTTAGAATTCTCTAAATCCCAAAAACAGATCCAAATCACTAGATCCATAACCAATGAAAGTGCATCTCTTGGATTTTGCATCCAACTTTTTCCTATTTTCCTTATCAATATGCACAAAAGCTTCTGAACTAAAAACTTTAAGAAAAGAAATATCTACCTCTTTTCCATTCCAAGCTTCCTCTAGTATTCCTCAATCCAGTGAACTTAAAGGCCCGCGGTTAATCAAATAAACCGTTGTATCAAACTACTTCGCCCAAAACTACAAAGGCAATCCAAATGTATTCTCATACTTCTAAGCACATTCCATGATTGTCCTGTTCATTCTTTTTGTAACACCATTCTCATGTGGTGTTCTTGGAACTATTATTTCTCTACGTATCCCATTCACTAAACAATAATCATTGAAATCCTTGCTACAATTCACCACCATTGTCAAATCTAAGAAGACACTTTAACTTAGAATTTGATTCATTCTCAACAAGGCTTTCCATCTTTAAAAGTATCAAAAACATCAGATTTATGTTTAATACAATAAACCCATACCTTTCTTGTAACATCATCAATGAAAGTAACATAATACTTGGGATCCTCCATGAGAAGCTACTTGAGCTGGTCCCCACACATCTGAGTGTACAAGCTCCAATTTTTGCTCCTTCTTAGTTGCCCCAACTTTGAGAAATCTCACTCTCTTTTGCTTTCCAAAGACACAATGCTCACAAAAATCAAGATCTAAATCTTTCAAATATGATAACTTACCCTTAGCCTTTAAGATTTACATTCCTTTTTGACTCATATGGCCCAACCGATTATGCCACATGCATGCATCTAAATCTGAAGTAGATAATGAAAAAGGAATTAGTAACATAGGTAGATAAATATAATGTTCCTACCTTCTTACCTCTTGCCACAACAAAAGCACCCTTGGTGACTTTCCAAGAGTCTCCTATAAAAGTAACCATGCAACCAAATTCACCTAGTTACCTTGCAGAAATAAGATTCCTCTTGAGGCTTGGCACATGCCTCACATCTTTCAATACCCAAGTATTTCCATTCTACAATTTTAGATGAAATTCCCATTTACCAATAAATAATCTTGGAAAGTTTCATCATCACCCAAATAAACATGCCCAAATTGCCCTAGACATAATTTTTGAAATAACCCTTATTAGGGGTTGTATGGAAAGAAGCTCTTGAATCTAAAACCCATGATTCAATTCTATTATCTAAAGAAAGAATAAGAGCATCTTGCATTACCTCTACTACAACAAGATTTACTTCTTTACCTTTGTCTGGTTGTTGGTTCTCTTTATCCTTTGACCAACAATCTTTCTTTGCATGTCCTTTCTTTCCACATTTCCAACAAGTAATTCCCTTACCTCTAGATTTAGATATGCTATCCCTTGACTTTGATTTTCCATTACTCTTACTCTTGGATCTCTCCTTCTTCCTACCCTGCTTTCTACATTCAAAGCATTCCCAAATGATGATTCCTCTGTACTTTTCCTGCGAATTTCTTCATTTAAGATTATACTAACCACATCATCAAACTTCAAAATGTTATTAGTAGATGTTGTATTACTAACAACCATTACTACATTATCCCAACTATCAGGCAAAGAACATAAGAATAAAATTTCTTTCACTTCATCATCAAACGGAATATCAACCGATTTTAACTGGTTTACAAATAGATCAGAAATCATTCAAATGACTAGATGCAGATCCACCTTCATGCATCTTAGAACTAAATAGTTTCTTCATTAAATAAACTTTATTTGAAGCACTAGGTTTTTCATATAAATTATCAAGAGATTTCATTAACCCTACCATAGAAGTCGCTTCTGTAATATTGGAAGCCACGGATGCTATCAGGCTCAATCTTATAGATCCCAAATTCTTTCATCAAGAATCTTTCATTCTTCATCAGTCATCTTCGTAGGTCTAGACTTATCATCCAACGGTAAATACAAATCTCTTTGATATAAATAATCCTTAATCTGCATCTTCCATAATTGATAATTTTGGTCGTCAAACTTCTCTACCTTGTATTTTTTTTTTCTGCCATTGTTTTAGCTCCCACTCAATCAGAAAACCCTGTGTGAGTAAATTTTTCAATACATAAAACCCTCAAACAAATCTCTGATACTAGTTGTTGGGGTTAGCACATTGGTTGTACAAATAATATATCATATCTAAGCATACATGCAAATAAAATCGGATATTCTACCAGAAGAAATATACAAAACAAGAGATATAAATCAACACCAAATTTAACGTGGTTCACCCAGTGTGGGCTATGTCCACCAAGAAATAAGCCAATCTATTATCCAAAGCTTTGACAAGATATACAATTGAAGATTTATAATCTTCCACACCTCTCAGATGTACAATACTTTCTTTCTCTCAAGCTTTTGTTTCTTCTCCAAGAATTCTCTCTCTCATAATTATTCTCACAATAATCACCAAATTGTGTAAGTTTTTCTTAATTCTTACTTCTAAACCCTAGATTTCATGTTTATATAGGCGTATACAAACTTAGGAAACTTAGCCATGCAATTATAATCAATAGATCTACTTTAATACTAAAAATAGATCTAATTCCCGAGAGTTAAATAAAACACACCAAGATAGCTAACCGACACCAAGTTAACCCTAACGATGTCAATTCCTCCTTACTCGATGATGTCGGTCATAGGTGACCGATGCCGGTCCCTCCATAACTGATTTTAGTTCTTGTGTTTTCCAACAAGTGTCATTTTGCATGCTAATCAAGAAGTAATTGAGCTCCACAACTCAACACTCATTATGACATTCTACTATATTATATGTCATTTTAAAGAGTAAATAAGGGACAAATGAGCTATTTTATGACACTATATGCATTTCAAGGAGAAATTGTGGCATTCTATACCACTTGGGACATGGATTTCATCTATTATAAAATTATATTTCTACAAATAAATAAATTCCGGTAATACATGATAGTTTTGGGTCAACATCCATTTAAACTAGATGATCCACCTTCATGGATATGATCTATAGGTTCACATTTAGGAGTGATTGAAACGGACTTGTTTAAATATTTGGCCAAGAGGAGGACATGACTAATCAAAATTCATTGTCTGACAAACAAGGTCATTTGAGTCCCACGACATTTATACTCTCCAAATATACATGCGCACATGACATTAGCTAACCGACACCCACGTTAACCCTAAGCGATGTCGGTTCCTCCTTCTTTGACTAATGTCGGTCATAGGTGATCGATGCCGATCCCTCCATAACTGATTTTAGTTACTATGTTTTCCAACACGTGTCATTTGCATGTTAATCAAGTAATTGAGCTCCACAACTCAACACTCATTATGACATTCTACTATATTATATGTCATTCTAAAGAGTAAATAAGGGACAAATGAGCTATTTTATGACACTATATGCATTTCAAGGAGAAATTTTGGCATTCTATACCACTTGGGACATGGATTTCATCTATTATAAAATTATATTTCTACAAATAAATAAATTCCAAAGAATACATGATAGTTTTGGGTCAACATCCATTTAAACTAGATGATCCAACCTTCATGGATATGATCTATAGGTTCACATTTAGGAGTGATTGAAACAGACTTGTTTAAATATTTGGCCAAGAGGAGGACATGACTAATCAAAATTCATTGTACAAACAGTTCATTTGAGTCCCACGACATTTATACTCTCCAAATATACATGCGCACATGACATTAGTGACTTTGGTTCATATACCATTAGATGTAGTTGTTCCTTAAATTTATTTTATAGTGGTTCAAGTTATTTCTATTTTTACATCATGATAAGACACCGATACACTTATGTTTTCTTATAGAATTCACATCGAGCAAATGACACATTCCTAAATATTTGTCAACACTCAACACAATTATACCACATGTACCAAATTTGTCTTTTACTTTTAATTTAGCATTTTCAATTCTAGAATAAAAGTGGGGTATTTGTAGACACCTAAATTTCATATCGGCACTTTAACAACATCAAAATTTGGCATACTTTGAACATTTTTACACATTCAAAGAAAACCCACATAATTTACTCTTGTGCATAAATTCCATCCATAGTCTATTTTCTTGGTGTCTTAGCCATCACTACTGCAAGTAATATCTATTCATGATGAAGCTAGTATATACAAGTACACTCTATAATCCTAAATCGACATTCTCCATACCTAAATCCACCCTTCTACAATCCCAGGACATTGTTGATAAATTTGGAATGAACTAGTTTGTTATAGGCGTCACTTCTTTCTTAGCATCCAAATGCATTCAAATGAATTTTCAAATCATGAAATCATTATTAGATCATCACAGGACATGTTTCATGGTTAGTTGTGGAGGGAAATTAACAAAGTCACCTTTATATAAAAACCTTGAGGTCATTCCTCGCCTTCTATACACTTCCTACATGCATAGGGCACCTTGCACTCTCTGGAGCACCCGGACTACATTAAGAATCACTATCAAATCTAACAAAAATTGGTAATATCTCAAGAAGCGGACCTAAAATAGTGTATAGAGCTAAACTATGATGCCAACTTGTCAAAGTATAAAGGAAGGTTGATTATTTGAGCATGATTCACACACTTTCACTTGGCGAGAGAACTACATGGGTCTAAAACCTCTTCACGGTGGTGTTATGTAGGCAATACTCAACCATTGGGGTGATTAAAGTCAATACAAATCAAAATATTAACTCTTATCTCTTGCATGTACAGATTAGGGTTATTCTTTTAATGGTCTCTTATCTCTTGCGTACGTATTAGGGTTGAAGAAGAATATAAAACAAACATTAATGCAATAGATCAAAGAACTCACTAGTACTCGAAAGCGTAGGGTAAACAACCACAACACAAATCCATAAGTGACAAACCTTGAAACTACTCTTGGACATTATCAATAAAGGCAAAAAAATTGGTCTTCGTGAGGGTTGCCTCTTATCAACAATGTCCGAAAAACCGTTAGCCTTTCAAAGAACCTTCCATCATTTATAGCTATTGGCATCTCACTTGTGATAGATAAACATCCATAATCAACTAACTCATCATTATATTTTCTTATCAATAATGAATCATGCAATTATGCAATATCTAGTAGCATAAATTAAATTCAGATTATTGGTGAATGTAAATGGATTCTGCAGACACAAAATCATACACATACTACTATTTACTATACCGCTAAGTATGTTGTTTTATGTATGGATCTTGCGTAAGAAAAGTATTCATTGGTGACACACTTCTAGTCCATCCACTTACTTTGGTTGTTTCTATTGTTTTTATCTCTCACATCTGTCACTTTACACACCTAGCCTACGTCGGTCATAGGGATCCCTATCTGTCGGTCTCCTCACATTTTTCATATGTTGTCTCAAGATACTAGTGCCTAAGTGCTCCTGTCCAACCTAGGTGCTCTTGTCCTCTTTGTTTTTGTTCACATTTTTGACATTTGTGGTCGACCTTTTCGGTTTTCTTACTCCTATCCCGAGGTCCTAGTTAGCATGTCATGTCACTAGTGTCAAAATTCAAGCAAGAGATCCCTATATAAACACAACATACATACCATTATAAGGGTAGACAATTTCTATCAAAGGCTATCTATGTACATATCAAAGGGACTGCATATTGTGCTTATTACTATGTATACACACTGCATAGGAAGGGGAAGTTCATTTTTCCATCCACACATTTGCATTCTATCTAGCTATAGCTCGTTATCTTGGTGTCATCAACGCAAGGAAACCTAGGAGCACTATTGCACACACAAGCACATAGAACTACATGGGGTTTGAGATGTAGTGCATCACTCGATCGTAAGTTTACTTTGTTATGATTGAGGACAATTTTACCTCCCATTTTACATCTTTATTTTTAGGATTTGATGTAGTTTGGGGTTTCGGTACCTTGGTGATCCAAGTGCAACATACAGAGATCATTGGCAAACAAGTGTGAAACCCTAGTGACACTAAAGAAATCAGGTTTTGACCTTTTTGGAAGACTCAAATGCCCTAACACAGAGTTCTCAAGCGCCCCAGGGCACCCGTGTCTCAGGCCGGTTGCAGCTTCTAGAATTCATATCGAGTAGTTCCAACATTCGCCCAACCTTTTCATCAGTTCATCCAATTTAGATATACTTTGAGATAAGCAAAAATTAGATAAGTTCCCTATCTCTCTCATTTACTTTCATAGTTACATCTAGATAAAATTGTTTAGTATGTGTATCTTATTGTATATCATTGTAGCAATTTCTAAAATTAGATTTTAATAAAATATTCCAGATTTTATTGAATCGGATTCCCTAATCACATAGATTAAATTTATATATCAATTTTATTACATTTTATGTTTTAGTGTGTGCAATAAGTAAAACATGTGGCCAACATTATTTTAGTTACTTATGAAACCATGTACTACACTTAATCATATGTCCAAGTTTCTTATTGGCATAATACATTCATGTGATGTTCTCGAGAATCTACCTTCTAGTTAGAAGATAAAGCACGCGAGCCAAAAACATTGTTCATTTTAGCTTAGTTATGTTTTATAGAGAAATGAACAACATTTTTTACAAAACAATTATAGCTCCCTTAAAGGATCATAATTCAATGAAGGTGTGCCCTTTAATCCTCGTTAGTTATGAATTTCTATTCTTGAAATGTTTAGGCTATTATAGACTCTCCTTACAAGTATGTGGCTCACAACTTTTAACAATGATTTTCAAATCTAGATTTTTTGTGTCACCATGAACAAAAAATAGTTGGATTTTTAACTACAAATTGTTAGTAATTTTATTTGATTAGCTAATATTTTCCTAACAAGCCATCACAATCCTTGCCAAGAGGCATGGTTACATTTATTTCTTTGAAAGGATAATTGCACTATACTAATTGTGGATGTGGTCCCACTAGCTAATCTCTTTGGGTTTGTTAAACATTGAACATCGATCTGTTTGCATTATTAACCTTTATACCTTGAATGATGTTTTGGAAAGATCACAAATTTTATGGTAGCTTCTTTAGTGATTTAATGTATGTTCATTTGATCTTATTTGGAGACTTCAATATTGCTTCGACAAGAAAGGTCACCAACTAATGTATTGGAAAACCGGCAAGTGGGAGGCATGGTATTATATGGAAAATAACTTTAGGTTTTATGACTCTAATTTCTCACACAAAAATTACTCTATTGTCTAGTATGCATAGTTTAATCTATTTATGGGCCTAAAAGGGTGTTTAAAGGACAAGGTCATGATTGCAACTCAAATATAATTATCTTTTTCTAATTGTTTCTACTTGCTAATAGAATCCATGCCACATATTGTCTTTTCAAATTAGTTTTAATCCAATTTCACATCGTATGGAAATTCAATAGGGTATAGTAGGAAAAATATATTTTTTCTCAATACTACTTTATTTCATCATAGCTTCACTCTTTCTCATACCCGTGATGTGTCAAATCTTATGTCATGTCTTAAGGGGAAAAGTTTACGAGGTGATTGGTTGTTTGAAAGTTTCACTCCTATGACGCAATTTTTTTCACATCTATGGTCATAATTTGGAACACATTCACCACAAAAATACTTTTTCACTTAGTCGAAGATGAATTGTGCCACTTGCTTTGGAGTTAAAACCTTTTTATGAACCAGTCAAAATGTAAGTTACTCTATGGCATTACATCACAGGTTGTAAATGTTGAGGGTGATCAATTCAAAACTATATTGTATTAGATAAAGGTTGGAGGAAAAGTCTAAGTTTTTTTGAATTCTCAAATCTCGACACTTCTCTTCACAAATAAAATCCATTCAAGAAGCTAACCAACGTCTTGGTGAATTGATTGATATAGTTCAAGCCTTTTCTACGACTATTAGCAAGTATTCAAAGTATAAGAATATTCTCACAAGTGAGAAAAACCTCTATAACGTCGTTAACTTGTTTGGTTGTGGTCACATGTAAGATTTATGTCTTAATGAGTCACTTGCAATCAACTTCTCACAATTTAAGATCTTTGATCAAATGAGATAACAACGTATCGTGTACAATGGCTTCATAAATGACAATTTTTATCATAAGAGATGCAATATTTCCCAAATCCATAAGAAAAGATATAATATTTTCTAGAAAAATGTTTAGGAGTTTTTTAATCAACATTTCAAATTACACTATATGATCCATCATCGGGATAGGAATATCGTGAGATAAACTTAGTTTCTTTTTAAAGATTTCAACATTGAATATCTTTGATGTCGGGATGTTGTAGATGTAAATTATTATTAATATTAATAATTTTGAAAATTGTAAATGTAAACTATTAAATATTAAATGAGGTATATAAATAATTTTAAAAGTTGTAGATGTAAATTTGTAGACGTAGATGAGGTAATGCTAAATATTAAGTGATGTATGTTTGTATGATGTTTACTTATAAGTTTTTCATACCAAAACCATTGGTTAAGTTATCAATCGAGACCATATCAAATCTATGCTTAAAGTCGAGGAGCTTGAACAAATTTGTAATTGCGAATTATCCCGATGTCGAATGTTTCTTACAAAAGGATTGGCGATATCCTCTTGTTGATTTTGAGACATGAAAAAACATGATTTATCAAAACTAATTTATTTTAGGTAATATCATAGTCAGTGAAGGTAAGGAATGAGCTTGTTATTGTAAACCACAAGCTATTTTTCATTAAAATAGACTTAGAGAAAGATTACAATCATATTGAATGGCCTTTCATTTTCGTTGTGCGTGTATCTGGTCAAAATTTCATTCAATTAATTAAAAAAAGGCAAACATTTTTGTTTGCATATCTCTTGATGGCATATGCTTTAAGAAATTTGGCCTTTTTCTACTCCATGTAATAGGGTTTCCCACTTGCACTTGATCTACATGCGTTATTTGTTGAAGGCTTTGGTTATCTCTTAACTAATGCATTTTTGTAGGGACGAGTAAAAGGAATTACACTTTTTATGGGAAACTCCTCCGAAGTTGTTACAATCATTTTCCTAAGGACTCCTTCCTTACTTTAATGGAAGAAGGGAATGTAAAACACGTTGTGGAGTGCCTTGATATCTTTTATCTAAAGTCAAATTCTAACATTTAGTGGAGGAAGACTCAATGTTACAAATAATTTTTCTCTTCTTTCCTTCTTGGTTTCAAACATTCTCTTGTAAGTGGATTCAACAAGGTGAGATCTTACACTTTCTTGACATCCATTTTGCATTTCAATCTTCCCCTTCTAGTCTACGATAACATTTCTTTGATAGGATTGCTAAACGTTATCCTACCGATCACTAAGCCACTTTTCCCAATAGAAAGTTTCATATTTTCTCTAAGGTTTTGAATTCAACCAATGCTTACTCCTCCTTGTGTATGATTCCCTCTAAAGACTTTTACCAAAAGCTTGATAAATTTCTAAGAGATTTCCTCTTGGCCAATTCTTAGCATGGGAAATGATTCGATAGGGTTGCTTAGGAATACTTTTATCTTCCCAAGGAAGTGGGAGGTGTAAGACTACTTGATGCCCATGTCAAAGGCATTGCGATTTATGCTAAATAGATTATTAAGGCTATTGATGGAGTCAAAGCTTGGAAAATATTGCTAGAAAAGGAGTTTCTCTTGGCATGTCCTATAGGAGAACCACTTGGAAGGGCTTTAAATTTCAAAATATTTTCATCCTTTGCACTCCAACCAAAATCGGGGATCCATTGTTGTTAGGCGCATATGGAAAGTCTTAGTTAGAAGTCATCAAACCTTGGCTTTTATGGAATGGTGATGGCCTCTCCATCAACCAACATTCCTTCTACCGATTCGTGATTATCATCTTCCATGACGTCCCTCTTGCATAAGTTCCTTGGGTTTTTAATGGGGTATGTGTACATGTAAGATGATATCTATTCTAAATTATCTCAAGAGTTGTTATTTTGTCTTAAAGCTAAAGCAAAGTTTCAATTATAAAACAATAACAAAGAGTCTTACTTGTGGTGCCAACATAGATGTTTCACAAAATTGCATTAATCTTTCTAGGTCTTGTGAATGGAATGGAAATGGTATATTGACACCCCTTTCTCAACTACACTTCCAACAAGGGATATGAAAGGTTGTCACCTATCTTATCAATGCATGAAAGGCTTAAGGAGAGATGATCTCTTGATTTTACCACCTACACCCAAGGGAGGTGATTCCAAACCACTTTACATACCATCATTGAGCCCAAATTTGTACATATTGTGTGATGTTTTTCTCTACGAAGGACCTCCATTAGGACATCACTTTACACATATGGGTTTGCCTCATTCCAAGTGTCCCTTCTGCGACCTGTAATGACCATTGAACATTGAAATTGTGCGGTGGAATTTATATTACGATGCATATAACTTTTGCACAATGTTAGAGTTCATCATTAAAGTGCAACATTGATGCGTTGTTAATGCTTGTTTGACTAACGAAATCCTGGAGGTGTGAAGCAATATGTTAAAAATTATTTTGACATGGCGACATGGAAGAATATATTGTATTTAATGACTGAGTGATGGTTATAGAGAATCTCAAGATTCTTTGTTAGCATTGTCATGGATTGCTTTAAAGCATGTAATTTCCTAGCGCAAATCAAGGAGAAAATGAGCACAACTATTGTGGTTGTTGACTCTGTATTTTATAAAATCTAACCATGTATAGGATGTACTATGAGGAGAAAAAGTAATATTAAAGTTGAATTGCATTTGTGCATGGACTAGTGAAGTATTGTTTGAACAAAGTCTTATATATCTTGTTGTACTTGTAAGCTGGGTTCAAGTTAGTGGAATAAGAAAGATTTCTGTTGCTGGGTTTTTTACCTGAAAGGTTTTCTCAGATAAACTTGTGTTTATATTTCGTGCGACATTCTTTTATGTTGTTAGATGTTATTTCAATTGCTTGCTTATTATCCATTTATTTGCATAACAAATCTATAAGATCCCTGCTTAGTAGGTGCTTGGGTAGCGATTTATTCCCAACATGATGGTACTTGAACTGACGACCACCAAGATACTATGGAGGTAACGTGAGGAGTAAACAATGTCGACACTATTGGGAGACCATACATAATGGTCATGACTTTCCGTATAGGGGTTGGGGCAAACTAGATGATTGAGATTCACCTCATATTGTTGGGTTTGTTACTTAAACTACTTAATTTCATACTACTTGTATGTAAGATTGAATTTATAATCGATCATTTATGAACCACTTGTTTGGAATCCTTTTATATTTTTGCTTCCTAAATCTCTATATACCCTATATATTAGATTTTGGGGCGTGATCCCATACCACGTAGGCTCTACTATTTTCTATTTAAATTAATATTGCTCTTTTTCCATCATTTAAATTTATTTTTTTAATACTTTTCTCCAGGAGCTTGGAGTAATTTGATGCACTTCAAATTTATACGAACTCAATTGCATCGAGGTTCCTCTGGTTTAGAAAATTGGGAAGGAGATTTATGAGTTTTAATACCCCGGATTTTTGATGCACTTCAACTTTCGTCCATACGAATTCAATTGCATTGTGGTTCCTCTGGTTTTGAAAATTGGGAAGGAGGTGAAGAGTTTTAATACCGTTTTTTTTGTTTTGTTGTTTTACAATAATTATAGGGTTTAAACTGTTATTAGAGATGCTAGTCGTTGTTCTCTCTGTGTAATTATAGGGTTTAAACTGTTTCTCTCTCTCTCTCTCTCTCTCTCTCTCTCTCTCGTGGTTGTTGGTTACAATAATTATAGGGTTTAAACTGAATGTTCAAGTAATTTCAGGAATTTTGCATCCACATTGCACATTTGCAACACTAACCCAGAACTTTCTTTAATCAAAGTACAATTGACTGCCCTAGTATTTGTTTTCAATGATGTTTGTAGGATCACTGAAATTGTTTTCATAATAAACTAGGATTAATGCATGTTTGCACCCTTTATCTCATTGTATTTGAATGCCTTTGATATTGTACTTTGTTTTGCAGGGAGTGGCATGTTTTCAAACTTGTTTTAAGAAAGGGGTTTCTTCCCTAAGTTTGCAAAGGAGGTTTTCTCAGAGAGTTTGTTGAAGATGAGCGCAGCTCTAAGCATGATTGAATTTGGCTGTCCAAGAAGCTGTTCAGGCAGGAATATTAGCTTGCCTATATTCTTTAACTTCGCAAGGGCTGTATGTAATAAAAAATTATCCATAAGTTTTCATTTTTCACAGAATTTTTTAATGTTAATGAACATATGATTTATTAAATTGAACTGCGTTGAAACCTTTCATAAATTGGGCTTGGGACGTGCTTGCTTGAAGTTAGGATAAAATGCTTGTTCTGTATTCTTTGAAGTATATCCGTTTGTGTAAAGCTACCCTAAGAAGTATTCAAAGTTTTGGATCAAGCAAGTAGCGAGCTCATATATGGACTTGATACATGACCCTTAGGACTTAGACCTTCATGCAAAGCTTTGTAGAGTTATTTAGCACATGTAGATCGCATTGAGTACTTGGAGGCAGTTGATTGTTTCTGAAGGCATTTACTTACCAAGATGAATTTAGCATACGAGGGGACTTACTTTCTGTTGTTCCACAGATTCTCCATTATATTAAGTTTATCTTTGGGAAACAATGTTACACTATATTACAACATCTATGTATTCAGAGGGTGGTACTGTTTGCAGGTTTGATTGAAAAATCATGGAACAAGCAGCCAAAGTTTGGGATCCACATTAGGCATTCAAAACGATTTAAGGCAAACTGCCAGTTGAGTTCAGAAGTATGTTGACTGGGCACTGTGTTCTGCAAACTTTGTGTTGAATGTTTCTACCATTGCCTGTTGGAGGAAGAGATCAGTAAATTTAACGAACTGACTTTCCTCGTGTATTGAATTTGTATTGGGAAAAATAATTCTCTTGCAGTGATCTATACCAGATAAATTGTTGCTCGTATTTTGTATCTTTGAACATAATATGTCAAGTACCTTTCGGCCTTTATTGTTTTACATATAAATTAACTATTTTGATTTCTGTTTGTAAGTGTGCAACTGGCTGGCATAAATATTCTTATCTGAAGGTCCAACGCGGACAAGAAACTACCAGAAGCAGGGCAACTGGAGCAGACGGACAATATTTTCCGGTAGATGATGACACCAAGTTAGAGCCATTTTTGATAAGCCTTGGAAAGCATTTTCTCAGGTAATACAATTCTCTCTAATTCAAATGTTGCAAACTGTGTTCCTTTATTGGAAACAAATGAGCATATTAAAAGCACTATGAGCATATAGAGTGGAATTTTTACATGGCTTAGACAGAATGTGGTTTGTGGCCAAAACGTGTAGGTTCTGTTCAAGATTAAAAATTGCTGCATGCTCAAGCTCATTTTCTGCCATGGGTGAACAGCCTTGGCCGCATCAAAATATAGTTACATTGAGTAAAAATTTGTGATCAAAACAAACATCTTTTTGCAGAAATTCCTAGAAAATGTATGCTAACATTCCAACTTTCTGTCATGCTGACCAATTACAATGCATAATGTCTATTCCTAGAAAATGTTTGCTAATATCTCAAATTTCTGACATCCTGATCAATGGCAACTTAGCAAGGCATAATGCCCAAATTTTATTATTCAGGTCATTACAATTGCTACTAGGCGTGATTAATATCCTATAGAATACAGGGGTTTCAAGCTCAATAGAAAAGGAATCACTTCTTTAGAATCCAAGCACATGCTCCATGATGGTTTTCCCATTTGAACAGTGCCTCTTCTGCTGTGTGTATGTGCGAGAGAAGCAAGTCAAGAAAATGGATGGCATAATTTTTATATCATTACATGTTAAGAGTTGTAAAGCTTGCCTTATCAGGCTCCAAGGGTTACCAATCTTTGTGGTATATTTTCGGATTGATGTCAGTGTCGTAGTTTATAGAGTGTAGACTCTCATACACATTACTAGGAATAGGCATATGAATAGAGGGCTTTGGCCAACCTAGATGCATACAATGAGATGTCATATCATTCATTCTTTTCTGATTCAATATTTGATTATATTGTGCTTGGGGTGCTCTAGGGGCTTCCACCAATATTTCGGTGGTTTTGCGTATGAATGATCTAGTGAATATGTTTGTATTATTTTCTACCAATCATGGGATCTTGCACTTAATTCTTACAACATGGTCCAACATACCACACTAATGCATCTTCCATGCTAGCCAATCTAATGTATAGTGGAAGAAATGCACTAAGAGTTTTTCAAACAATGGCTCAAGTGTAGCAAAGACCAATCAATCCAACCACTTATGGTCTAAATAACTGGTACCGATCCATAGTTACGTCTTTTTGTCAGTTTGCCAAAAATTCTCTCAAGAGTGTCATGAATAATGGGAGTGTTGATAACATTTTTGATATGGATACTGCCCTCTCTTTGCATAATGAGGATGTCAATGAGGCTCAGACATCTTAGTTTCCATGTGCAACTGCCGGAGTTTAATCCTCGAACTTTCGTCCTTTGGTATTGTGTCAATCACACATAATTCAGAAGCTTGGACTTGGCAAAAATCTTGGCAAATACATTAACTATATAAATTCATAAAATAAACTTAAATAACATGTAAAACTTATAATAAATGAACTAAGAGAACATGGAAGTCTATTTTCAATTAGATTTAGAAAAAAAGTACTTTTCACATCATAATATCATGGCAGCTGAAATTTGGTTGAAAAATCCTCTAAACCTGATGATGATTTTTTCCTTTTCAAATTTAAGTTTTTTTTTCTGCAGGTTGGCAAGTTTTCACACGACTTGCGAAAACCCACAAGTATTCATTGAGAAAAACTTTGTGAGTCAGATGTGTAATCGTTGAGTGATAAACTATACTTGATGAGCCAAAATATACTTGCTCCAGTGTCATCTTATGCCAACTTGCTGTTCCACAACCTTAGGAGGCTACCAATTTGCTGTGGCTTTTGTTATTTAATGTTTATAGAGAAAAGTGAGAGAGAGAATGGATGTAGGAAAAGGTACAACATGAACTACAGCCATTGAGAATGCTGTAGGTACAATCTTTTTTTTATAGGCGAGCATACGGTTACAAGGTGTTTGTGACTGGTTTTAACCATATAACTACTTAAATAATTAATCACTTAACCACATATAGCGACCTAACTACATATATTATTTCAGAGGCAACTCTACATCTGTCTCTAAAATTCACAAAGAGAACAGAACCAAGAGGTTTTGTCATTATGTAAGCAATCTGCTCTTGAGTGGCACAATAATGAAGACATTTTTCTTCGTTATCAACCGACTATCAATGTAGTGATGATTAAATTCAATGTGTTTGGTTATGGCATTGTAAACTATGTTTTTCACCAACTTAAGACACCCTGATTGTCACAGTAGCGTGGAGACTGAGCAGTCTGAGCTAGCCAAACAATATCCTCCACAACCACAGAACCTCACAGTCTGCACCAACAGCCGCCTCGTGTTCTGCTTCAATGGATGATAAAGAACAATATGTTGCAGCTTGCTTTGCCACAAAAAATCTTGATATCAAGGCAAAATTGTAACCAGTAGTCGATCTACAAGTATCAACCACACTGTCCCAATCGGAGTCTATAAATTTGGATAGCTTGGAATCTGCTAATATCTGATACAATATGCTAAAGTCATGTTCCTTTAACATAACATAAACTGGGGTTTGCTGCTTTTGCCAACATACTAATTTCGGATGTGACAAGAAAACATAGATTAAGTTGAGTGGATGGAAGATGGATCAAATTGCCCATCAACTGTATGTAGAGTGATCCATCGACTGGTGAAATAGGAGTGTGCTTGTTAGCGGGTATGTGTGTGAAGGATGCTTGGAGGAAAAGTGCATGACTTGGGCGTGCTTGTTAGCGGGATGTGTGCACGAGATGAGGAGGTAAGCTGTGGGGTTTGGTGTGAGGATGTGCGAGCGAGGTGCAAGATAGAAGACCATGGATTGGGTTGCAGGTGTGTGACAGGGACTGAAGTTGAACGTGGGTGAGAAGGAGATGTGCTGCACGTGGGTGCGAAAGAGTTGTGTTGCACATGATTGAGGGAGAGAGGTTGATGAGGAGTGCGGATATTGAGACTGTTGACTCGGTGGAAGTGTAGTTGGAAACTAGCATAGTGAGATATGAGGAGGTGCATGCACAACGAAGGTGCGAGATGCAATGTAGAAAGGCCAGTAAGCATGATGACACATGGAGAGAGGGTGCTCGATAAAGTGACTTAGGGGTGAACTCGACGATGGGTGCAAGGGAGAAAGCCACAAGTTCATGAGGTGCATGAGAAGTGTACGATGCATAGATGCCCGGGCTCTTCAAGATGATGAAAGTTATGATACTCCTAAGGCACAAGGCATGGAATTACAACATGGAATTGTGGGTGGAGTTTGACCACACAACGCAAACGATCAATTGGACCCCAAATTTTTGACGGGTTGATTAATGTTTTTGGGGGTTTAGCACACTGAATGATAGATATAGGGAAATATTGCCATCTATTCATAGACGTGGATTGTCTAAGCCTTAGATGGTTATTTCATGTCACCCTCCTATCATACCAAGGTTTGCCTTCAATGAGTATACACCATTACAAGGCAGGTCCTATAAATTATGAATCTCAAGGTACTACAAACTTGTACTCAATTGGTGTGACTATAATACAACCCAAGGAGCACACCACATATGAGTGCCTCATGAGAGTAATAAAATCAATCCTAAGAGTATTTAAGGGTCACCTACAACTAGTGATCAAGGAACTCGATAAGGTGGGGATCAAATAATGCGAGAATATAATATTTAAAGTATTGAGCTCGTTTACAAGGACTAGTCGGTTATCTCCATGAAAAGTTACCCGTCGCCTTGTTTTTAAGTGGAAATCTTTGTAGACAACCCTATCATATGCCATAAGTCTCTGTAGCTATCTTTAATCATCTAGGTTTCACCTAAAATAGGAGCTCACTAGGAAAGAGGGACGATGAATAAGTAACTAAATTCTGCTGCAGTCACACCCAACATATTTTTGGCATTCTTCGTAATTTATTTGTTCTTTTGCAATTTCTTCCTTTCGTCTTACTTTTTCTAGTGAAATTGATTAGACTTGAAACTAAATGCATTCTATAACATTCCTTTTCCTTGTTTCGTATCCGTTTTGGTTTGCATTTGTTGAAAGTTAATTATCATGTTCATTGTGTGATAGATAGCTCTTCCATCGCGGAAAGTTAATTACCATATTCATTGTTTGTAATTTGTATATACTTGGAAGTCATTGTTCTTAAGATAATAGTTACTTGTTGTGTTTTTATGGACCTCTGCTTGTCAGAGTGCTCAACAGTCTCACGTCAGGATCTGCTCCAGCAAAACACCATTACCACAACATCTATTGCAGAAATGAAAATACGGAAAATAATCATGCACGCTAAGCCTTGCACACACACAACAAATATGGTCAAAATGTCTCACTCTGCATATTTTCAAATCTCTAATGATTAAACAAAGAGGGAGTGCCTATTAAATAGGCCTGATAGGTGGTTACACAACAAATAATGGATTGTTGTGAACCCCTCAAAATAGGGGATTTCACTATATTTGTGCACTCCAAATTGCACATGCACAAAATAGTGTATATCCCAACAATGTAAACAAACTCCCAAATTAAGCTTAACTCATGAGTTAGTGTGAACACTCACAATCCTAGGTCAGATACAAAATATCTATATACATGGGCCTAGTGTGAGAACACAACTCTAACACCCTCCCTTAAGCACAAAATTGGGAGTGAGAGATGAGAAAAGCTAGGAGACAAATCCAAATATGTGTCTCAGAAATTAGGCCTGATCAAATACCAATTTACAAACAACCGGAAAAAAAGAGTTACCAAGGATGAAATGAGTCACCACAAGGTACCCAAAAAACCAGTAAAAACAACAAAGTGGAGAGAGCAATATCTTGTTGCAAGGTATCCCAAGAAGCACGGCTCAAAACTCATACACTCTGTTGAAGATGTTTGGTTTGCATTGTGGTCTGGATCCACTGCTTGAACACAAAAACAACTGACACTATGATACAACAAAATAGCTCCACTTAGGAATGATGGAAAATTCAAATACTAACTGAAGGAGATTGTCAGAAGTGGTGTTGATAGTGCAAATAATCACTACACTTAATTCTATCTGCCAAAATACGGTGTGCCAGAAACCAAGAACAACTGCCAAGGGAAGGACATGAGACTCGAAAGCAGGATCTGGACTACAATGCCAATTTTTCTTGGTTAAATGTTAGTTATTGTTCTTCCTCTAGGCCTTTGTAACCTAAAACATTTTCATGAGGACATCATTAGATTCGATATTGGCCTTTTCATGGCAATTGATGTTAGAAAATGTGCACAGAGAAGGGATGAAGAGAAACCGGAATGCACATATTATTCATTGTGTTCGTCATTTTGTTATGGGAGAGATGGTTACAAAAATGGTTGAAGTGGTTACAACCGCTAGTTAATACTTAACTAATATTGACTTAATGCTAAATTGTAAGCCTTATATTCTAATAATTCATAAGGATGATGGTCCTTCTTTTGCTATGGACTCCGATGTAAGCTAGAGCCTTGATTTCCAACACCCTCCTCTTGGCTCTATTCACATTCTTATTGGCAAGGGGCCATATTTTCATTGGATTGTTTGCTTACCTGTTTGGATTTTACCTCCTCTTAGGTTCTTTTGCTTCCAAGTTTTATTTTGGATATGTTGTCTTTATTTTTTTTTAAGTTCTATTGCAACTTGTTATACCTTTCGAGTCCCATGGACCTACTTTGGTCATTTGTGGACATTCATATCATCTCTCTTCATTTCTCTCTCTGTTCAAATCATGTATTTTAGTTTTTTTCTAATTTCATAGGCTAGTACTTTGTAGTATCGGGAAGTATTGCTTTATTGGGTGTCTACTAGCGTCGCATGCCAACATGGATTATAAATTGTTTGGTTGGGTTTGGTAGTGTTAGGCTGAGAGCTTTGGTTTGTGTTTTCTTTGCATCAATTGAAATGTTTTTTTATTTTCCTTAGTAATCCTTATAAAGGTAAGGTTCTTTTGGAGGAGGAGCCTAGAGAAGTTTTGATTTTGCTTATATTTGTAGCTATTTCCAATATTGAATTATTTTAATCTTCTTGGGGTTCACAACTATTCCCTTCTCAAAATTGTCTATCCTAGATATTTGATCTTGTATTTAGAAAACAATCATAAGACATTTTTGTTCCTTTCATTCTTGTTGGAGATCAATATTCTATTTAGGACTACTATGATAAAGTTTCCTAGGTAATTCGGATACTTGCACTTAAAATGTATTTTTGGGAAATTTGCATAAATTGATTCAATTTTTGGGGAAATTTAGAAGCGTGTTCAAAATGTATCATGTCAAGTGGTGTACTCTAATGCATAGTTCGTATATTCATATTCAACTCGACCAATTTTTTTCGACTTGTCAAATACTTCATAATACTCAACAAAATACTTGACAAATTAAAAAATACTTCAATTTCTGAGTATTGGCGAATATTTTCGAGTACTAATGAGTATTTCCAAATATTGGTGAGTACTTGTCGCGAGTACTCTCGTAAAACTCACCAATACATGACGATTGTAGACTCACAAGTATAAGGAGAAAACTCACCTAGAGGAAAATTCTGTTTTTATTTACAAACTTGCCGATTACTCGCCGTGTATGTAAACCGTGCTCTAATGTATTATCCTTGTATTTAATGCAATATGTGATTTTTCCTTTAAAGAAATCCTTTTTCTATAATTGAATTTATGTGATCTCCGAGAAAAATGGTTGGATGTTGAGTGCCTCATCTTTTTGGGCGAGTTAAAGAAAAATTATAATGTGAGAATAAAAAGCATCAAAATATGTGAATACTGCTTGCTTTCTTGATGTTGGAATAAGTGCAAGCTTGCTAATGTCAATAATGTTTTCTTTGTAAATACTCTCTTAATCACAGGGATATCAAATGGGCATTGTTATTTTGTGGGAACAACCAGGACAACTAAGATTTATAGAATGGCCATCTTTTCAAAGCACGGTATGTGATCCCATTTTATGGAAGAATATTATATTTGTGTTATTCAAGTGCTTTTGTTTTGAAAAGTTCCATACCAATCATTTCTTTCTTTATGCAAGTATAGAAAATGTTTATATAGGAGTTAAATCTCTTGACTTTTTAGTTTGTTTCAATTTTTTTTTGGGAGGTGTGGGAACTGGTTGATATGAAAATGTAATATCCCCTTCTCAAAACTAACAGGTTTGAAGACCCTTAGCCTATTATTGGTTTCCCGATGGCTAAGGGGTGGAGAATAAGGGAAACTAATCCTAATAATCTAATTTTAGTGCATAGTAATTTTTATTATAAGCACTTTAATTATTTTATTAGCAATAAAATAATAAAGTAAATAAACACTTTATTTTATTTTATTTCCCAAGGAGAAAAAGCGAACCATATGAAGGAGAAAAAAGGGGAAATAAAATATTAAATATAAAGTAATTCCTTCCAAAGTGGGGCGAACCATTTGGGCCTCTTGTGTTGAGATTTGTGCCCCTTCCAAGCATAAAAGCAGGTCGCCACACTTGGGAGATCATCTATTAGCTATTTTTGATATCAATTGCTTGGTTTTGGGTTGTTGCTCTTCCATTCCTCCACTAAAGGACGAAAACCCTTTGGGTGGTTGCATTAGAGGACAAAAACCCTCTCTTGCTAAGGTGAAGAACGAAAACTCTTCATCCTTTGTGAAGATCCTCCATTTCAAGGGTTTCTATTGAGCTTTAAAGAGTGTTTTCAGATTTTCAGTAGTGATTTGAGTCTCAGTATTGCAAAATTACGGCACTTTCAGCTAGGGTTTGAAGGCAAGGTTGTTATTGAGGATTTCTACCTCAATTTCCAGCCCTTTTCTGTGGTAGCGACCCCTTTGTGGGTGAAGTTTGGTGCATTCTAGGACTCTCTCAACCATCGATGTGTAGTTGCCCTTTTTTGTGGTTCATAGACTGTAAACCCCTGACAGATTCATATCCTTAACTTGTGTTTTGGTGTTTTGGACTGAAATCAAAATAGCCGAGTCACTATTTTAGTCTTCAGACTTTCGATATATCTCTTGATGTTCTTTTCAATTTAAAACATTCGTGGGAAAAATGCAGAGTCAAATGTAGAAATAAGTATAATTTTTTTTCTTTCCATTATGTTCTTTTATGTATTACTTCGCAAAAACTGCCGAGTAATCAAGAAAAATTGACAAGCAATTTTTTAGAATATTACTTATCCACTCTTTGACTTACAATTTATCAGTTTTTTTTGGCAGTTTTTGAATCTATGCAGTATACATGTTCTTAGATGGCTGTCTTGAGTCTAACTCTTGCTTGACACTAATGGAGACATGGATTTTATGTGTATTTTTCGCTTTATGCATGTCTTACTATGTTGTTAGTTCCAATATGAGTATGGGTACCAGTACAAGGATTATGTTCAGCAATGCGATGATATTTTTTGCCCTAGATTCAGTATGGTGGGGTACGAACACACCTAATATATATAAAATATTAAAAATCTAAAAGTTCTAGCCAAATAAGAAAAATATTCTACATAATATGCATGGGATAAACAAAATAACCAAAAACAACAAAACATTGGATAAACTACATAGTGCACATGTAAACTCATATAAATCTTCATATCGCTCTTCATCTAGAGCATGATCATGCGGTGTTGGAAATGTGTTGTATATTTTCCACGAGTTACACTCTTCTAGACTATACAACCCGACATGGCTGGGGAGGTTTGGGGGCATTGCCCCTCCAATTGGGAGTTCGGGGTTCGCCTTTGAGAATTTTTTTGGGTCCCCTTTATAGGATTTTGGGCCCGTATAGGTAATTTTAACCTATGTTACTATGGGTGGTTAGATCACTCATGTTTATGGGGAGTTGTTATGGGTTGTATTCTTGGCCCATGGTTTTGGTACCCATTGTTTTGTAATACTGTTGCGATGGTTACCTATTGATGTGCTTACATATAGCTAGACATGCAATATGATAGAGCAAAACTGAGAAGTACATTATTGTATGGTAAAATGATTGAGTTAATACAATAAGGAGATAAGTTACTGCGTTGGGTTTTTTCCCGAAAGGGTTTCTAGGATGTCTTGTGTATTGTGTTATTTTGTGTATGTCATTTCTCTATTTCTATTTATCTTAAAGATTTTGTGAAGTATTTCTTGGCTTGTATTTGTTTATCGGATCAAATTTTCTTTATGTGGTTCATTAGAACCATAGTTCAATTACTTGTAATTGTTTTGCTGGGTGAGTTTTTACAGTTTCAACTTGCAAGTCTTGCTTGGATGAGATTTCATGATTTTCTGCCGAGTTTTGTGGAGTTTCCGTGTATATACCAAGTTTCCGTGTACAAACTGTTTTTTATGTTTTTTCGAGTCGGTTTTTTTTGGTTAGTTGAGTTTGAGTATGCAAACTATGATTAGAACCACAAACAATAACAATGCTACTCCCACTAGTTGTGTTATGTGGGTCTTGTGAAGAAGACTTTTGCCCCTCTATGTTGACTAACTAAAGTTGGGCAATGGAAGCATCCAAGTTAGGATGATCATGCTCTTGCTCTACATACCAACGCATCATCGCCCCTTCCTTGTAGTCGGCTTGCTTTCGTGATAGAAGGCACACATTGTAATGTACATAGACCAAATCCTCCATCTTTTTAGATGGCAATTGGTTACACTTAATTGAGTGGATAAAGGAAAATGTATTTCGCTCCGATCAGTTGAAGAGGAACTAACAACCTATTGAGGCAAATTTAATACCAAATATTTTTTAAATTAATTTATATATGTAAAAACTAAAATTAAATACTAAGATTTTTTTAAAGACAAGTTAAACATCATACATGTGTTAAAATTCAAATGTTAAGAGGTTACAGGGGTGTGGATCCTTGGCCATGGAGGTACCGCCATGTACGGCCCAGTCCTTGTACTTGTTCCAAAGAGCGTTAAGGTTGTGACTTGTGGAGGCTACAAAATTCCCAATCTCACCCACAACTATTTCTTCTATGCCGAGATTGGGGAAAATCCTTGTGAATGTTTACCCAATATCCATAACTAACTTCAACATCCCTATATGGTGCTACACTCCTAGACAAATAAAGGATCTCGGTGTTGTAGTATTTATTGGAAGACATGAACACAAAAAGAATGAAGAGGATTGAGTAAGGTGCTCAACACTCTTTGAGATGTGTTTGGTGCTTGTATTTATTATGCTGAAAGAGGTTACAATATAGTTGGGGAAGTTCATAACCGAACATTAGTTAGTTGATAACTAATAGTTCATTAAACATTAACTAATATACTTTAATACCCCATTAATGACTAAACAGAGACATGTTTGTCTCGAAATTTTACAAATACAATAAAACCAAGGAGTTTAGTCATTAAAATTGTAGGCTGCTTCTTAGATATTACTCTGAAATCTGCAACAGTCATTTGATGTTGTGCCATCATACCGCATATGAGCTTCGGCGTAGATAACAACTGAAAGGACAACTAACAACAAAACCATGATCCAGTTGTGTGGACATAAAATATGATAAGCGGTCCACCAATTGTTTGTAGAATGATTCATTGACCAGGTGATGAATCATCAATGGTTGATAATTTCAACCCGACCTCCATAATTATGAAAATAGAATCTTGGATCTGCTGATCAAAGAGAGTGTACCAAATTCGTGGAGCCTACTCAAGTATGCAAAGGGATTCAATCAATCTGCAATCCAAATGAGCACGTTTAGGTACCCAAAATCTTTAGGCAACACTATGTAGATCTCCTCGTCCAAATTTCTAGAGAGAAGCATTTGAAACTAAAAGGTGACCATTTTTGCAAAGATTCGTAGTAGGAGCAAAAATTAACTCCATAGTAGGAGAAATAATCATCTCCGCAATAGTAGGAGAAATAACCATCTCCTCAATAGTAGGAAAAATAATCATCTCCTCTTATTGCTCATCTATTCCCCTATTGTGAAAATCCTTTTCAGAACAAGATGGGTAAAAGGTCCATGCTCTGCTGACCTTCGAGCCGCTGGCGTGATTGAGTGGCGTGTCTTGCCATCTCACCATGCACCTTGTATGTATTCGGATAGTGGAGGTTCCTTCCATAATTAATCAGTGCATTTGAGTGAGGAAGTCCATCCTCCTAAGACATGTCTTGCTTCCACGCATTTTATATTGAGGAAATTCCATCCTCCCGAGTGTTAAAATATAAGGCTTTTTGTTAGTCATCATTAGTTACTAGTTAACTAATGATCGGTTGTAACTATCTTTTGCATAATAAATAAACAGACACACAATCTCCAATGTGTGCAGTCCGCTTCTTCTTCATTCTTCCTTGTTCGTATTCCAACATTGGTATCGAGCCCTTGGCACTCGAAGGGATCTGCAAATTAAGGAAAAAGAGGTCGAAGGATATCCAGTTTGAGCAAGGGCAAAAACACGAGTTTTAAATGCCATTGAAGGCTCAATTGAGCTTCACAGGTTTGAAAGGCCATTGAAGTTATAGATTAGGGCACGTGAATAATATTGACGAAACCAACAAACTTAGTCGCGAATCCAGTTGCTGTAATGTCTCTTTCTAGGGATGAAACTGAAAAATATGGGTTTGGGCTCAAACCCAAATGAGAGAAATCTGATTTTTGCAACAGCTCTAAAACCCTAGCAGCGAACTGAAACCACACTTTTAGGGCATCACACACCCTTCAAAACCAGCTGAAATTAAGTGTATAAATCCTCCTATGGCAGCAAACTGTAATGGCACTTAATGACATCAATTTCCATGCAACAACAAGCTGAAAATGACATAGAATGCTTCCAAATATTTTATCCAACCATGAAGATATTTATCCAACCAATATACTTCAAAATAAATAAGAAACAAGAGATAAATCACAGTTGTAATTAATTAAATAATCAGCAGAAGTACAGCTCACATTAAGGGCTGGAAATGAGGATTCCAAAACCCCAAAATACCAATAAAATGAGAAATCAGCCTTATAAATTATGAGGAAAGTGAATAACAACTCCAATGGCCCAAATGTGCCCTAGAAGGCACTAAACCCTTCCTCCACCCAAGTCGCTACCCTAGGAGAGGGTCCAAAATAAATGTAGAAACCTTAATAGCTCTTCCTCCTTCAAACCCTTGTTTACCTCCTCGCCGCAGGAAATGGAATGGGCCAAGTCTCCAAAATGAACTAGCTTGAAAAAGGGGACATTATAGTTGCAAAGGCAAATACACTCCATTTTTGGTCGCGAATCCAAATGCGAAAACGAAAATACACTCCATTTCCGCCATTAATACCTCAATTGCGAATTTCAGAGGCAAGTTTCGTAGGGCACAAGGTATAGTTACAATCACGATCACAAATATTATAATACAAATCATGAAAAGTCATATGCAAAAGGGCATAAACTTGTTTGCAAATAAATACATCGTATAAGAGCATTGAACTTGGTCAAAGGCTTGAAAAGAAATCGCGAGCGCTGGAAGAGCTAGAAACCGAGGTCGAGGAGCGAGAAACGAGGTTAAATAACTAACAAATCATGAATTTCTAGGGTTTCACCGCATTTTTGAAGATTACTTGGTATTCTCGCTTCTTTATTTTCTCGAATACGCAATTGTATTTATTTTATCTTCGATGATGGAAATTTTAGTAGAAAAATATTTTGGTCTAAATTTTCATACATGGAAAGTGAAATTACAAATGCAACTTCTAAATAAAAATTTGTGGGGCATAGTAAATGGGAAAGAGAAAGCACCCATCAATGCAAATAAATTATTGGATCGGACCGAGATGATAAAGCGAAAGCTATTATTGGTCTTGCACTTTTTGATTGAGCTACATCATGTAGATCTGGACAAATCGTCTAAAGAAATATGGGACACTTAAAATACTTTGTTTGGCGCAAAAACAGTCAATGTGAAATTTTCGCTAAAATTCAGCTCTTTAGATTCAAAATGGACGAAGGAATCTCTGTCTAGCCATGTCAACAACTTGAGATCCCTTATTAGACAACTTGCAGACGTCACAAACTACAATAGATGACGAGGATGTAAAAGCGATATCTTATTAAATAGTCTGCCTTCTAAGTACAACACTATCATTTTTACCCTTAGCCAAATTTCTACCCACTCTTTTTTACATGCTTATAACACTTCTCGCAGATGAAAGAAGAACAATTGCTGAAGATGAGGATAGTTCTCATCATGAAAGTGCATTATATTTTAGATAAGATAAGATAAATATATTAATGTCCGACGAATGACCACAAAGTAGGTCAATGGGACTGAAATGGCCAACAAGGGCAAATACAAAGCGGGGAACCAAACGGTCCCAAGAAAGAACAAAGCGAAGGAGAAACAAAGGGCTTGGAAAGGCAGCGGCATGGAGAGAATAACCCGACACCCAGATCAGGGGTGGGTTTACAAGCGAGAAGATGAGAAGAAAGAAAGGTCGGAGCAAAGAAGAGGAGAGAGTCCATCATGGGATGGTGGAACTAGCTCCCCTAACATTTGAGGCGATTGGAAGAAATCCTAGATGGAGAGACGACCGACAAGGAGGCGGCAGAGTGTAAGGGCCATCTACTAAGTCATTGTTTGACCGACGTGGTCAGATGTAGAGGATCTAGTAGGTCTTGCCCGCGCCGCCTTGATCGGGCCTAGTACCAACATGAAGATGATGGCTTGGTGAGCTATGAGTGTTATCCCTGGATGGACCAATTTGGAGTCCGATGCGGAACTAGTCGTCCATCGCGCTTAGTGCCTCTTCTGAAGGAAGCCCCATGAAGAAGGAAGTAATCAATTGGGCAGAATCTGATCTGGAATGTAGCTGAAGAGTGTGCTCACGAAGCCTCATGGCCTCCTGAATGTATAAAGCAAGACATTTTTGGTCCTCATATCTGAAGAAGTCCGAAAGAGTCTGTGCCCTATTAAGGCACAAGTGAAACCTCCTCTCGATCTCATAGTATATGGGGCATCTGAAAATAAAGTGCATCTCAGTCTGGGCTCCTGGAGATTACACAGATGGTAGATCCTGTCAGAACGATCAAGGTGGTGGTCTGTCTCGCACCGGAGTCTGTGGGAACCAACTCTGATCTGGCCGAGAGCAATGCGGAGTGCATGTGTCCAGTGATGGCGAGTATACTGTGGACGAATAATGAGGCCATCGCTCATCTCCATGAAGTGTTCGGCGTAAAAGGCCATCTTGGGGCGAAGACCCCGTGGGGTTTCACCCAGTGGTAAGGATGAAACATCTATAGATATCTTCCCTGATGGCCTTGTTTAGTACTTGTCTAGTGGGAAGGAGGTGGCGCGACGCATCTAAGGAGTACTGAAAAGGAGGGAGACGATCCATCTGAATACCAACTGTCCCCAAAAGGTTGGAAACCTCCGAAACTAGCAATGACCGCGGCGGGGGCTATCACAAAGTGAACAATAGCCTCCGATGAGTATTAGGCCAGGAACGGGTACCTCTCCCGCCCCTCCATCGAAATAGTGAAGCCTCTGATTCGGTGAAGGAAAGAGATCAAATTAAATATAACCTCCAATTTGAAAGGACGAGCACCAAACTCAGCTAGAATAATATGATGAGGGACGGTTTGCTTGCATCGGATAAACCGACAAAGGAGAAGAGTCTGGACTCTCTTGATCGAAGCCCAGTCTGTCTCGAGTAAGGAAGGCCCCCAAGCTACAAATCCATAAAGGACAGTGGGCCTAATGAGAGATTCCATGAGGGACATTTTGGAGGAGACATCTTGGAAATGATGGTGAAAGCACTTGTCTCTCGAGGAGGGCTAAGGAACCATAACCCTTATTGATTCTAGGCAGAAGGGCTGTCTCAGACTGAACCGTGGGCCTGAAAACTGAACTCCCAAGTATGTATAAGCACTGGTGATCTCTATCTCCTCACCCCTGAAGAAGAAGTGGAGGTGAGAGGTCTTCAAACCATTGAAGATCATAACCTTGGTTTTACCTGTTTAATTGTCAGCTGTCACGGAGATCACAGAATAGGGCTAGGGCATCTAATTGTCTTTGCAGGCCCTCCGGAGAGGAAGCTAAGAGGACTACATCGTCCGCAAACAGAAGAATGTAGATCAAAACTTGATGGAGAAGACACCCATCGCTGTCCTGTATGTGTTCACGGAGGAAGGACTTGAGCTCATCGATATATATACCGAAAAGAGTCGGGGACAGAGGGCACCCCTGTTTGACCCCAATGGTACTCTTGATGAAATCCAATTCCCCGTGTGCCGTGCGGAGGCAGCCCAAAACTGTCTCATAAAGACGCATGATGGCCGTGAGAAGGGTTTCCGAAATGCCGATGTCCCTGAGCCGCTAAAAAGTGCCATGCGCGGAACAAAATCAAATGCCTTTTGAAGTCTATGAAGCAACAATAAACTTTTGCCGAGGGGTGGCTTGTGACTTCGATGATAGCTCTGAGAGTGAAGATGTGATCAATAGTCTGGTGAGCAGGGCGAAACCCTGCTTGCCCCCTAGCTCTAAGGCGTCTTCGTTCCAACTCCTCGGAAAGCTGCATATGGAGGACAATAGCATAAAGTTTGGAGAAAGTGTGACCCACCATAATGGTCCTGTAGTTATTGGGATCTGAACTAGGGCCCGACTTGTGGATCGGGTGGATGGTATGATGGGACCAAGTTGCTGAAAACCCGAGCACACAACATGATTAAAGAGGTCAGCCAAATAGCCCAAGTACCCCTGCCCCATACTTGAAAAATTCTACTTGAAAAATTCTGCTTGAAACCCCTCTTCATCTGGATACTATTCATCATTCTGATAGCCTCTTTGATTTTCCTGGAGGTAAATAGGTGACAAGAGGAAGGGGGCTTATCAACTTGAATATGAGGTTGGCCAGGGATATCATAAAGATTGAAGTGTGGGAGAGCATGGCTCTAGGGCTAAGATCTGCATGAAGAGGAGAAGTGCGAGGGAAAATGCTGCGCCAAAAAAGTTTAGGCGAGTATCGGAGGGAAGCACAAAGAGCTCGTATGTGCTAGAAGATATAAAGGCATTTTTGTGGTACAAAGGAGATGTTGGTAAGAGGTTTTCAGGGTGGGATAAGAGGGGTGGGCCAGGTAGAAAGCATGCCGTAATTGGCGGTGGAGGGATTTGCACTCGTCGTCATACCACTTATTCATGGGGCAAGCCTTTTGGCGGTGGGAAGTGGAGGGGGAACGAGTAGAGCTAGGAAAAGAAAGTAGGGCAGCCTCCCAAATGGTGGAGGACAATCGGAGTACTTGGCAACGACACTATCCATGGAAAAGAATAGGGATTTCAAGGAAGAAGGGCCCGAAGGTGGGAGGAGAAGGTGTTGGAGTCCCCATCGTCGAACCGGAAGGTGGTGTGAGGGGGCAAGATAGGGATTGATGGGAGGAGGAGGGGGTGTCAAACCGAGGGAAAGGGAAATAAGAGCATGATCAACAAGGGGGATGGAATGTTATTATTACAAGAAAAGAGGTCATATAATGTGGGATTGTTGTGTTTGAGCCAATGATGTCCTCAAGGAATGCTCAAATCCAATGAAGCTAATGTAGCCCTTATCGAAGACCCACCAGATGCGGAAGGTGGTGAAGGTTTTGATGATGAATACATCCTTTAAAGAAACCAAGAAGGAAAATACATATTCTAAAAAAGTACACAAGTTGACATGAAGAGGAAGGGATCTAGTGTAAATAAAGCTCAGTATGGATGCTTACCTAGTTTGTTTGGGAGTTCGTGGACGTTGAGAATTATACCCTTACGAGTGTTATGAGACAACTTGATGGAGCTTGTGGATGGCTCAACATGGATGGTTGTCCAATAATTTGGGAGATTTGTGATTTGAGAGTTTGGGGAAGTGGAATCCGAGAATTCGGGAATTCGTCTTAGAACAACACCTTTACAAAGGTCATGAGGCAACTTGATGGAGCTCTACCCGGTGAATGAACTGCTGTTCAACAAAGACGCTTCAAGAATGCATACTTCATATGGTTCTATTGGTTTTGAGCTATGTCATACATGTTTGTTTTTGCTTTCTGTAGGGTAAGCCTTAAGTAGGGGTGTTAAAATATAAGGCTTTTTGTTAGTTATCATTACTTGCTAATTAACTAATGATCGGTTGAACTATCTTTTGCATAATATATAAACAGACACAATCTCCAATGTGTGCAATCCTCTTCTTCTTCATTCTTCATTCTTCCTTGTTTGTATTCCAACACTCGAGGCATCAAGGTCCTCCCACACATTTTGTATGGTGGATATCCATATTCCCTCCATAACAAATGTATGTAAGTTGACTGAAGTAGGGTTAACAAGCCTATGCAAAATTTCATCTTCCAAAACATCCTAAATGGTGGAGTCTCCCTCCATGTGTGCTTTTAAGTTGACTATATCAGATTCAACAAGCCTATAATGGCCATTACCTAATACCTAGGGCAATCACCCATCCCCGTTTCACATATGACACAACACACTATTGCTCAGCATCTTACTAAAATATTGGGAATTTTTGTCAAGTGCCGAACATATAAGATATTTTTATGTATGCTTAGAACATACCTAAGATTCCTTGCTAAGAGTTTTTGAGAATTATCTAGGACTATATGAATATCTCCTATCCCTTCTATTGCAAGTGTTTCCTCATTAGCCAACACAACTAAATTAGAACAATTTGTATTTGCAATAAATGATGCATACTAGTCCCTCTAACATGAAAAATGCCAGGATGTGCTAGAGTCAATGATCCAACTCGTGAGCATTATCCTTTGATCATGATTCCATAGAAGCACAATCTTCTTGAAAATCTTGTTCATTTGCAATTACTACCACATTTGCCTCATCCCGTGGCTTTTTATCATGTTTGGAAAGATCATACTATCGCTTATGACAATCCTTTTTTAGATGCCTAACCATATGAAAGTAATGGCATTTCACTTGGTATCTCTAAGATTTACCGAATGACGCTCTCTACTTTCCCTTTGATTGAGTTGTCAATGCACTCTCTAATTGTCCAGAATTGGACTCAATTGCTTGTGTCTGCCTGCGTTCCTTTTGTAGCAAACAGGAACTAACTTGATCAAACGTCAAGGTCTGGCTTTCTGCTATCAAATGTAAAGCCTCCACAAATGTTTCATAGGAGGGTTACGGACTATTTGGGACAAGTTCCACTAAGTCATCATCCACCTTTTTATTGATGGAATTGAGTTGGTCTCAGAGATCTTTCATCCGAAGAAGGTGTTCTAATAGGGACCCATCCTCCATCATCCTTGCTGAAATAAAATTTTCAGGTATAAAACCCGACTCTTCTCTGAAGTCATGTACTTGTTCTTCAGATTTTTCCATAGCAGTGAGCCTTAATGGCGTTCTGGAAGTCAGGTATCAAATCATCTGACATTGTTAACTTCAGCAATAAGACCTCCTTATAATGCTTGCCATTATTTGCAAAACCCGCAACATGCCTTCATTGTCAAGATTGATTTTATTGCGGTCCCAATATTCTGCGTTTGTCAGTCTTGTGACTTTAGACATTATAATTTTGTCTAGTCAATTTCTGCGCCTTCGATAGAACAAGATTTTGAATATTGCCATTTTCATGAAATACTTGATTTTTGGCTCGAGAATCGATGCAAAAGGAGAAAAGTCTAAAATTTAATTATTTGATTTTTGACCCACAAATCAATGCAAAAATGAAAGTACAATCTATATTTTCACTTATGACTTCTAACTCACAAATCGATGCAAGCGAAAAATAATTATTACAGATTTTTTTAAAGAAAAAGCTTACAAAGTTTAGGGTTGTGATTGTTTTGCCATTCGCTCCCTAGTAGGAAATAGTTGTTGGAAGTCAAAAAGGATGAGCATTCCTTGAATTTCGGTTTTCCTCCTATAATCAGGATTATTTTATCGTAAAACAAAACATTAACAAGATATGTGTGAAGTGCCCTAGCAAATGTCTGAAGCATCTTGCAAATCAGAAAATCGTGCCTCAAAATCATGACTGTCTCATAAGCTTCAAACTCATAAATATTTGAAAAGAGGTGGAAATGTAAACACAAACGACCTAAACATCAAGAGGATTATGAAATTGCCACTGGCATTTTTCCCTCGAAAGTAATATGTCAGCCAAGTTGGCTTGGAAAAATTATGTTTGTAACTTGCATTTTGCACACAAATCACGATTTCTTCCAAATATTGACTGTGAAAACATGACTGCTTGATCACATCTATTGCCTTCAAAATAGGAATGATTTTCAGTGTCATGTGCCCTAATAGTGAGTGTGTTTTTCAGGTTTTGTTTAGCCCTTTGAAGTGTGCAAATATTCTCTTGCAGTTCATACCTACTTCAGGGCTTCCTCGAACTTTGAACCTTGTTGTTCGTACCCTACAACTTCCTCGAATAGTAGTTGTGATGTTAATGTTGGAAGATGTGAACATAAAAAGAATGAAGAGAAACGAGAAAGGAACATGGCACTTTGAGAATTGTATGGTGCTCGTGATATTTTATGTTGATAGAGATTACAATATAGTTGGGGAAGTTCATAACTTGATTTAACCAAAATGGTTAAATTTATAGAAGTTGGTAACCGATGGTAGATTATCCTAATCACTTAGTTTCCAAAGCTAATTGCAACAATATCAGGACAATACATGAACACAGATAAATAACGATAGACAATGAAACAAAGTACTAGCAATTGGGAATAAAGAATGACTTAGTTGATATTCTGGATTGTGTGCTGCTCTGGATCAGATTGATGACTGCAAAGCGCTGGAATTGATTTGATAAAGCTTCGTCTTTGAAACTACCCTGTAAAGTTGCCTACACCAAAGCGTATGGCATGGACCAAGGTGTGTGGGCGCTATGGCCCTTCCATACCCTTCCTTCCCTTTATGCTCTCAACTCCTGAAACTTTCTGGGTCTGTGCGCTGCTTCCTAATCTGTTCTTGTATGTAATTTGGACCTTTGACACTTGTGCAACTCATTGAATCTTCAAAATCCTAGATGGTGAGGGAGTCCTGTAAAACAAACATTCGCTAAGTTGGGGCACCCTCGCGCACCACCGATGTTGCCACTACTCTAAGAAGGCTCAAATTACACGGTGTTCTCACCTAGCATGTGATATCTAGAATGTATGCAATCAAATTTATAATCATGAGCTTGCAACAATGTGATTGTGCTTGACCTTTGTCCTAACTTGACTTGAGATGATGTGCTCTTTGTGCTTGCAAATTTGTGTAGAGGATTGCCCTAAATGAATATGCAGAGCATATGAGATCAAGGAGTCTTGAGTAGCTTTGCTTGTGATTGTGCTTAATATTTGCTGATTAGAATGTTAGGTACCAAGTAGATAGAATGCCCTCCTCAATGAAACATGAATAAATTGCTTATATATACGTTATGTATCTGGAAAACTCAAGCAAAGTGACTAATATTGTAAAAGAAGTTCAAATTGAGAAAAGTGCCGTTGGGGGGAAAGGGATGAGAGTGTCTAGGTTGGCCCATAGCGTGTGGGACGCTTATGGCCCTTCTCGGACGCTACGGTCCCAAATGCATGTACGAGTAATTTGAAGATTTGATTTGTCATATGTGAGGGTATAACTTGATTTTACGAATTAATGTGACCGTTATGCGATGTGAATAGTGTAAGCAAGAATGAGTGAGATATAGCTAGGGATAGCATAGTTGGTCAAATCGAGCAAGTGTGGGCCAATGCAAAAAGTGTTGTACAATTTGTATTGTTGCAAGACATGAATTACCAAAATGAGTGTCTACATTTGATCTCCCTTTAAGTATGAAATTGAAAATTGCGTACTTAAAGGAAAAGTTACACGAGTGTGTAGACACACTTTGTCTTTTCTCGGAGTACCTTGTGCTTGTGCTAGGACTTTGTCTTTGTTCCTCGTGTTTGTTTTGCCAAGATGAGTACCTACAGAGAAAAGTGTAGTCAATGTCCATAGTATAGGAAATCGAACTTTAACTTGAAAATTTTGAACTTAGCATGAAAATAACAATATGTAAGTATAAAAGCAAAACAAAGGAAAGTGTACACTTGATTGTTTTGCGAGAGAGGGAGAGAGAGTACTCGTCTTTCATTTATTTGTAGAAATTTGCTTGAGCTTTGTGCCAGGCCAAACTGGCTTGGAAGGACTTGGGGTGATCAGTCCCCAAGTGGAATGTGTCGAGGAGAATAGAAAGAAGTGCAAATGCACCCCGCATGGTGAAGAGAATTGTATGGGGAGTGTTCAAGTTGCTCTGTATCCCTTCACAAAAATGAGCAATGGGAAATCAAGCCTACAAGGATAATCACACCTCGATACTTCCTAAGACCCACGGATAAGTGCCATTGCAGATGGACACGAACCCAATTGATTTGCAAATGATGACACAATGTACCGGGGCAATGCTAGCTTGCACGTACCCTTGGTGCCACCATAATCTGAACTATACCATGCATTTTGTCACTGAAATTGAGTAAAGATTTTGTAGATGTTACTTGAGAAATCTGTATCAACAAAGAAATTTGTTAAATTTCCCCCCTAGGATGGAAGCGTATGGATGGGCCATATCGTCTGGATGCTATGGTTTTTTTTGTACATTTTGGTCCCTTAATATTTTCTGACCCAAGTTTGTTTCTTAGTCATTTTCTGAACCTTTGAATCTCGATTCTATACCTCGTTATTCTATTTCTTGATTTTGAATTGCCAATGGTGAGACATCACCCGATGATTATCCCCCTTGTTTGGGGTGTGTGAGATAGAGCAATGTGAGCGCGGCCCAAATGAGAGGACCTGTAGCTGATGTGCACGTGTTGTAGGATTCCTACAAGGAAAATAGGGAGTGCGCATGGTGTATACCATGGCACATACATAGTAGTATAATAGAAAAACTAGCAAAGTGTTAGTAACAAGCAATAGAGAAACAACACAATAGATGTAACAAAAACATACAACAAATAACAAATAGAACAACATGGCAAATAAGATGCCACATACATGGGCCACCACTCAGGATGTTGCAAGATAGTCGAGGCACTCAAGGCCAACAAACAAGTAGTAACAACGAAGTAACATAGGACATTGCCCTAAAAAAAGTGAAAGCACAGAGCAAACATGTAAAACTTGAAACAAGCCACGGGATAAAGATGATCCTTGTTGGGAAGTAACCTGCAAAATAGATGCTACACATGAAAAACCCATTAGCATGTTAGAGTAATAAATAGTATGACACGATGTATGTACTGAGTGAATGAGGTGAGATAATAAAGTAGTATTTTTCGAATAATAGCACTCAGATGTGAGAAAGTGGATGCCCCCAATTGCTGCGAAAGAACTGGTAGAGAGTAGTGTCAAGCATCCTGCATCGTGTAACAACTGTGTGGAGCCCGCATTCAACTCAATGTACCATGTGAACACACGTGTGTATAGAAAAAGGATATAGCATACTATGTATCAAGCTAACATGATAAGTAATGTGCAACATGAATCAGTATATAGTATAAGCGCAATAGATCAACCAAGCAAGAGCGATGCAAATATTTTTGGATTTTTGTATATATTTGAATGTTTTTGGATTTTTAGCATATTTGAATGTTTTTGTATTTTTAGGCCCCTTGAGGGCATAGATGAAAACCTATTCTCCGATGAGGAAGGGTGACCCAAGAATGTTCCCAAGGGGAGGAATATCTAGATTTTTAGTGCTTTTAATGAATTATAGACCATGTAACTAGAGGTGGGAAAGCAAGGTTGCCCCTAGGTGTGTGCAAAGTGAGGTTGGGTGTGTAGCCGCTCCCTCAACAATCAAGTTGAACCTATAAACAGAGTGTCATTGGGAAACGAGAGGGAATTCGAGATGGCCCACATGGGTGCGAGTAGTGTATAAGCTATCCAATGAGTATGTTGAGTGAAGGCCCACTATTTGCCATTGTGAATGAAGGAAGCATGTGATCATGAATCAAGAGACTAGTGTCATGTGAGACCGCGTGCGTGATTGTGTGTAGGAAAGTTGCGTCTTAAAGAGTTGTGCCACGTATAAGGCAAAGTAGACCTATGAGAAGACCTAGATGTGTGGTGTGTACCACGATTCTCGTGTGACAGATTATGAGACCTAGAGATATGCCGAGAGTGAGTAATGGGGATTGAAAGTTCGAGGAAACCTATGCGGGCTAGTAGCCGGTGGTGAAAGTGTGGGACTAACACTAGGACTGTGTGACAAAACCGTAAGATCGTCATCGTTAAATAGATAGTTAAGGTTATTGTCAAGTAGTTGTTCTGACAACACCACCCAAAGTGGCATTGGCAATTTAGTAAAATGTCGTCGAGGAGTTTGAAAGTAGAGCTTCATCGATTGAGACACCGCATTAATAGTGGCCTTAGCCTCAGCTTGGGGGTCAGTAGTTTTATTCTTGAAAATAGATTTACTTTGGAATTCAACATTAGACTGACTAGAAGCTTGGTCACTATATTTGAGTTTTCCCATAGAAATTAGCTTGCCTTCACGGTCCTTAAGGATATGACACAAGTGATTGAAGGAATGAAAGGTATTGAATATGATTGACTCTTGGATAAGAGGCAAAAGGCTTTGTAAAAATAGATCTTGCAATTCAAAATCAGCTAGGACATTGTTCATTTTAGTAAGATTAGTCTTATAATGCATAACATAGTCACTAAGGTGCTCATTAGATCCTTGTTTCATTTTAGCCATTTGTGCATAGGAGATTTTAGTACCAATATTAATAGAAAAATGTGCCAAAAATTGATTTTCTAATGGAGTAAAAGATCGTATAGAATGAACAGGAAAATCATAGAACCATTGCAATGCATAATCTTGTAAACTTCTAGGATTTTTTTTTTTTTAATTATCTATCATCTAAAGCATTATCTAAGCAAACAACATGAAATGATCTAAGATGTTCTTGTGGATCTTCTTTACCATTGAAAAGAGGAATTTTAGGTGGAACAAAATCGGGAGGAAGAGGATAAGATGTAACCTCAGGTGCGAGAGGATTGTGTAGAAGAAGTGAGGAATCCACAAAAGAAGAGGAGGTAGTGGTACCTCATTAGTAATTGAAGAACTTGGGCTTGTAGATCGTGCACCAAGGACTCTAAGGCATGGGTGCCAAGAAGAAGAATTAGGTTGAATATGAGAGATAAGAGGAGAAGAAAAATGAGTAGTAGACATAGGAATGGAGACATTAACTAGATGTCCCCATGGAGGTGGGGGAGAAGAAATTGGAATGAAGATGTAGTAATAGAGGAAGACCCTAATCTTCGAAGCATGCTCTCATGAGAAGCCCTATCATGAGCAAGTTTGGCACCTAAAAGAATTTCAAGGACTGGCTGCACATGGTTCGGATTATCGTGCAATTTAGCATGGAAATGAGATAGAGCATCAAGTTGTTCTTGATCAACATTAGTATCTTCATCATAGGAATGCTCACTATCAAAAGTCTTTGTCTTCTAAGGGTACTTGAGTAGAATTGGATAGAGGGTTGTCATTCATAGGTATAGAGGAGGCCATGACTTTGAATGTTTACGAGTAGGAGGCGGGAGTTCAAGATATTGTTGAGAACCAAACCGACCACTACATGTATTGGGCATGAAATGTAAAACCTAGGGCCACTAGGGTTTGGAAGAATGACTCAGAGAATAGAAGAAGATAGATCCGATGTACAACATACAACACTCGGGTTCACCAAATGATTTAATTGAAATGGTTAAATTTATAGGAGTTGGTAACCAATGGTAGATTATTCTAATCAAATTAGTTTCCAAAGCTAATCGCAACAATATTGGGACAATACATTAATAAAGATAAATAACGATAGATAATGAAACAAAGTACTATCAATGGGGAATAGAGAATGACTCGATTGCTTTATTCGGATTGTGTGCTGATCTGGATCAAATTGATGATCGCAAAGAGTTGGAACTGATCCGATAAAGCTTCCTCTCGAAATTATGTTATGCAAATCTGCCTGGATCAAAGCGTATGGCATGGACTAAGTCGTATGGGCACTGTGGCCCTTCCATATGCTTCCGTCCCTTTATTCTTTCAGCTCTTGAAACTTTTTGGGTATATGTGCCGCTTCTGATCGGTTCCTCGTATGCAATTTGGACCTTCAACACTGTGCGATGCTCGTTGTGTAGTTGATTGAATCTTCAAAACCCTAGATGGTGAGGGGTCCTGCAAAACAAACATTAGTTGGGTTGGGCACCTTGCGCATCGTTGGCGACGCCGCCATCGCTCCAAAGAGGGCTCAAATCGCACGTCGTTCTCACCTAGCATGTGATATCTAGAATGTATGCAACCAAATTGATAATCATGAGCTTGCAACAATGTGATTGTACTTGACCTTTTCCTAGCTTGACTTGAGATGATGTGCTCTTTGTGCTTGCAAATCTGAGTAGAGGATTGCCCTAAATGAATATGCGAGTATATGACAGCTCAAGGGAGTCTTGGAGTAGCTTTGCTTGTGATTGCTCTTAGTATTTTCTCATTAGAATGCTAGGTGCCAAGTAGATAGAATGCTTTCCTCCATGAGAGATGAATAACTTGCTTATATATGCGTTCTGAGATCTGAAAACTTAGGTAAAGCCAACTAGGATTGTAACAAAGAAGTTCAAATTGAGAAAAGTGTCGTTGGAGGGAAAGGGATGAGAGCGTCCAAGTGAGCCCATAACATACAAGCATTATGGTCCTTTCTCGGGCGCAATGGTCCCAGATGCATGTGCGAGTAATTTGAAAATTGGATTTGTCATATGCGAGGGTATAGCCTGATTTTACGAATTAATGTGACCGTTATGCAAACAAATAGGCTGTGTGTGTAAGCAAGAATGAGTGAGATATAGCTAGGGATAGCATAATTGGTCAAATTGAGCGAGTGTGGGCTAGTGCAAAAGTGTTGTACAATTTTTATTGCAAGACATGAATTACCAAAATGAGTGTCTACATAATCTGAACATTAGTTAGTTGATAACAAATAGTTAATTAAACATTAAATAATATACTTTAATATTATTTTGAAGTTAGTGCAAAGGCAAGGAGATGCAATGGGGCGGTCATTTTGTTCCATTGTTCAATAAGAATTCTTTGCATTTGCTCAAATTTTTTTCTATACGATCTTTCTCTTTTGCATTTATGATGGCCTTCATTTATTCTATCGTCGATTCATGCCATCTTAGATCTTGCGCAATCCGTATCAACAAATTTGATTATATTCATATGGGCTCAATAAAGGTATGCAAGTAATCTACACAAGACCACCAATTGTCATCTAGGATAACCCTTTCATTTTTGATCCCTTTGTGTTCGATTGCCTCCACACGACCCAAAGGTTGATAATCATGTTGTACAGGCCTCTCATACCATCACAAATCACCCCAAGACAATTGTGTGCAAGGCGAACCTAGTTTCAACAACCTAGTAGGAAATTAAAACAAACAATTTTTTTAAAATGTTCGAAAATCTACAAGTTACAACATCATCTATGTTTTTTTAATTTTAAATCTAGAAACCAAGTAGATAGTTTGTAGTTCAAAAAAATTATCAACCAAACTGTAATGTCCCCAAATGGATTTAAGGCCAATCCCAAACCCCCAAATACAATTTATAGAAGATGCAACAATTTATTAACATGCAGATCTGAATTTAATCTGAAAAGTGCGACTAGGGTAAAGTGGGAAACCCAAACAAATCAGCCAATAAAATATAACTTCTCCACTCCAATCTGATCTACCAATTTTATAAAGCCAAAATATGAAAGAACATACATATTTTGATGCACAAGAAGGCTGAAATTAATTTATTTTGAAACCCCAGTCTGCAGAAATTTTTGGCAGATCTGCCCACTAATTGAAGAAGTTTTTGCCTCTCATAATGATGAGATGGAAACCTAGTTGTTGATAATCATGTTGTACAGTGCCTCTCAAACCATCACAAATCACCCCAAGACAATTGTTTGCAAGGCAAACCTAGTTTCAACAACCTAGTAGGAAATTAAAACAAACAATTTTTTAAAAATGTTCAAAAATCTACAAGTTACAACATCATCTATGCTTTTTTAATTTTAAATTTAGAAACCAAGTAGAGCGTTTAACTTTAAAGTTCAATTTTTTTTTCAACCAAACCAACCTCCATTAAAAGCAGACGCTAAGCTTGAAATTCAGCCTTATGAAGGTGAAGTGAATGTGGAGAAGTTTGATAATTGGCTAGCCCAACTAGAGGTATATTTCAGTTTGCATTAGATTAATGAAGAACAACAAATTTCGTTTGCAAGCTTTGAAATTGTCTAATCATGCTTTAACTTGGTTTGAAATCTATATACATTCCTTGGCTAAGAAGTTACCACCAATTTCTAAATGGGATGAATTTAAAATGTTGATAAAAAGGCAGTTTTATCCTATTTGTCACGAAAGGAAAGGTCTATTAATTGGCAATATGTTAGGCAAAAACAAGGCCAAACTATTTTGGATTATTCAAGCGAGTTTCCCAAGAACATGATCCAAATGGGCAATATGTTTTGGAGCTTGACATTGTGATGAAATATGTTGGAGGGCTCCATAGCCATTTAAAGGAGACTCATCTTGTTGGCCAAGCCTCAATTAGCTTGCTCTCAAGCCCATGATCTAGAGATGGAAAAGAAAAAGGGTCCTTAGTCTTTAAATGCTCCAAAACATCAGGTGGTTCCAAAACAAAATGAAAGGGAAAGGAAAAGACAAGTGTTATGCTACTACTACTTTTGCTCAAACAAAGGAGACTTGTTGGAAGTTGCATCCAAATTTGCATCCATTCAAGAATAAGAAAATGAAGAAGGCTATGACATTGGTTCAAGGAAAAGTAGTTGGGTGCAACATTGATGTGGATGAGAGAATGCGTTGTACCTCCTGTGTAGAGAGGTATGTTTGGGTAGCAATGATGCTCAAGATAAAGGTGAACTTACCAAACTTTTCCATATCAAAATTCAGGTTAAGAAGACAAAAGTTGATGCTCTTTTTGATTCTTGCTCTCAAGCAATTTGATCAAGAAATAGTTGGTATGCAAGCTTGGCTTGGAAACATATAATCATCTTAACCCTTATGCTTTCGGATGGGTGTAACAAGGAGTAGAGATGATTTAACCAAACAATGTAAAATTAAGTTTTAGATAAATGCGCATTTCATTGATGAAGCTATTGTAGATGTTGGGCCTCTTGATGTTTGTGGTGTAGTCTTTGGCAGCCCACATATGTATGTAGCGATGCTATCTATGTTCATGAGAAGAAAAATTAGTATCGGCTGATCAAAGATGGAGAAATCTACACGATCAAATTCTAAGAAGGTAAATGTAAAGATCTCCTTGGTAATCAAGCTACTCAAGCCAAACGTTTGATTAATGCTAGTGGGAAGTTTTCTTAGGTTTTTTTTTGAGAGAATCAAAATATTCAAGTAATGGGATATAAGACCTTCTCATAGCATGTCTATTAACAAAGAGCAAAGATAGATGGAAGATTTCTTACAGCAGTTCAAGGAAGTTTTCCAAGAGCCCACAGTCTTCCTTTGGAATGGGCCATTGAGTATGGGATACAATTGTTACCCCATTGTCCTCTTCCCTATAGACACTTGTTAATGGAGGCTAAAAATGTAAGAAAGAAGTTACAACCTTTGTTAGATGAAGGCATAATCCACTCTAGCACTTCTCCGTTTGGTTTTTCAATTGTTATTATGTCTAAGAAAAATGGTTCATGATTCATGAGTGTTGATTATAGAGCTTTGAATAAGATATAACCATTAAGAATAGGTACCATCTTTCTTAGATTAATGATCTCTTGGATCAGCTTCAGTATGCTAAGTATTTTTCTGAGCTAGATTTGAAATATGAGTATTCTTGCTAGTGAGAATAAGAGGAGGATACATGGAAAACACCATTCAAGACAAAGGAAAGGTTTGTATGAATGGTTGGTACTTACTATTGAGTTGTGTAACACTCCCTCTACTTTCATGAGATTAATGAATGATATTTTGAGGCCACTCATAGATTCATGTGTTGTAGTTTACTTGGATGATATTTTGGTTTTCAATAGAGCCTATGATGAGCATCTAACACATTTGAAACGTGTTTTGCAAGTTTTGAAGGAGCACAAGTTGTTGAATAAAAAGAAATGCGAGTTTGCATCAAAATCACTTGCTTGTTTGGGGCATGTGGTTGGAGATGGGAAGTTGTGGATAAGTCTGGTGAAGGTAGAAGCCATCAAGAATTGGCCTAAGCCTTCCCATGTGACCGAGGCAAGAAGATTTGTGGGTACAACTCAATAGTTGAGTAAGTTCATTAAGGCGTTCTCTACCATAACAAATTAGAGCTTTGTACATAGTGACAATAGGTAGTAAGTCCTTTAAATAGAGTAGGTAATGACAAGACGCATTTGTTGAGCTCAAACATAAGATTAGTAATGCACCCGCTTTGGCCTTAACTATTTTGTAGAAAGCAAGCATTTGAGGTGGAAATTGATGCAAGTAACTATGCTATGGGGGATGTCCTATCATAAGTGTACTACTCATTCGCCACGTCTCATACACACACATCTCTTGATAATTATATTTTGGCCCACACAATAAACCTACATGGCCATGGATTATAAACATGATGGAACGACCTCCTTGAGAGTTCTCCTTAGTGGCAGCTTGACTTTCGGCCCCTTTATGGCCAGGAAAACCACAACCTAGTCACCCATTATGCCAAAAACTTGCGGCTTGACCACACTTTACCTATTTATATTTGTTGCATAGTTTGCGAGGGTTCAGAATTACAATTAATGGCTCTATCAAGCTAATGTACACCCCTGTTTTCACTTTCGTACAGTACCTTGGCCTCCATTCATTCCAATCACTATTCACTTATCTTGCTCACGGCTCAATTTCTCTCAATCGCTCCTTGCAATTGGCAAGTTCTTGTCCTATTTCCTTGAGCTTCTTTGAGCCTATTAGCTTCTACTCTCTTGCCTACATTATGATCGAAGGTCTACTAGCTTTGATTTTGATCTATGATATTGCAAATCCTACTGGATGCTCTGTTTGTTCATGCCCTTGCTTTGCACTTGTTAACCCACTCTATTTCTCTCGGTGGTTTGTAGAATCAAAGGAAAGGAGCTGTCTCAAGGATTCTCGAGTGCTCAACACTGCACAAAATTACATAGGTTGATGTAAATTTAACCATAATTATAAGGGGTTAAGCATTTATGACAGGTTATATAATGGAACAAATAAATTATTGTAAAGATTTAAGTGTGGAATGTAAATAACATAGAGACAACACAACACATTGAAATTACCATGGGGAAAACCTTACAAAGAAAAAACCCTACACAAAAGCACTTCATGTTTATTATTCAAAATGAATGAGAAACGATTGCCCGACAATTACATGCCAACCTAATGTACAAATCTCCCTTTCTCACTTCACAATATTTTCATATGCACAACAATCATATTTTGCTTGTCAATTTCCAATAGAAATCACCCTTTTAATAAAGCATGGGTGAATTGGTTAACCTTTCAATTGAATTGTTCACTCTTAATTAATACCTCTATGAGTTCTCTATGTGTCTCTACAAGTTTTGTCTTTGGTTGTTTATGTTGTTTTTGTCATTTCCTCTATATGCCGCTTTTTTGTAGATCTTTCCTCTGTTACACATTGTCCGTCCACTTTTGTCATAAGGTATATGTCTCGTATCCTTGTTAGTGATACTCTCATTTACTCGTGGGTCCTGTCCCTCGAATTCTCTCGAGAGCTTACCCACTCCTATGGTAGACATGTGGACCACATGATCTTGGCCTAGAACCCACCGTATAACCTTGTCGACCAACTCTCTTATTTATGACGGATCGGGCTTGGAATGACTTCTAAATCAGGGATCTCCTTCTCCCTTTCGGCCTTCAAACCTCCCCCTTCTAAACATGCCGAGTCTTCTAGACTTGAAATGGATTATCCTTCTCCCAAGCATAGTAGGAAAACTCGCCAAATCCAAAACTCGCCAGACCCCAAAAAAAAAACTCGGCAAAAACTCGCCAATATTCGGCCAATACTCGGGAATACTCGACAACTTAAAAATACTCAAATTTCTTTAAAAAACATAAATTTTAAGCAACACAACTACAAAATGTATCAAATGAGCCCATAAAATGTTGGAGAAGTGTTTTCTATTAGATTTGAATACAAATACAATACAAAATCGCATCATCATGCGAATACGACAACCGACTGATAAGTAATATGAATTTATGATGATTGACATTGAAAAATATCATCATAAATTTCATATCTATGCAAGTTACAATATACAATAAATTACATTTTCCTCTTCCCCAATCTAGAGAAAATTGGGGAGAGGGTCTAGTGCCTCTACTAGTCCCCACACTCGGCTGCGTCTCCACGCTCCTCCTAGAAGGCTGTGAATCTGGCTCGATCATGGAACTAGATGGTGGTGTTGGTGGCTCCTCTGTTGCATGTTGGAGATCACCTCCAAAGATGTCATCCAATCCAATATCTCCTCGGAGTCCTGCTAGTGCTTCTCCCTCCATAGCCTCCCTCTCAAAAGAAGCAATCTCGTCCGCTGTGAACGCAGGGTTTTCCTCTTCTTGCCTAGTCCACTCACTGTATGGATCTATCTCATCCAAATCAATGAGCTCCTCTGATGTGGCCTCAACTTTTTTTGTGCGAAGCCGAGATTGTATTGCACAAAAACCAAGTCGTTGAGCCTTTTTTGAGTCAACTTGTTGCGCTTCTTCGTGTGAATGGCCTCAAACAAACTCCAGTTGCGTTCACATCCAGAAGTGCTACAAGGTTGAGATAGAATTCTGAGGGCTAACTTTTGAAGATTTGGGGTATTCCCTCCCCAATCCTCCCACCAAGAACCTACAAACAAGATAATCAAAAATTTATAATTAATTAATAAAATAAAATCTGTAACTAATAAGTAACTTGGTAAACATTCTAATTTTTATTACCTGGTGACTATGTGGTTCTCCCTCGAATAGCTAGCACCGAAGAAAAGAGTCTCCCCTTAGCATGTTTGTAACTCTGCAGCTCTAAAATGACGAGGTCCCTTGTCTCAACATCCGGTATCATCCTCTCAATACATGTTGAAAGGCCCTCCATAACCTCTCCGTTCACATCTGTGAAGCCGTCAGAGTAGAAATACTTGGGGTTGAGGTAGTACCCCGCTGCATGAATAGGTTGGTGGAGTTGATTGTTCCACCTCCGATCAATAATCTCCCAAAAGGGACCATATCTGATGATATCCCCCCTGTAATAGTTTTGGATAGACTCTTTGGCCCTATCCATGGCCTCATATATAAACCCCATGGGGTTTTGCTCCCCATCAACCAAACGCAAAACTCTCACCAACGGCTTTGACACCTACACACAAATTAAAATGTAAGATTGCAAACTTACAATACATATTAGAAATGAAATAAAAAAGTGAAAAGTAGAACAATATATTTATAATTTAACAAATTAAAATAAAGGAATGAAATATAAATCGAAGTTTGAAATTACCTTGATGATCTCTATAGCTCTCTTTGCAAAGATACCATCAAAAACTATTTTTACAACCCTTTCTCCGTTAGCTTTCTTTGAATATTGTGAGTCTAGCCATGCTTGACTCACAAACATTTGTTTCAAAGGTGTCAACAAACTAGAAATACTTTGCAATGTCAAGAAGTTAGTTGCAGAAACCTTGTGACACCGGTTCGAACAAGGTCTTTCCCTTTGTGTGTACTCTCATCAAGCTCGTAACCCAAGGGTGATTGTATATGTACTTCGTTATAGATCTTGCATCTTTTACAACCGGCCTCACCCAATCAATTTTGCTTGTCCTCCAAAAGAAGGTCAATGCAATGAGTGCGCACAAGAAGTCCAAAAGAGTGATGGATGTCTCTTCGTAGTAGTCTCCCAGCTGCCACATATGCTTTGCTTTGCATTGTCTATGACAACTTGCACAACATTCGTACACCAACCTCTACAATACAACCTGCTCTCTAACATAACACTCAAATTCTCTGCATTTTTAATTATGTTAGAAACATCAATAGACTTTAAAAACACCATCTCACCGTTTGAAGTTGCTAAAAAATTAACAAGGGTGCGGTTCCTTCCATCCGTCCACCCATTTGAAAGAATGGTGCATCCAAATTTTTTCCATTGTTTCTTGTGCTCTTCTAGCATGGTAGTGGCATCTGCAATTGCACCCTCAAGTAATTTCCCACTCAAATCTTTTGGAGAGGGTGCCTTGTACCCTTTCCCTGCAACTGTCAATGCTGTCACCAAGTACTCCCAGTATGGGCTCTTTGCCACATTGAATGGCAGGTTGTTGTAGTACCAAAAATTTGCACAAGCTTTATCCACTTCCTCGTGCATATCTTTGTTCCAGACTGTACCTTCCAATGAAGGTTGTGCTCCAGGTGTGTTCCTTGCCACAAAAAAACTCGGTATGCCTTTGCTCGAACTCGATGAAGATGTGCCTCTTCCGGCTCTTCCTCTTCGTATGCGTGGACCACGAGTAGAGCCCACAATTGTTGCTGCATCATCGTCTAAATTCTCTTCCATTGCAGCCCCAGGTCTAATAAACTTGCTATGGTTGCCTTGACCTTTACCTTCTCTAGTTTCTTCTCCTCTAACTTTGTCACTTTGCTCTCAATCTCTCGCTTTGCCTCTTCTTCCACATTGGGCAAAATCAGTAACATCTCGGCATCAATAGTTGAAAGGTGATATTTCAAACGATTGATGCCTCCATTCATTTTTTTGTTATAGAAAGTGCAAAAATTTTGCCCTCACTAGCTCCGCGTATAACATACTTCCATGCTATGGAACGGGCATTCGGAGGAATGGTCCCTGCTAGTGATTTAGATGCCGAACCTGATGCCGAGCTTGATGCCATTGTTAACCTCTAATTTGCAACACAATGCACATTTAAAAAATTAGAAAACGTAAACTTAATTTAATTTAAAAAACAAAACGTGCCTGAATAACAAATTTGCGTAAATAAAAAAAATACATTACAAGCATTCAATTTTACATTACATGTATTTAGAATTATAAAATGAATCGATTACAATACACATACATAAAATTTAACTAGTTTATAATGAATTTGTGTTAAAAAAATACATACCTCTGCTGCAAATGAGTATAAAAAAATTACAAGCATTCGATTTTACATTACATGTATTTAGAATTACACAACGAATTGATTACAATACACACATAAAATTTAACTAATTTACAATGAATTTGCGTTAAAAAAATTACATACATCCGGCAAATGCAAATGAGTATAAAAAATTACAAGCATTCGATTTTATATTACATGTATTTAGAATCACAATAGGAATCTATAAAACCTAAATAATATACACAAAATTTGGAAAAACTTCAAAGAATAAAAAAAAAAAAACCTACCTCCAAATGCAAATCTCCAAATTCTCTCCTCGAATTCGCTCCAAAATCCACTCAACACAAGCAATGCAAGCTCAAATGGTTGTGTGAGTGACAATGAGGGAGTAGAGGGCTTTTTAAAGAGCCAAAACCGTGTAAAAAAAGTGGTTTTTGCGTGTGAAAACCGTGTCCTGCGTTTGCAAACCGTGTTGGGCGAGTTTTGGCGAGTACTGCCAGTATTCCCAAAACTTGGCGAGTTTTATTTCTGATTTTGGCGAGTTTTTCGGCGATTTAACCGTTTTGCAAGTTTTTTGGTGAGTTTTCCATCTCTATGCTCCCAAGCATTCATGAAGTCATCCTTTTGTTGGGAGGCACCCCGAGGAGGATGCAATCATTGAGAGTTGTAACAATCTCTTCTAATAGACTAGGTGGGAGCCTTCCCTACCGAACTTGACAACATTTCACTACTCTTGAGTGGGCCAGGGCCTCTATCTTGAGCGCAAATGTATTCACTTCACTTGGCTCTCATGCCACCTCCTGGGTGGCGCGGGGTTTCTCCTTTTGCGATTCAGAGATCGATTCTACATTGAATGTGTGACTCTTGTAGAGGTCACACTTTGCCTCCTCGTGGGGCTTTTTTCGCCGCTTTGAGAGTGACCTCGCATCAAGACTCGCCTTGGATCACCGACACTTGTGTCGAGAACATCATGCTTATCTTGTTGTTTTGGGCTTGTCTCCTCCCCGCCATTTCCAAGTGTCTTCTAGTGACGCCAACTTCGACCGCCATCTATGACATAAAGATCCTTGGGATGCCTAATGGCCTCGAGTTGCATCCATCTAGATCCTAGTCCTCCTTTGCGTTCTCTTGATTGCTATCAAGAGGAGCCTTTTATCATAGGATCTGTCAAGACCTCCCTAGAGATTGTGAACCGCTACATGTTCATTTTGGTTGGACTCCTCCACGAGGTTCGCCCCGAGATATCTTCCCTTGCCGCTGAGTATCATACCCCTCAAAGCATATGCGGCGTGACTTCTCTATCCGCGATGGCAGGGATCATGTCACTCACGAGAGTGCTTTCTAGATGTCGCTCACAAGAGTGCTTTCCGGATACCTCCCCTTAGCTAGGCCTATGAGAATTATCTTAGAAACCCCTTAGCTCCACATGTTCAAGCAATTCCCCTTCCCATGCCTATTCTTGAGCTACCAAAATTCAACATTTTTGGCAAAAGTATGTCAAGGAGTGTTGTTGCTTTTATGATGGCTGAACATGATGATGAGATGATGTTGAAACTCTTCATTTAGATGTTGCAAATCAAGGCTCTCACCTGGTTTCAGAGTCCTCCAGACTGGTTTTTAGCAGTGTTTGGATGGGGTTGTTGCCTTTCGTAATGTCCCTTTCAAAACAAACCAATAGTCTATGCAACTTTTATCACAAGTATGCATTGACATATTCACAAACAATTGGCAAACATGAACCATTCATTGGCAATTCCACAAACAATTGGCATACATGCACTATTGCTGTGCTCAGAACAAAATGAAAACTATGAAACCCTTACACATAACATTGAACATAAGTCAAACTGTCATTTATTGAATGTTGGACAACAACATTAAATATTCATATTAAATCTTTTATATCAAATGGGTAGCAATGGTTCTGCAAACCCCTTTTGCATATAATATTCAAAGATGTACAATGACAATCTGTGGTTCATTTATTATTCAAACTACCAAAATAAACAACAAACCCAACTCACGAAATATGCAGCTGTGATGGTACTGTAGCAGTGGTACCAAAATACTAAAACACTGTACTATAGAAAATCTCTAAATGTAACAAACTGAAAATCTCTAAAAATCCTTCTTAACCAACTGGAACTGGAAATAAACTTCAATCTTTCAGCTCAAATGCGATCCCTAGATGGAATCACCTCAAAGGAGAAGAGGGTTTTCGTCCTCCGAATCTCCACACTCCTAGGGTTTTCGTCCTGGGAGAAGAAAATGAATACAGAATGCTCAAGCTCTGAAATAGGGTTTGATATCAATAGCGAATGGAATCCCTTCTTCCTCCCAACTCTTCCTTCTGTAATTACCTTTTTAATTTGAATTTTCTTTTCCGTCTTAACTTCCCTTCAGAAGTGTCAAGAAACACTTTCAATAAAACATTACATTAGGCCCTTTTATAATAATAATACATAAGTCTCCCTTTTACAATATTATAAAAATAAAGTGGGACAACTTAAAATTTATTATTAAATTATGTCCCTAACTTTATCCTGTAGGCTATGAGAAATAAGGAATAGGCTATGGGTCTCCCGATTATTTTAATTCTGAAAAAGGGAGATGGCACCTTTTTGACATCATTAAGCCTTTTAAGTTTGGCATTCAATTGCTCACAGCCTTGAAACAAAGTAAGAGAGAGTGGAACTTTGATTTTCTTCAGCAATGGCATTCTGTCGCTCACAATTGTAGGACAACTTTCACAAATGATCAGCTCTTTGATTTGTTTACCTAAGCTTTGAAGCAGGAGATGCACCTTGAGATCCTCAAGCACTAGCCGACATCCTCTCACACAATTGTGAATCAATGTCTAAAGTTAAAGGCTCTCGAGAGTAAAGCCAACATTCGTGCACCTCTCGGCCAAATAGAATCTTCTCATCATGATGACAACCGTAGCACTATGTGTGAGGGAGTCACCGCTTCTCCCATTGAGAAGGACAAGAAAAATTCCTATGAGATCGAAAACCTAAGAAAGAAGAATGTTGAGAAGGGTAAGACCAAAAAGATATTTGAGTATGCTTATGATCCTTCAAAGTGCTATAAACATTACCGGATGAAGGGACATTCGACAAGGAATATGTTGCTTAGAAATCTGGAAAGCCTCAATAGAGCTCTCCTCTTGAAGATTCACGATGCCCAATGAAAGTTGAATTTCTTCAAAGAGGCTCTCTTGACCACGACAAGGAGAAGAAAGAGAAGAAGAAAAAGAAGTCAAAGGTGTTAGAAGACTTGAACAAAGAGAGATTGAAGAAGCATATTTCACACATTGTAAATTGTGTGTCCATTTTATCATGCAAGATATAGTTACAACACGGTTGAGGTGGTTACAAACATTAGTTAATACATGACAAATAGTGACTTTATAATAAACAATAAAACTTATATTCTAATGCCCCCTCCTAAGGCTTACATTACAAAAACAAAAACAAACATATTGACTAAGATTAAAATAACATAACCAAGCGGGCGGCACATTCTTTAGAAGCTCTCTTTGGAAATAGTATTTGTGACGAGATAGAGCTCCATCAAACTTCCTCGTAACCTTCGTAAAGATGTAACTTCCAGCTGAATTCTTGAGTTTCGAACTCTACCTCCCCAAACTTCCAAACTACAAACCTTTTGAATTATTAGACAACCATCCTTGTTGAGTTACATCCATTGTGCTTCATCAAGTTGTCTCATGACCCTCGTAAGGGTATAATTCCCAAGATCCACAAACTCCCGAACTAACTGGGCAACCATCCATGCTGAGTTTCATCTACACTAGATCCCTTTCTATTTTCAAAGTGTCGAGCTTCTTTTTAAAATACGTAATCTTCATCATCAAAATTTTCACCACTTTTAACATCCGGTCTTCAACAATGATTACATTAACTTCATTTGGCTTGAATGTTACAATCCATGTTGTGTGACCATTTTCTTTCAATAATAACGTCCAATTTTCCATTTGTTTATATTTGATCTTTTATGATAATTTCTTGAGCACAATGCACTCTCATGTTGAGGATCACCTTCTCAGTATCTCCTATATAGTTCTTTTTCTTCAGCTAAGAGAGTTGAAGTTGTATCTTCTAGAAATTGAGGATGTATCCAATTGAGAGAAAAGATGACATTGTTGTATTTAAAATATAGGCTGTTTAATAAAATACTTTGGCTTCCTTGTCATCTACTATAGCCTTGACTTCGCTAGCTATTCGATAAAAACCTCATATTACTTAAGTGGCTAGACATAGTGACTTTGTCATCCATCTTGAATCTAAATAGTTGAAGCTTTAGAATTTTTTTGCATTAACCGCTTTTGCTCCAAACAATTTATTTAGATTCTCCCAAATTTCTTTGGATGATATTTCTAGGTTGATAAGGTGTAACTTAGAATTGGAGAGAGCAAAACCAATAATGTCTTTGGCTTTATCATCTATGCTCTGTGAATCCAAAAATTAATGGCATCTATCGGTGGTTTCTCATTCCCATTTATTATTCCCCACAAATTTTTGTTCGTTCATTGCATTTGTATTTTTACTTTCAGTGTGGAATTTGAGGCCAAAATATTTGTGTAATGGAATTTTCATTCTCAAAAACTAATACGTTAGAAGTTTCTACAACAATCTTAACCCGAAAAAAGACAACACATCAAGTAGATTTTAACCCGAAAGTCAATGTAAATAATCGTATTGGTGATGTAAATGAAAATATTAGAAAAACACCAGAAATTTCGGTCTTCTTTATTGGATTGTGCCCCAATGATTGGATTTTATTCTTTATCATGTGCCATTATGACCTCTGGTTTGTGATTTGCGATTTTTCCTTTCATGACTGTATTTGCCCTTGATTTTTTCCTAACAGCTTGTTATTTCTCTATATTTTTCTGTTTCTACTCTCATGCGACAAAATGTTTTGCTCTCGAGTTTCAACAATGGCATCGAGTGTGATGTTACTTTGTTTCTCGTGACCTCGAAAAGCTTTTGAATGGCCTCTGAGTGTTCATGTCTTTATGTTTGCGATTCAAAGGTATGAACTTTGAAAATATGCCCACGAAAATGGTTTGACCCTCGAAAATGGTTTGCACAACCTCAAAAACCCTCGCAATGACATTTTTCGTGATTTAGAGTCTTGAAATGACATTTTCATTGAGTTACGATCTTTTGTTCATGATTTGCAACCTTGTGTTCATGATTTGCAGTCTTCTACTCAAATACCAAATCCTATTGAGCACTAATGGATTTGATACGAATGTTAGAAGACTTGGATAGAGAAAAGAATGAAGAAGTAAATTGCACACATTGTAAATGCATAACAAATAGATGAATGTGGCGATGACAAGTGGCACTTTGATCCTACAAAATTTGGTTTCTAGGTTTGTTGGTTTGCAAAATAGCACTTTAGCAAATAACAGTTAGGGGACAGCAAGTCCCTCCTCTTTATGGGAGAGGTTCCCTTATTGAAAGCGAGCAACAAAGCTTATATACAAATGTACGACTTTCATATCGATGAGGACTCCTGATACTTTGAAATGTTTTATGCCAATAAAGATTGCCAATACATAGAAAATAGAAGAATAAGGAAACTGAAAGGGAAGAACACAACAGTACTTTCAGGTAATATAGATAACAGAATATAACCTTACATGTACTTATCAAAGGAATATAGAATAGAATCATTCATGTGACAATATCAGGTATAATTCCACAAAGTTCCAGAAATCATATCATAAGAACACAAAGTTTCTTAGCATGAAAGATTGATGATTCGTAAATCTTAGACAAGGAAAGAAAGAAAAGCAGATAGAAATAAGAGACAAGAGAAAATCTTCTGTATTGATCACTTTCAAATCTATTACATTTCAAGAATATCAGGATCCAGCCCCTTAACAATGGCATGGAGAGCCCACTTTATAGCTTACAAAAACGGTTACATTCAGTTACAACTTCTTTTAATCTAAAGATTAAAGATCACTTAACAAATCTATTAAAAGAGTGTCCTTAATTGAATATTACATCACGAGTTTTACAAATCAAAAGAATAAGAGAAGTGTCCTAGGACCCAGAAGTGTAAACATCTGATAGAGACTTAGAGGGGCCCACCGTCTTGAGAATCCGATGTCTAAATTTTTTTAATGCCTCAGCTATTTCCATGCACTTGGGTATGGTGGTGTTAGAAGTGGCATGGGTCCACATTCCAAGGCATTTCTCCATATCCTTCTCGAACTCTGTGTTTTCCTGAAATTCCTTGTTGGCCTCGGTGATAGCTGACTAAAGAGAGAAGACATCTTTCATCTTCTGTTTAGACATGGACTCTTCCTTGATGGCCTGGGATACTGCAAGATCTCAAGGATTTCTTGAAAAGACTGCAAATCATGTGTTGATGTGCCATGGAATAAATGTGACTAGCACCATCCTGCTATGGATTACCTCTATCCTCCTTTCAATCCCAAGTTATGTTAGAAAAATTGCAAGCAGTTGTATTCGTTAAGTGGAAGCAAGTCACAGCAGAACCATCCACCTATAATTGAATCAGAGTGTGGATTTTTCAAGAGAAAGAGGCTAAGCATCTGAGAGGTGCGATTTAATCTGTTTCCTGGCTTAATGCAACCTATTGCAGATCGAAAAGGGCCAGTTGAAACTGTAACATGTTCATATAATTTTTGTCCAGGATTCTTTGTTAGGTTCTGGTAAGTGGCTTGAACCTCACATCCTTGACATACAAGGAAGACACTTCACTGCTACCACCGTATACAGGACTTAAAGGAAAAAGTGCTTGATAGGCTTACATCCAGAACACCACTTGTGAAAAGGGACGAGTACAAGAGCCAACTTAAGCGAAAGCCATTACAGCAATGATTCCATACCCAGATTTCACAGCTTTTTGACCCCATGCTCTGCAAATTTGCACATATCAATAAACAAGCTCAGGTTGCAAATAGCAGATGAAACTATCATCTGGGCATGGAAGATTCAAATCAAGCTGCCGAACCTAATGCTCCTGAAAAAGCTATTCAAGATATTAATATTGCCTAAATCCATTTTTTATAATCTGTTTGGTTTATAGAATATGTAGTGTATTACAACTACATGGGTTCAGTAGAAGAATGTAGAGATAAACAAAGTCGTGCTACTATATATAGTTGTAAGGTTTTGTCATGTGGACTGTATAATGGGTATTTTGAACGATTATAATAATTTTCACCATGCCATACTAGCTGTATCAAACTTATGATTTTTTTGGCCTACCAAAATCTGATACCATGTTGAATTGACATATTTATTTGTTTCTTGCAGCTGAAGACAGCAATTCTTACAGTTCTACTGGTGGTTCTTCTAATTATATTCCTGTCTTCTGTTGATTCTGCTTTAAGTTTTATGCTTGCTTTGACCTTGCGATGCAGCTCCTAGGTGTATTTTTAGCTTTACCTCTTTTGAAGATGCAAAGAAAGCAACTGAAGAAAGATCAGTTGGAATTCTTGGAGTCTGTGGTGACTCGAGGCCAATGAGATAAATGAAATAATATTCTAGGTGCTTCTGACATGATACTTGCTTTAGCTATTAGTTATTCTGTAAACCACATGTTTAGAGCTTGGAGAGTGAAGCCAAAACTTGAATGCTTGGTAATAATTTTGCACTCTTGAGGGAGAGGCTGGCCAAGCAATGCAGTCTTAAAATTGAGGCAGAATAATGAGTGAATTTGATGAAAACATACCAATGATAGCCCATGTTATAATCTTCTTTATTTTTTCTGGCAAATTTATATTGATTAGTAACTAAGAGTTTATATTAATACATTTGATTAGTCATTGTTTATTTTTATTACACATTTCCCACATTTATAAGCAAGTTCTAGCCATTGGTAACTAGCATTCTAGATTTTGTCTGCATCTTTATGTTCTTTCTTTAGTCTGATTACTTGTCCGTTTTATGCCTGGATTGATCTGGTTGCCTTGGAAGCTTTTTAATCCATTACATAAAACTTATGCTCTCTGAATAAGCTGAACATAAGAGAATACTACTTGTCCATGTCATAGCCAGATTTCCATTTTTTTGACTAGATTGTATGCCGCCTAATTTGTTTTCTTAAACATTGTTCTAGCTCATCTTAAATCATTATGATCCTTATAAAAGATGATTATGCTTTTACCTTAACCATTTGTCATTAATATTTTTAATAATGTTTGAATACTGTTATGACTTGGTTTCCGACAATGGAAGGATTTATAGCTAGCTAATTTTGCACAAGCTTTTCACGAATCAGGGGCTTAGTGTAGAATATGTGTTAAAAGTGATTGTTCGTTAATCTTTTAAATAATGTCTGAATATTGTAATAACCTGGTTTTAACAATGGATCTATTACAATATCAATTTATAGTAAGCTATTTTCCCACAAGCTTTTTATGAATTAAGGGCTTAATGTAGATTATGTATATTAAAAGCGATTGTTTTGTTGCTAGAAAAGCCTTGGGTGCGATACGTCTTGGATACGCTCGTACATATACAATAAAAATCACACACATGCACACACACATGTGCACGCCATCATGCGTGCACATACCCTTTCACTCCTGCACGCGTGCGCACACCCACACACGCACACATACCCACCCGCACGCTTGCGCATGCCCACACCCGTGCACGCACATCCACACTCACACACGTGGACGCATGCTTGCGCACGCCCATGCGCATGTGCACATGTGCGCGCACACACAAAACTCATTTTTTAGTCCATAAAAAATACACAAACTTGAAAAATATAGTAGGATTAAGGTTTAAAACATTTAATATGCTCAAAATTTAATACTTTCATTGATTATGTGGCTGCCATACATATGATATATGAAAATCATGTCTATATGATTACAAATAATCTATAATATATCATCTGCATTTTCCTCGAAAGCATATTCAACTATGACTTCTCTAAACAAACTTGAAATCTTTGCAAGCTATGGGCCTCCAAACAAATTCTCCTTTCAATGGCTGCGTACTCAGGTTCCTCTTTGACGGCGAGTTGTTTATGTTTTGGTAATGCTTGAGTGCATTTTTCAAGCTTTTAAATGTGTTTACGACTTATTTTTTGTTCATTTACGAGTTCAGTATTTTTTTGTACATTGACCAAGTCAAGGAAAAATATTTCAAAATAAAATCCATTGCCAAAAGCTATGGGTACGTTCAGATGAGTACGTATTCGTGCCGGGAGATCCCGGTGTGTTTGCGGCGTGCCACTGGGCATATCCCTACCATACTTGGGACAAATCCGTATCGGCTACGTATCTAAGGGGGCGGACCCATGCTTCATAACATTTAATTGTATGCAAAATTTGACCTATACATAAAATATCCATGTAAGCGAGAAGAAAAGCACCCAAAAACCAAGCTACAAGAACCTCTCCTAAAGAAACAAGACCAATAATGCAAGTGTGCAAGATATGCTACAAGTTCTTGTTAATTTTAGAAGCCAATATTCCAATCTTAACTACACACTCCATGACTATTAATATGCCTTATGCTTACACCAAGAAGTGGCCAACACCATCAAGCAAATTCGTTTGATTGGGGGTCATGCACACTTCCCCATTTTCATCTTTTTGTTTAGAATGATTTGAGAAAGCATCTTACCTCTCATTCAAATCCCCTCAAAAGCTTTTCTTCTATGTCATGAATCACTTAGTGTGCTCATACATCAACCAACTCAAGCCGACGAGCTCAAATTTAATTGCTTTGTATCCTACCCTATGTCACACTACACTGGGATTGTGCTTTGGCCATTAAAAACATTTCTCTTGTAGCCCCCATGTCTATGCATTTAATTCCACCTCTATAACAATGGTTATGCTTCGAAAAGTCATTCTCTCAAACAAGGATGTTACTTCTCTTATTTTCAACGTTATGCTGATTTAGATGTTTATGATTTTAATAAGCCACCTACCAATCTTCACTAAATATGCTTCTTGAAAGAGTATTTCTGGGCTAGCTCCCTTAACATCAATTACGAGCTTTGAAACTACTACTCCTACCGGTGTTGGGATCTTGTAAGGGTTAATATCCCAACTTCTCAACAAATGCGTCTACTAGCATGTCTAACAAAGTTTGTTAGGAACTTGTTCGTAATGAAGTTTGGGAATATAATCTGCTGATTCAAGGGACCAAGGAAGAAAGTATGGCAAAGGGGAGATACAAGATCAATGCAAAGCTAGATCTCAAACCCTCTCTCGAAAAAATATGGAAAAAATTATAACAAGATTTGCTAATCCTGATTTTGGATTGACTTAATCAACCGTGCTATGTATTGCAACAACTCTTAGAATCTAAGACTAGCATGATCATGAAGTTCACGAGGATTTTGTTCAAAAATGAAGTCAAAGAATAAAATCCGGTTGCTCAGGGGGACCAAGGAAGAAGACATGGCAAGTGGAGGGATGGGACAAAATACGGAGTTGAATCTCAACCTCAATATGAACAATTATGTGAGGTCGAGGGCTTAGACTAATTGGTTCAAGTAGCTCAATTGTGGTCAAGTGGTCAAGAGGTCGAATCCCCTGTCCTTGTGGAACCGGAGGGTGTGTTGGGCTAGCACCGCCGGTCACATTAAAAACTTTATCGACACACTTGGAGTTTATAGGGGTTCTTGCCGATTCCTCTGGGCCTTAAAAAATGAACAAATATGTGAAGGATTATTAGAAGATATACCAATGCTTATTTTGGAATGACTCCATCCATAATGTTTTGTATTACTACAACTTTTCCTTTTTGAATGATTTTATATTTTAACTTAATTATATGTAGGTAGTTGCAATTTTTGGAATCATCGTTTGTTTTGCTACATCTTCTAGTTTTTGTAACTGTATGATCTTATTTTATATTTTTGGTAGACAAATGAGGGTTTACGTTGGATCTCTCAATCATGGAACACAAATGAGGGCCCATTCCTTGGGTGTGTTCTTCAATGTACTTTTGGCCTGCTCTAATGTAGCTTCCTTGAAGTGGGAAGCAAGTTTAGCAGTTCCTAGAGTGAGATCATCTCGGTAACTTCATAATTCAACTTAATTTGATAGATCATTTAATTATTCAAAAATTCATGGTTTCATTTTGTGAAATTTAGCTCTAGACAACAAACGTGTGAGGAGTTTGATATTGCAAAACGCAGTGAGTTTTACCCCTCATTCAAAGTCAGAAATTTTTGTGGGTAATCCTGAATCGAGTTATTTGGGGCTATGTATGGAGATATCAAGAGTTCTGTTAGGAATCAATCTTTCATTTAGATTCTAAATTATGTTTTTCTATCATATGGAAAATTGAGATGATTATCGAGTTGAGCTTGCTTGAGTGTACATTTTTGTCCATCTTCTTCCTTTAAAGACATGTTATAGGATGTGACTTCTATCTTCCATAGTTAAGAGTATTCAAACTTGAGAATAAGCAAAAAGTATGACTTATTTCAATATTGTGCATTTATTTCATGTATCATTGTACTTTTTATATAGTGTACCATTATGTTAATTATTCTAACACCCTTCCTAAATAATAATATATGAAAGCATGGAAAGTTTATCCCTTGATTTTATGATTTTCAATGTTGAGAGGGTTTGTAAACGTATCTTTACTTGCTCATATATTAGTGCAAAATCATTCGTCTCAACCATAAGGAAGTGAACCTTTATTTTCTTGGAACATATATGGAAAATTGAATTTTGATTATTTGAGCACACCAAAATTACCAAAAAAACTATTTGTAGACCTTTTTTAATGTAATTGTAATTTAGGTTTATAATTGCAATGTGGTTATTGCACACCCTATTTTGTAGGGACTGTTATGTGCAACATTGCTTATTATATGAGCTTATGTATTCCTCTTATTTCAGCTGAATAAAATCATATTATTGATTTTATCTCTAACATTTGGTATTAGAGAAACATCCCCCTGAAACATCCTTACCATGGTGTGGCCTCACGTCACATCCGTGACCATTTATGAAAAAAATACAAGAGTTAATAATAAAAGTCAAACGACTCCATGTATGCCTCTACCACGCTTTCTCAACTAAGGACAAATTGAGGCATCATTCCTCACCGTAGCCACGGGTAGCACAACCAAATTCATGATGATCATCATATCTCTAAGTAGTTGTACATGCTCCACATGCTCCTTACAAGGTCAAGAATGCCCCCAATGTCCTCTAAATGACGAATGAGTCCTAAAATGACCTCTCCATGAATGAACCAAAGTTCCTAAAGTATCTTTTCTCCATTAAATCTATTGCTCAAGTCTTGAATTACAATGCATAATGATTGCTATACAAAATTTGGGAATGTATGACAAACACAACACTTGTGCAACAAATATATAAACAAACCAATGATCACATGCCTAGAATAGACGAACAAATCAACTTATATTAATAAGTAGTTGTTAGTTTGCTAACTATATTCTAATTTATCTAATAACCCACTTAATGATTGAACCAAATAAAATTGTGATGCCTCCCTTGATGGAAGGTTTGACCGTGCCATTATCTACTTGCCCTCTTTGCTTTCAACACAATGATGTAGGTAGATTGTTTCCCTAGTAACCAATCAATAAGGGTCAAGCAAAATTGGTAATGTGGAATTTTAAGGTCTTTAATGGAATGACCAAGTCTATAAATCTCGTCTTCACCAAGCCAAAATGCATCAACTTCTTTGCCTCTCCATTTGACTAGATATTTCATATGCTCCTTTCTCGCATGTTGTCTTTACCGTTCACCTAGACTTTGTTCAATTTTTTTGCATATCTTCTTTTGTAGTTGGTGTCCCCAATATGCTTCTACATGGTCGATTCTCCACTTTTCTTTTCTTCAAAGTATGTTACAAATCCACTATATTGACGATAGACGAAATATCTATCCCATGTGATAATTCTATCTTATATGTGTTCTTCACAAACTTATTTAGGTCTCTACATGGTCCAATATTCTTCCACTTGTGTTTTTCACATATTCCTTCTGGGAACCCTCTTTATTTCCTTCTCAAATGTATGCACTATTTGTATTGCACATTACTATAATCCAACTACTTATGCACCTTTTTCATATAACACACAAGTTGTTCATCTTTTGCACTTCTTCCTTCTTTCAAGTAAGCCTCATAACTCTGTAAATCCTTTTGGACTCATTCCATATACAATATAGAAATGTGATTTCCTTGGGGTAAATGCAAGATAATTGGGTTCAAAAGGAGGAGAATAAGTGTCAAATTTTTATTATTATAGAAAAATAACAACACATGAACTTTTAGAGACTTTTGGACATACCTAGTCAAATAATTTTGTGACAATGTAAGAAAAAAATTCAAGCATTTTGAATCTAGTTTCTAAATATGTAATTTTTTTGTAAATACCTAGATGAGATAAGTATGTGAAATTTACTCATTTCTAACAATGACATAGTAAGTTTTTGTGAAAACATAACACGTGTATGTGTATGAACATAACATGTTGAAGATTGTTGAGAATATTTCTTTTCAATTAATATAATAATTTAAAATAATTTTACAAGTCAAGAAAGTAGGAAAAATGAAAATGCAAGTGTACGACGAAGACAACTTTTAGAGCTTAATTTTATATATTTGATTTTCAAAAAACAATAATAGACAACAACATGTGGATTATTGAGATATACATTTTGTAATCCATTGGTTAATCGCGAAAAGTTATTAAACTATTATTAATGTTAATGAATCAATCATAATGAGTTACATTATGTAGAAATTAAGTAATAATTTAATCTTAAAAGTATATTTTCCAAAATACATAAAGATGACGAATATTTTATGCCTATGAAGGTGAAGACATGTTTAAAACCTCCAAAATGCTTCTTCGATGATCAAATGTAGGTCCAAATTTGAGGTTCAGATACCTAGCCAAAAGTCCAAGACATTATAGGAGGGGAAAACATTTTATTAAAAAAACAATGAGGGTGAACACCCTTTACAAACGTAATTGCAATTAATTCTTTTTCATTGTCGCATCCTACAATCGCAACTACATTTGCAGCAAAGGTGCATATGTTTTTTTAAAGGTTGTTCGCCCTTTGTAGAATCATAAGAAAATTCATATATTTTCCTTAGTATTTTTACAAAACATTTCACACTTTATAGGGTCTCATGCATGGCATTCATCAAATTCTCCATTTTGTCTTGTCTCAAACATCAAAATTGATCATTTTTGTTTGAATTTTGATCTTAATTTGATTACAAAGTATAAAGATCGATTGTGGGGTCCAATTGTCACCGTAAAGATCATTTAAGGAGAAACACAAATGACAAACTTGAAGTTCAAAGAGAGAATAAAAGAAAACAATAAGTACTTAATAGAGAAACACAAAAAACTTCTCACAATGGTCAAGATACTTATTCTACAACAAATAATGTTTCTATTGAGAATAACATGTCCAATTCAATAGAATTAAATTTAGAAACATCTTCAATTCAGATAACACAAGAAAAATTATTGCCAAATGATGAAACTCAATGTGTATGACATGATAATGTATTTGTAATGAATGATGAAACACATAGAAAACCACGATGTAATGAAACATTTATTGAGATAGGCTCGATCTTTATGCTTGAATGGGGCAACTCCATTTATTGAAGACATGGAAATTATGTACACTATTCTATCAATGGGGATGGTCTTTCAACTAGGGATCTCACAGGGGTACTTCCCTACACCTATGGAAAAGTGCTTGTAGAAAGTACAAGGGGGAAAAGTCTTGAAGGAGAGGTGTGAAGAGAATAATAAATGGGGTTTCGCATAATAAATAGTACAACAAAGTTTATTTCTTCAAAACTAGAATATTATCCATGAATTCAATGAGAAGACACCATGAGAATAAAAAAGGAACAAAACACACAAAGCACAAAGTCTCAATGCATAATATTCAACAAGTACATACTCATGGAATGTACATAAGAAACAGAAATAGAGGAAATTTGATCACTTGTTCCTAGAGAGAGTATGGGAGCTAGTAAACAAGAATAACCATCCTTTGAAATGAGGAGGCTCTCCCAATTTATAGCTTTACAATACAACTCTTCATCTACCCCCACATGACCCTTCATGTTTTTATTCCACTTGTGACTCTTTGTCTTCCTAGAAGTGAGAAAATAAGTCCCCTTTTTATAAATTAAAAGGGACTTTTACATTGCAACATTAGAGTCACTTAAGTGAATAAGAAAAAATATAATGATTGTTTACAACGAAGAATTAAAAAGGGGGAAGAGAAGAGGAGAAATAATGAGGAGAGGAAAGAATAAATGCTCCAAATCATGGATGAATATGTCTCTGCCTTCGATGAATATCAACTCCAAAGATGTTGAAGATGACAACTTGATCCATGATGACCCTCCACAATGATGCATTGATGAAGAGCTCGATGAAGTCCTTTTGAACACTTTTCCCCCTTTGAAAACTCTTGAAATGGTGAACCTCTACAAATTTCTTGAATACACCGAGAAGATGAGTGATGAGAACTTGGCAAGTAGACCACCATGAACATCGAAAGGCGACTTCATTCACTAAGAAAATCCTTATGATTCTTGAGACACCTGTCATATCTTCATGACAAATCATTCACATGGGAGAAACTAGTGCAATTTTCCGACCTGAGACATGATCATGATTCTACCATTGCGGGAACATTGATGATGAATGAAACATGAGACCAAATCCTTCCAATTCCGGAGCAAGGAGGAAGATGTTGGCATGAGTGAGTTAGGTTGTTTTCATTGATGTAAAAGCTCATTAATGACAAAGAGGATGATCTAGGAGTGCTATAGGATGCTTTGTATGATGATGACATGGTCAATTAGGTTGTAGCATGATGGCATGAGTGGAAACAATGATAATTGCTTAGTCAAGGCGGTCTAATCAGGTGGCCTAGTCCACATGGGTGATAGAACATGATGGTTTGAGTTGCATGGTGGATTAAGGAGCATGGTCAAGGCATGGAGACCATGAGAAGAGTGTGTGGAAGCACTCATACAGGTCCATAGGATGGTTGCAAGGTGAAAGCATTGTTTACAGGTACTCATCTAGACCTAGTCTAGGTGCTTAGAGACCAAATGAAGCATGAGAAGTGAGTTGCGAGGCTATGGGATTCCATGAAGGCAGGCAAGTGAGTGAGACATGATGTCTCAAGTGTGTTAGGTCCTTTTGGAGATCTTGGAAGAAGAGTTATGGTGTTTGCCTACTTTGACATGGTCTAAACTAGACCTAATCTTAGTGCATGGAGGCCTAATAAGACATAATAGTCACTTGTAAATGTGTGTGAGACCTTAGAGACACTCATGAAGGTATGTCATATCATATTCAACATGTGAAGACAGTTTTAGTGGTTTCATGCATGGTTATAGTGTTAGAACACTTGGTTATGACTTAAACTAGACAAAACCCCAAGGCCTAGTCATGCAAGTCATGGTGGTGGTGAAGATGCAAACCTATTTGTGAAAATATGATTATTAAAGATGTTATCAGAGGGTTTCCTAGTGTTGTAGGAAAAATTTCAAAGTTCCATGGTGAGAATTTTGCAAGATATTTTGTTTTGACCAAAATAGGGTTCTAAAAAGCATGTTTTCTAGCTCGATATGAGAGAAATGGACTTGGTTGAAAGGTATAACCTTTGTATGGTAATGTGATCCATTCAAGGATAATGAAGAATATATATAATAAGGTTTTAGAGTTAGAATGAGGTTAAATGAGGTTCTATCTTTTATGAACGAATGTTAAGAAGGTAAGAAGGTCAAAACCCTTCTTAAACCCTAGTTTGATAGTGATGGAGGAAAACTTCTTTTTGGGCCCATAATGGATTGGATCATAATTTTTTTATGATTTGATGATGGAAAGGACTCTCACATCTTTCAGATGGTGGTGGTTTTAGATCATGACACTTAGTGGAGCCCACTCAAAATGCGCCCCCTTTTTTTTTTCAGGAAAGAAGGTTTTACTCTCAGGTTTTCCATTAGACCATATGACTAATTTAGTTTTATGAGATATATGGGAGCTATGATACATGTTTTGAGTCATTTTAGAGATTGGTAAGGTGATTTGATGACTTGCATAGGTCAAAACATGTTGACTGGTTTTTGGGCCAAAAGGGCAATTTTAGCAGTCTTGGTAAATGGAAGTGCTTGATCACTTGTGTACATGGTGATGAAGTATAATTGCATTGGATGTGTTTTATACATCTATTATGAAATGTTTAATCAATTTTTTTAGCTCTGGAAGTCGAGATGAGGTGGCATGAAGAAGGTCACAAGTTGACCTAGTTTGATAGTTCGAGACAACATAGATTTTGTATGAAGATTGATATGAAAGACCAATATATTGTATTACATAAGGTTATATATCCATTGGAGAGTGAAGAGAGATAAATTTTGTTCCTAATTAGTTCATTTATAGGTATTTAATTAGTCAGCAAGGGTGCAAACAAATTGAGTTTCTAAAACTTGTTCCTAGGCAATTCATTTTGTTGAAGAGGAGAAGTGGTTCCATTTGAATTTTTGAATGTTTAGTGAGGTATAACATGCTTAGATTTATTATAAATGTAATTATATTTCCAATTAGAGGTTACATGGCATAGTTGATTTGTTTTGGCATGATCTTGGACTCCATTGATGAAGACTAGTTCCTGGAAGTGCTTGATTTGAGTAGGAAACAATCGTACTTGGTGGTGAAGTGAGAAGAATGAATGATGGATGATATTGTGATATGATGGATGGTGTTGAGAGGATATCATGGAAACATTTGAAGCATTTGGAGGCTTGAAAAATATTGATGAAGTCCTTGGAGGTCTTGGAGAGTTCAATGAAGGAAAATTACTTGTTTTGAGCCTAGTTGGGCTTGTCTTGTGTCTTGGTGCATTGTCGACCCATGTGGGTCCTTCATGTTGATTTATATGATGTAGTATATTTTTTTTTAGTTGATATGACCGAAATCTTATGGTCATGGCCAACCTTGTTATGTTTTTGAGTTGAGTCATGTATAAAAGTGCATGTATGGTTCATTTTGAACTAGTGTTGTGAGAGGAAAATGCGAGCTAGGTGAGAGAGTGAAAGAAGTTTAGGAATCAAGACATACATGAGAGAGTGTGTGAATTCCTAAGGATTGTTGAAGAGATAGTGTGTAAGGGAAATTGTCCAAATTAGCCTTTATTTGAGCAAGTTTGAGCAAAGTAGGAGAAGGTGAATTTGAAGAGGGTTTGAAGGTGTATGTGTTGAATTTTGATCACCATCTATTGTGTGAGAGGCATATTATCAGTGGTCACTCATTTCCAGGTGGTTGAGTTGGCGCTTTATCACCTTATGGGGTTGGTGCCTCATTAAACTAAGGGTTGGTGCTATACTAAACTAAGGGTTGGTGCTCCTTGTGAAGTTGGTGCTTCACTAAATTATTTTTATTTGAGTAATATAATAAAAATTTTAGTGGGTTTTCTTCCCTTGAGGGTTTCCCAATTACATCTTGTGTTCTTGTGTACTCTCTCATGGTTATGCTCTTGTGAATGATTGTTATATGTTGTTAAGCTCACATTAATGCATGGTTGAATGTTAAATGGTTTATGCAAGTTAATTTTAATTGGCTAAGTTTTTGAAGGAATGATTCACCCCCATCTTAGTCCATTGTGATTCCAAAAATTGGTATCAGAGAAGGTCCTTTTGGAGAAGTTTAATCACTTGAAAGGAGATCCTTTGAAGCACTAAAATGGTGAGTCAACAGAGTGGCACTTATTCTAGCAAGGAACCCTTATTTGATGGGATAAACTATGCTTTTTGGAGTCTCAGATGAGGACTCACATCATGTCCTTAGGGTTTGATATTTGGAAATATGTGTTGGATGGATATATTGTTCCTCAAACTCCTCCAACAACTACTGTAGACAAGAAACTTAGTAGTGAAAATCCAAGGCTATGAATGCAATCATGTGTGGTCTAGTTGAACTTGAACTTGTGAAGGTCATGCATTGCACATCAACAAAGGAAATGTGGGAGAAACTTCAGGTCATTTATGAAGGATATTCCAAGGTAAGAATAACTAAACTCCAAACTTTTAGAAATCAATTTGAAGGCTTAAAGATGAGTGAAGAAGAGTCTATTGCTTTGCACATTTTCTTAGAGTTGATAAGGTTTTCAACACCATGAAAGGACTAGGTGAAGAAGTGGTAATACAAAAGATATTAAGGTCTCTAACTCCTAAGTTTGATTCTAATGTGTTTTCCATTGAGGAAGTAAAGGATTTTAAGCTCTTGAAAATGGATGAGTTGCATGAAACCTTGACTACATATGAGATGAGGGTTATTGACTCTAAACTAGTTAAGAAGGATATTGCTTTCAAGACTGAAATGAAGACAAAGGGAAATAAGGTTAAGGATGATGGTGCTGCTCTTGAGATTGATGATGAAAAAATATTTGCAATGATTGCTAGAATACTTGAAGGTTAGATTAGGTAAGTACAAAGGGAATCTACCTTTCAAATGCTTTAATTGTGGTAAGATAGGTCATTTTGCTAAAAAATTCCCTCACAAGCACAAGGAGGAAGATCATGATGAGCATGAGCATGATGAAGACCATGAAAATAAGACTCACATGTTTGAAAAAGGTAAAAATAATTTCAAAAGGTTTGACAACAAGAAGAAGTTCAAGAAGAGTTTCTACTCAAAGGAAGAATCTTGTTCATTTGAAGCAAGTAGTGATAGTGGTGTCTCTGATTCTGATTTTGAATATGAGAATGGTGATGTTGGAGATGAGGTCTTGTTCATGGCTAAGGATGTCGTTAAATCCGTGAGTGATAGTTCCATACTGTTTGGTGATAACATGCAATCTAAAGATGAAGAATAAAGAGGTGACCTTGAGTGTTGTTGTAGTTTTATCGTTCATTAATTAAATGAGTTAGATACTAAAGAAAGCTAAACAACTCGAATATGGAGGGTTTATGGTACCTCGAATGTGATGTGATGGATGAACAAGCACAAAAGTGATTGATCCTCGCTACAAGGTCTGATGAACCCGCAACTCAAAGACACTAAAGAAAATTGATTATATAGTTTATGCGGGGTTTCTCGACAAATCCAGTTGAAGAAGTGTTACCTTCATTTCACGGATTTCAACCCCGTTTTAAAGAAAAAAATGATATAAATGATGGACATGCGAGATAACATGCAAAAATTGAAGAAATATAGAATCTGAAAGTAATTAAGATCTGATCTAGATACTGATATGAATGAATGAATATAAATTAAATAGTTACACAGGGTCAATAGTGACCCAAAATGTGCAGAGGCAGGTCGAAAATGACATAGGTGTGAGGATTTGGAAAACAATGTGAATATGTAGACTGTAGAGATCTAGACGTAATCTAGATGCAACCGAGGCTTATGTATGTTGGAGTCAACTTGTAGAAGAAAACCTGAGGGAGAAAGCACTACAAAATGACAGAAAATAGAGATTGGAAAGGGTAGATGGAGAATCAGGACCCTGGTTGACAACAAACAAGGTGAAGTGAAGGCGAATGGGATGCAGAAAGGTTGGTTTTAGATAATAGAGGAGTAGGATGATGGATATGGTAGACTAGAATAGAGACATAACACATGAAGAGGTTGGAGAAGGATATGAAGATGGAAAACACAACAACAGAGAGGGCCAAGTTGATGACAATTCAAGGTGGGTGATGACGACTAATGTGAGTAGTAAGGAAAGGCCGAGAGTAAAAGGACTAAAAAGGTAACTCAAAAATGTAAAATATGGAAGAAGGAATGATAAAAGAGTCCCGAACACCGATGAAGATGATCTGATCCTGCGCAACGTGTTAGATCGAATAAGATAAAAATAGATGGAATGAAAAGGAAACTGCAAGTATAGAAACTGGAAGAACAACCTAATAATAGAGACACGAGAACTAATAAAGATGATATGATCCTGCGAATGTGTTATATCCAACAAGATAACAATAGAAATGATATATATATATATATATATATAACATAAAAACCAATGAAAAACCTCCCGTAGTTATGTAGATGATCAAAATGAGCTTCTAAGGGCTTTGGTCCGAAGGTGGATTCACAGTGCGTGGAAAATCGAAAGAAGTCACGCTGTGTGTTTTTTTGTGTTTGTTGTGTCTTGTTTTTGGAAAGGATTGAGATAGTCTTATGGGTCGACATCGAATGGGCTAGGTTGCCACCGATTGCATGTAAAGTTTCCCAATGAGACCGATTTTGTGATTGTGGTTGGGGTTTTGGGAATTTAAGAGTTGGAGGGTGCTTTCAAGCATATAGGCGGGAAGAGGATGTGTCATGGGTGGTTAGATGATAAAAATAGGTAGGAAAATAGCTTAGAAAAGCAAGGGGATGTAGGTTAGGATAAAAGCGTCCAAAATAGAAGGTTTGTTAGGGCATATGAGATATTAATTGATTAATTAATTAATTAATAGGAATTGAATGGGCATTAAAGGTGATAGGATAATTAAGTGGGAATTTTAAATTAAATAAAAGGGGGATGAATTAAATAAAGGGGGATGAATTAAATTAAGGGGGCCTAGGTAAAGACCAAGGTGAAATATGCGCGCGTGCGTAGATGAGGTATATATATCAAATTTAGGTGTCCACATTTGCCCCTTTTTATTGAGTGGTTTCATTGCTAGCAAGTCATGAGACAAAAATGAGTATGATGAAGATTGACAAAATTTTGATGATGAGATCCCCCTCAAACCGGGGATCAATGATGCGTTTGAAAAGGTAGATGATAAAGGGTGAGTGGATGAAGAAAAATGGGTAAAAGGATTACCAAGGCAAGATGCCCCAAGAAAAAAGGGATCGTAATAACAATAAAAACTATGGCGGTGACTCCAATATCACATCGGTAAAGGACAATTGTGGTCTCAATGGAGCGGAGCGATAACATTCTATGGGCCAGGTGAGTGAGTGAAAATCACTGCAAATGGAGAGAATCCAACGGGAATATCTCAAATGGATACAAGCCGTGATGACCAATGGGTCATAGGAAAACAACAAAGTATGCATAACTAAATGCGAAAGGTATGCAAAATCTTTGTACTCGTGGAATTGATCAAATAGGTATGCATTTGCAAGGGATGAGGATCGAAATAATGGTTCCCTAGAAGGAGATACGAAAAAATGGCCAAGAAGGTGAAAAAGGAAAGGAATGATTAAGTAAAATTCCCAGGGGGAATAAGTATGGCCAAAAGGTGGAATTTGTGCAGATTGGATAGGATTGCAAAATAAAATGCTTGAGGAGGGAATAAGTGTGGCCACAAAGGTGGGCATCAAGATCGCAAAAGGATAGGATCAAAGTATTGAAATAGAATGCCCCAAGAGTAGAAATATGTATGGCCACAAAGGTGGAATTTGAGAGAATATGAAATAATGAAATGGTGCCCTAGAAAAAGAGCACAAAGATGGCCACAAAATTGGACTTAAGATGAGGTAGATTGGATAATATTTGATGAATTAGATTAAATAAAGCTATATGAAATAGCTAGGGTGTAATACGAGATAACATATACCGATCGGTAAAGATGCGACCAAAGGGTATGAACAACGTTACATTATCGAGGAACACACAAGAAAAGGATGCCTCTAATTGCATTAGAGGTAAACAAGAGGGGATCCAGTGTCGCAAGGAATGTGTGACCAAAACAAATGTTAGTGTGCAACCAACAACAATTGGTCATACCAAAGATCATGAGAGAAAGATATGGAATTAACTTATAAACTTAATGTCGACACGATAAAGGGGTTTGAAATGTAACTTGTATGTAGGAAGAGGGTTATCCAAAAGTGGTGTTCCCTAAGACTACGCCTCGGCTCTCAAAATGGGCAAGAACAAACTGATCAATACAAGAAGTCTTTTAGAAGAAAGATGATCAACGCATGAAGCTTTCTTAGAATGCTTAATAAAATGGAAGGTGATTAATGGGGAAGCCTCCAAATGCCATAATAAAAGAGTATCCATCCTTTGAGGGTATGGTCTACTTTATACACGTGATATAGATGGAAATAGTAATATATGATAATCATCCTTGAGGGATTGGTCTATTTATTTGATTTTATTTTGGTTTCATGCTCTTGATATATATATATATATATTTCTTTTTGAATGAACATTTGTTCTTTGAGGGAACAATCTATTTTTTTGGATAACTTGATTTTTGAGCATTCATGATTTTTGATTTTTACATGGCGGAGAGTTGGGACTAGCTAAGTAGACCACTTAAGAGGGGATAATGAATGTACAAGAGACACCCTTGGACCCTTTGCATGGTTTCAATAGGTAAATAAGAGGGTGATGGATGTAATGATCGTGGAGTTCTCACCAAGAAGGGAGAACCTATCCATAAGGAAAATTCTATGGACAGAGCCATGGTGCCCATATTTAAGGTCACATTTAGGAAAGTGATGGTAGACCACATAATTCTAAATCATTACGATGAAATATGGAAAAGGATAATGATGGAGGGATGATATAAAGATTTGACTAAAAGCTCATTGGTAGACATGCTAACAATAGATCGGGATACAAGTGCGATCGTTAAGAGGTTCCACTTCTGAGTTTACCACCAAGGAGGAAAAATTTCCACATTGGCTCCCGATTAAAATCACGTTTAAGATGAGATGAGAGCTTGATAGGATGAGATATGATGAGAGAAGATAAAAAAACTATGCGCTACCTTTAAGGAAGTGAAAATATGTGTCCCTAATGAGAAGAGAATGACCACAAGAGTGGGATTATGATGATAATATGGTGCTCCCAAGAGAGGCAAAAATATGGCCATAAAGGTGGAATTTGATGAAGCATGGTGCCCCGAGAGAGGAAAAAAATATGGCCACAAAGGTGGACTTTGGAATGAAAAATATGGTGATATGGTGCCCCAAAAGAGGCACAAATATGGCCACAAAGGTGGACTTGAAAGGGAAGGTTCCCCAAAGGAGGCACAAATATGGCCACAAAGGTGGGATTTAGGAAAAAAAGTATGGTGCCTCGAGAGAGGCACAAACATGGCCACAAAGGTGGGATAAGATGATAAATAGATGGGTTGGGTAAGATCAAATGAGATTAAAAAATGTCAAAAGCGAAGTCCCCCAACATCAAGGGGGGTTGTTTGGATTGATGCGAGATGATATGCTTAGATGCGAGGGGGTTAAAACGGGAGGCGAGGATGCCCCACCTCCCCTAGCAAAAGAGATTACATCACTTTGGAAAAAATAGACGTGGATGAGTTAGTGGATTTTGAAAGAGTTTAAATGGGATCGTCTTAGAGGGAACATCGATAATACCTTTGGATTTAGATTGGATAGATGGTTGGGGATCATAAGGATGATTAGAAAGAAAAACAATATCGATTAAGAAGCGAGGACCTTCTGTAGGAGGGATGATATGCGAAGGAGTGGGTGAAGGAGGAGACTTAATAATTTTGATGGATAAGGATGTAGGAATAGGAGTTGGATTTGTCACGGTGGATGGAGAAGGATGGATTTTTTGAATGAGAAAGTCATCTTTATCAATAAGATTGTGGATGAAAGTCACGAAAAGCCTTACAATGCTTTGAACACCATGGCCTAGTGGTACGATGATAGGCACAAATGAAATTAGGATTGAACCATGATGGCTTCTTACTATGAGGATTAAAAGGTCTAATGGGAGGAAGCATGATGGCAGATATTCGGATTAAATTTCTAAGGGTATCTATGTAGGACCCGATCGAAGTGTTGGAAGGAAGATAACTCTTGTGGGTTTTAATAGGATATCTTGACTTGGATTTAGGGGAAGAAGTGGATGTAGATTGGATGGGTGAATTAGGAGTCTTGAAATATGAATCAACTTTGGGAGGAGAGTTAGATTTTTTGGATTGGGATTTATTATTACGAGATGTCTTAGATGAAGGGGCTAGCCCTAAAATAGATGAGGTGCTTTGTGATGGATTTTGTAATGTTGGATTGCTGAGGAGAGGTAAGGTCTAATTTCTTACGAGGGTGTATGGAAGAATTTTGGGATGCTTACTAAGAGTCTTATATTTTGATTGAAAATATTTACCCTTGGCGGGGATGAATATAATCTCAATGGTGGATTTGAATATTGTGGTGTAAGTTTTGGAATGGTTGATGTAGAAACAATTGATTTTGTAGAGGAGAACAGACCCCCCTTATGTTTGTCTTTTATGGATGTGTTTGCTTCATAAAAATTTCAAGGGGAAAGAATGATATATTCACAAATCGAGAGGATGTGATAGGTACGATAGTGGTTATAGATGTAGACGTAGGAATAGATCTTGGAGAAGGAGTGGGCATAAAATATTGGGATGGAATGGATGATGTATTCATATGTAAAGATGTAGGCACATGGATCGGTGTTGGGATAGCTATAAGTGAGGTTGTAGAACTATGTACGGTAGTTAGGATTGATGTGGAAATGAGTGATGTAGGTGTAGTAATAGGTGTGTTTGATGTAGATGTGGGTGAAGGAATAGATGTGAGAGGTGTAGGAATAGGTGTGGATATCAATGGGACCGAAATAGGTGTTAAAGATGAATATGATGTAATAGATATGATAGAAGTGGATGAAGTAGGAGGTATAGTCAAATTTGATGCGGATGTGGTAAGGGTAGGAGTAGATATAGATATAGGACATGTAATAGAAGTTGATATAGGTGTGGTAGTCGTGGATATGATAGGTGCTAAATAAGGGGTGGGAATAATGTCTAAGGTAGGAGTAGGTGGAGTCATTGATGAGATGAGATCTTGATTAATGGTGTTAATGGTGTGAGCATTTGGTAGTTGAGATGTAGAAGGGGTGGCTTGATTTGTTGGTGGTTGATTAGGAAAAGGTTTCTTAATTTTGTCGAGGGGTTGGCTAGGTGAAGTGGTGGAGCTATCTATTTGGATATCCCCCTGATTTATAAGTTTTTGGATGTGATATTTGAAGGAACGAAACTTCTCAATGTCGTGACCTTTGACTTGATGATATTTATAATAGTGGCCTTCATGATACCAAGTGGGCTTGGGTCGCAAGTCATCCATGGGTCATATGGGAGGAAGTTGGATGGAGTGTACTGCCATCAACTTGTCAAATACCAAACTATAGGATTCCCCCAAGGGGGTATAGTTAGGAAAATATCTAAAATCTCTTTGCAAAGACTCCATGTGAGAGGTAGATGTGGATGGAGATTGAATGATGATGGTATTGGTGGTAGTTTTAGACTTATCATTATGTGTAGTGGGTTTGATGAAATCGATCTTGGGATTGTTTGATCGAAGCTTGAGTTGGCCTTGCTCAAGGGCATGAGTTTCAATTTTGCGAGCCATGGTGAAGGCTTATTCAAATGTTTAGAAAGATTGGATTTGTAATGTAGAAGAAATATAATTCACACAAGAATGTGAGAGGAGCTTGATGAGTTCAATTTTTGGAAGAGAAATTGATAGTTTTCTTATAATGCCACGCCATTGCATGAAAAAATATATGATATAATCTTCATCAAACTGTCTAATGGTGTATAAGTCATTGATAGTGATTTTACATGCGTGAAATATTAATCAAAAAGTTCTCTAGGAAAAATTGTTCGAGCTGGGTGAAGGAAAATATCAATATTGAGGGATGCTATTGTACTAGTTTAACACTAGACTAGCCAAAGACATGGGGAAAGTGTGGAGCATCAATTCCTGATCGTGTGCGATAAGGTAGCATGCATGATTAACTGTGTGAAGATGATTTTGGGGATCTTCCTTGATTTTGAACTTGGTAAACTTTGGAAGCTCCCAATGAGAAGGGTAAGGTTTGATTGGAACCACGAGATGAATGGGTTCATTACAAATTTGTTCGTAATATAATGTAACCTTGGGTTACAAGGAAACGACCTCTAGACTATCCAACCTATTCATTAAGGCATGCATGGGATTGTTTTCTGTGATGATTGGTTGGGATTGTATTGGTTGTGTGGCATGGAAAGTAGCTTGATAAGTTTGTGGATGTGTGGGAGTCTAAGGAATCACTTGATGAGAATGAATATAAGTCATGGGTTGAGATTAGATAATTTGTTGCAATGGTTGATGTTGAGAAATAGGGACGTGGTATGATTGTTGGTATTGGGTAGGTTATTGAGATATATGATGGGTAGGGATATGAGTGTTAAGAGGTCAAGATGGTTGGATAAGAATACTAGTAGTAGATGGAATAAAGATAAAGTTAACATAAAATGATGTGGGTGGAATGGGATCCACCAATTGAGTATATTGATAGGATTGAAATATTGTAGGAGATTTATGAAATAAGAATTCATAAATGGGGTTAGAAGGAGGTCCAAGAGTTTCTAAAGGAGCCGAGAGATGGGGGTGTAGTTGGTATAGAAAATTTTGATTGATGAGAGATACAAGGATTAGCTTGAAGATAGTGATGATTTTGGCTGATATGGTTCTCATGAAGCGGGACCATGGAGACAAGGGGTTGGGTAACCGAAGGTGTGGTCTCAAGTTTAGAATCTTGTTGGGAAAGATCATTAGAGGAAGGGATGTCATTGGATGGACTGTGCATGTATTTGAACTCACGGTGTGATTGGATAACATGGGTACTATCTCCAAGTTGTGGGACTTGCTACTTGAGACAGACCTCCGAGAGAAAGCTGGTTCTTGCTCTAAACTACACCCACAATCTACTCTAATGCGGGATAAGCTAAGCTGTTCTAATCTAAATTTCCAAGGGGACCGGGGAGAGAGAATACATAAAATGAAAGCCTACACTAAAGCGGTGATACACCGAAAAGGAGGGTGTGAGAGTAATCTCCAAATGTGTGAAATACGAGAGGCAAAGTGCACACTAGAAGAGGTGATGACAGAGTTCACCATAATCTAGCAAAATGCATTCACAACAATATTCCAAGCATACACAATGTTAGTGAATTCTGCAAGAACATAATAATAGACACAATATTCTTGTAGAAAGATAAAAGGGGCAAGAAGAATGCAAGAAAACACACAACGAGGGGAAGATACATCCACAAACTTTGTATTTTATTGCTTCTGGTATGCACAGATTCGATCTATTACAAGATAAGGGCACGGATCACCATGCGAGGAGTCCACTACAGGGCCTGCAACACACTTAGCTTCACAAAGCAATTTTGTGAGCTTTGCTACCCAAAAACTCTCTCCCATACTGATGAGCCCAACACTCCATTTATAGAAAAAATGAGAAGGAGAAGAGAAGGAAAAATGGAAATCCCGAAATCTGTCCTTGACCACCTATAAGAAACATTAAATTGAGTGAAATGATTGTATATTACTTGAAAAGGCTCCCCATACTTGTCCCATGTGCTTTGCAGCGAGAGAAAAGAATGATGACCATGCCTCTTAATTGCACTCCCGGCTACGAATAAAACAACTTTGTTACGAACCTGGCCACGTTTTCTTAAAAACTCAATCAATTTCTAATCAAATCTAGAATTTCTTGATTGCTGTGCATCGGGCTCGGAACCATGATTCCAACGGTACCAATTTTGTGCAATTTCGTTGAGAAATGCAAAAGTTATGGCCTTCTGAGTGCGGGCAGCTATTTTGGGTCTGCAGCGGCGTTTTGTCATTTGTGACGGGAATGAACATTAACTGACTGGAGCCGAATATGTTTCTCTTAATTAAATATATCTACCCTCATTAAAAATAAGAAATCCAGTTTCTGTGGCGTAGAGGACGTCGTGCTCGTTCCAGAAAGTCCAATTTTGTGAAAATCGGAGCTCGGAGTCAAAAGTTATGGCCGTTTGAAGTTTCGCAGGTCAAACGTTGACTTTTCCTCTTCTGTCTTCGCCCATTTCACGCTTTCGCGTCCCACGCGTCCCTCGCGTACTTTTGTCCCGGCTGTCCCGGATGAAAAACCTCCCGATGCCTTTGTGCTCCTTGTGCTGATTTCGCGCGTGACCCTCGCGTACTCGCGTCCCATCGCCCTCGCTTTGTGTCCCGACTTGTCCCGGCTTTGCTTTGTTTTATCATTCTGGGCCACTTTTGTCCCATTACTTTGTTTCGCGTGGCTTCGCGCATTTTTCGCGCACGCGGTTCGCGCCTTTGTGTTTTGTCCCATTCGTCCCATCGCGTACTTTGTCCCGGTTAAGCGATTAGTTTCGATTTTCTCTCATCGAAGCGGCATTTCGCGCCCAGCGTCCTTTTGTACTTTTGTCCCAGATGTCCCTCTTCTGACTAAGACTTAGCCATTTTCATGATTTTCTTGTGAGCCGGCTTTTTTTCACATTTGTCCCGGATGTCCCAAATACTTTCTTGAGCGGGACTTAGAAAAATTTCCAAGATGATTTTCCTTGATCAATATACTTGCCTTCCTTTGATGCATGTTATCAAAATTTACCTTGGGGGTGAATTTTGGATAACAATTTGGTGACTCAGCGGGGTTATCTGCCTGCCAGATGAAGAACGGCCAGCTGCTTGTAGCAATCCATTGGGCATGGAGTCTGTTTGATAATCTCTCAGCTGATCTGAAATTTGAAAGCTTGTATCAATGAGCCATTTGACATTTGTTGAGCTGGTCTTCTCATGGCGACAAATTCTTTTCCAGGAACTTGATGAACTGCAAACATGCACATACTAGAAGCAATAGGACATGTGCAGAAGCACTTAGGGAAATAAAAACTACTCTAACAGCAGTACAATGTGCATAAGCACTTAGAGGAATGGAAAATCTAAATTAATATTTACAAGGATGAGAAGCTATCTTTCTAGTAGCAGCGTTTGAGATAGATTCCATTGACCGGAATCTGCAATTCTTCACCATCCAACTTAGCCAGTCGGAAAGCATTGCTACCTTTGCATTCAATGATCATATACGGGCCACTCCAGATGGCATCAAACTTGGAGTGCTTTCCTGGTTTTGCACGATCAGCATCCCACTTCAGTACCAAATCTCCAGTTTGCAATATCCTAGCCTTAGCTTTCTTGTCAAAACTCTTTTTGACCAATGCTTTATCCTTTTCTATGAGTGCATATTGCATGCTCTCTTGTCTCTTCTAATTCCATCAGCTCTGCATACACGATTTCCATAGGTTCAAACTCAGCTAGTTCAGTTGTTTCATGAGTTCCAATCTTTGGCAACTCGAGTGATATGGGTAGAAGCTGCTTCCTTCCGTACACAAGCTTGTATGGAGAGCTTCTGTAGACCTCTTGGGTGTGATCCTATCAGCCCATAGGGCTGATTTGAGCTTTGTGTGCCAAGTTCTTTGATTTTCATCCGAGTCCTCGATGATTCTTAGTAGGTTCTTGTTTGTAGACTTGGCTTGGCCATTACCTTGAGGGTAATAGTTCGATGAAGTCTTTGAGATACACACAATTCTTGACAGCCCATTCGGTGATCTTTGTGCGAGGAATGCCAATGCATTATCGATATGATAGTGGCGGGGGCACCAAACCTCGTGACTATCCTTCATAGAAATCTAAGATATTAGATTCATTTGCCTCCTTGAGTGCCACTTTGCTTGATCCACTTGGTGAAATAGTGCATTCTTTGTTAGTATCCACTTGTGGCCTTGACTTGAATTGGGATTGATAACCCCATGAAGTCCAATCCCCATTGCATGAATGGCTGATTTACTGAAATTGGATGAAGGGGCAGCGCTGCTAACCTTTCTTTCCCTGTGAAGAATGCACATTTCTTGCATTTCTTGACCCATGAGTAGCAATCATTGAACACAGTAGGCCAATAGTAACCAGCTTTCATGATTTTGAGAGCTGTCACTCGTGGAGCAAAGTGGCCTCCTGCTTCCCCGTCATGGAACTCGTGTATGATCTTCTCAACTTGACCTGTTCCAATGCATCTTAATAGAACTCCATTGATGTCCTTTTTAAACAAAACTCCATCAACAAGCACATATGGAATGGCTTGTAATCTGAAGTATCTCCTCTTTGCCTTGCTCATTTCTGGAGGGCATAGGCCTGTTTGGAGGTAATGCACAAGGTCTTGAGTCCAACATGGGATGAGTGCATCATCAGCTGGTTGTTCTTGATCATTCTGTAGTAGGAGGACAGACATCCTCTTCACTTTTTGACTCGTCTGGTTGTTTGGATGCGAGCTGCTCACACAAGCCTTTGCCACGAACTAGCTTGGTCACTTTGATTTCAATATCATATTCCATCACCCGAGTGATCCAACCTGCTCTCTTCTCATTTAAATCCTTGTTTAGGAGGAAGTCCTTGAACACCAGCATGAGACACCAGCAGTTGAATCTTATTGTTTGAGACCAAATGTCTGAACTTCTTCAAGCTCCTGATGACGGCAAGGACATGCTTTTCGATGAAAGAATACTTTATTTCGTAATCTTCCAAGGTTTGACTGAAGAATGCTATGGGCTGTTACTGACCTTCTCTATTCAATTTGTGTCAAGATGGCTGAGATTGTATCTGATCCTCCAAATGCATACAACATGAAGTCCTTTGAGAAATATGGGTTGATAAGAGTTGGAGCTTGTGATATTGCATGCTTGATGTTTTCAAAACTCTCTTTGCCTTCTGCTTGTCCATTTGAATGCACGAGACTCTTCTTGAACATCATTGTTAGAGGCTTCACAAGAGTGGAAAATTAGGCACAAATCTGCGGACAAAGTTTATCCTTCCTAAGAAGCTTTGGAGAGATTTCTTGTGGTGTGTAATGGAAGCGTTCGGATGGCTTCAACCCTTCGGGATCAATTGTTAGCCCTTCCCTAGAGACAATGTGGCCCAACAGTTTGCCTTCGTGTGCCAAGAATACACACTTCTTTGGATTGATGACACTCCAACCTTCTACACCTCTGAAATACTTGTCTGAGGTGAAAGAGATGGTCTGCTGCATTCTTTGAGAAGATAGTGATATCATCTAGGTATACCAGCACTATCTTGTTGATCAAGCCTTTGAATGCCATATCCATAGCTCGCTGAAATGTTGCTCCGGCATTTGACAGTCCAAATGGCATCTTCTTGTAAGCATATGTGCCCCATTTTGTAGTGAAGGCCGTTTGAATTGATCTTCTTCTTTCACCATATCGATTATAGCACGAATATCCATCTAGCAATGAAAACCTTTACGAACCATTCTGACACTGCAATATTTGTTCCATTGATGGAAGCGGATAATGATCTTTGAGTGATGCTCTATTTAGATCGCGAAAGTCCACACACAATCTTATTTCTCCGTTTCTCTTTCTTACTGGCACCAAGTTTGCAACCCAACTTGAGTGTTTGATGGGAAAGATGATACTAGCCTCAATGAGCTTGCTTAACTCTTTTCTCATGAGAGGCTCGATATGAGGATTCTTGGCCTTTGCTTTTGCACAGCGAGGCTTGGATTCGGATCCAACTCAATAGTATGTTGTGCCAACTTTGGATTGAAACCTCTTAAATCTTTGTAAGTCAAGCAAAGACATCAGGGAATTCTTGACAAAGTGAACAAAATCATATTTCTCTTGTGGAGTACTTACTTTGCCAATTTGCAATGTCTTGCCTTCTTCCACTAAAATAGGCTACGAATCTTCACCCTTTACTTGAATGTTCACTTCTCTCCTTCGGAGCTGATCATTCGGGTTGAAGATTGACTCCAAGGTTATGAGGCCTTTTGGAAATTTGTTAGTCCTAAGCTGCACCACTTGGTCACCATACTGCTGCTCCAGCTTGTCTTGATTTCTCATGGAGAACTCAGCTTCTTCTTGTAGGAAATTAACAATCTGCTGATCATTCTCGAAGACTTGCCAACTTGTGTTGTTATCCGGAACAGCTGGTCTCACAACCACTTTGATATGAGGCTGAGTTTTCTCACTTTTGATACTTTCTACAACATCAAACGCAGCCCCAATTGCTGCCAGTCTGTCAGTGGCTTCATTCTTTTTTCTTGGGATGGAAATGATGCTAAAAGCTTCAAAATCTTCAATAAGATCCCATACCCGATTTTTGTAGTTCTTCAACAGATCATTTTTGGCAGCATTTTTTCCTTTGACTTGGTTTATGATCAGCTCACTATCACCAAACACTTGTAAATTCCTGATGCCTTTCTTCTTTGCCCAGTGCAATCCATGAATTAAGGCTTCATACTCAGCTGTGTTGTTTGAACAGGAAAACTGGAAACGGAAGGCTGAGTAGTACCTTATACCTTGTGGTGAAATGAGCATAGCTCCTCCTCCTGCACCTTGTCTGCTCCTTGACCCATCAAAGAACAATTGCCATACTTCATTCTTGTCTTATGATCGGCTTGGTGATCTTTGGGAAGAGGTTGATTCTCTTCATGTATGCAATAAACTCCTAGCTCAGATTCTTCTATTTCTTGATAAGGATCAAAATCATGCACCTTGCTTGCCCATTCATCAAGAGTCAAATCTGGTATGCTTCCAACCTTGGTGTCAGCTTCATCAGTGCTTGGATAATCCTCCTGATCAAATGCTGAACAGTTGGTATTGATTTGGCTTGGAGTGTAAGGCTCAATGTGAAAGTTTGCAATAGGTTCAGACCTGATTGTGGCTTTGGTTCCATATCTTGTTCTGAACAACATGTGTGACCAATCCGCTGAAAGATAGCCTCCGATTTTAGCAGTGAAGTCTCTTGACAAGCATAATGCAAAGAGTGGTGGTAGGTCTATGACCGACACATCTTGTAACACTGTTACGTTAGGACATGCATGCAGTGTGAGGCTCAAACCTTTGATTACTCCAACCGTTGTCACTGCTGTCCCATCTAATTGTACTACACCCTTGGAGACGACTTCATATTGAAGTCCTAACTGATCAGCTATTTGTTTTGGCATTACTGAACTACTTGCTCCCGAATCGATCATGCAATTATGCACCAACTTATCTCCTATGATCAATGAAACATAAAATGGAGGGGGCTTCAAAATTTTACCTTGCAGTCCTCCATGATTTCCCTCAGGCTGGGCAGCATTTGTGAGTACCTTCTCTTGCATTTGGACTTGCTGATTTGAAGTTGACCAGTCTTTCATGGCAGCTTGTAGCAAATCTCTTTGCCCTGGGATAGATAGTGATTCCCACATTGATATGTTTACATTTGTCTTCTTCATCTGATCAATGATACTGAATGGAGATGAAGTATCCCTCTGCTTTCCCTTGGCCTAGCGTTCATTCCTTGCAAATGAGCGGCAGCAGCTGGCATTTGAGTTGGTTTAGGAGCTGGTTGGATGCTCCTTGCATGTTTGGATCTACAGTTTGTTTTCCAGCGGCTTGTGGAGTGGTAGAAGGTTGTGGATTACTCGAAGCCAATGGCTGTTCTTCACCCAAATTTCTCCTCTTTGACCTTGTGTTGGCTGCAACACTTTGAGAGGGTATTTGATTCATACCACAAAAATCTTCAGCCTGCCAATTGACAAGAGTAGTTTCGTTCGGAGATGTTCCTTGCTGAGATGCTTCCTGCTGCTGATCTCCTTCGTGGCTGGACTCTTGCGACCCACCAATGGTTTGCACCATCAGGGCCTGATTTAATGCACCGTTAAAGCACATTGATTGGTTATGTGGCTGACTACACGGGAAACACCAATCATATTCTTGGGCCATATTATTTTGCGGCACCAAAGCTTTGGATGTGGATGCAACATTGGGATTATAGGGCTGAAATGGTCATTGGCGGGGAGGCCTTGCTTGATTCGATTTTGATTTGCAGCTGAGTTGGTGGCCTATTTTGTTGGTATGGGGGCCTAGCCTGGTACTGCGCTTGAGGCTGATACGGTCTAGTACTTTGAGCTTGCTGTCTTTTGATAGTAACCAGCTCATTTCCCAAATTTTGCAATTGTTTCATGACCTCTTGGAGTTCATTTGAAGCACTAGAGGATGAGGTAGAAGTCTCATTTGAACTTTGATTTCTAGGGGTGGGAATAGGAGCCAAAGTGGGTGCTTGACTAGTACTTGGATTTTCTAAATTTGGATACAAGGGCATGGGAGGCCTAGGAGCTAGCTTACCAGCTTGAATAAGATAGTTTTCAGCCCTAATGGCAATCTATATAGCGCGAGTAAGGTTGTGCCTCCCATAGATTGAATTAACATAGAAATATCGAATTCAAAGCTTTAAGATAGTATAGAAAAGCACCTTTTGCTTGTTGGCTTTGTTGCCACTTTGGAATCCTATCCCAAGACCTTTGAAATCTGAAGTTGAAGTCGATCATTTGCTCGTTGGGGGCTCTCTTGATAGTTGTCAATTGTTCTAGAAGAGACAAGTTGTCTCCCTTCTCTCAAACTGCTCATGGAGAACTATGCATAAGCGATTCCAATTCGTGATAGAACCCGGCTTGAGGCTCCTAAACCATTGCAATGCCTTCCCTTTGAGCGATGATGCCAACAATTTGTGACCACATCCATTTCATTTATCTCATGGATTGCATGAGATGTTAGCAATGTCTTTGACATGATCACGAGAGTGGTATGATTTTCTCCGGTGAAAAATGGAATGTTCTTGAATCTGCAATTGGGCTGGATTACGTGCATTGAGGGCAAGTGGGCTTCTTTGCCGATGAAATTGACAAAGGGATTTAGTGGTTGCGCCATTCTGATTGGCCTTGAGAACCCTTGTTGATGCGAGAAAAGGTCTACCAGGTGGAGGTGTAGACAAAGTTCTATTAGGTGGAGATGGAGATCTTTGAGCTCTTCTTCCCCTTCTTTCTCTGCCTGGAGATAGATGTAGATAAACAAACAATCCTTCCTCCCTAGTTCTTGACCTGGTCTGTATTCTTCTCATAAATTTTCCAGGCTTGGACTGCAGAAACCAGCGGATTATGCCTCTTTTGGAGTCGCCAGATGTGTAATTTTAAAGCTCCTTCAAAGCTGGAACTTACAACAAGTGCACATCAATCTTGTTGCAATGAAATTAAAGACCTCTAAGGTCCCACCGGCGTGCCAGAACTGTTATCACCGAATCACAGCACCCCTGTGCATGTATTTGAACTCACAGTGTGATTGGATAACATGGGTACTATCTCCAAGTTGTGGGACTTGCTACTTGAGATGACCTCCGAGAAAGTTGTTCTTGCTCTAAACTACACCACAATCTACTCTAATGCGGGATAAGCTAAGCTGTTCTAATCTAAATTTCCAGGGACCGGGAGAGAGAATACATAAAATGAAAGCCTACACTAAAGCGGTGATACACCAGAAAAGGAGGGTGTGAGAGTAATCTCCAAATGTGTGAAATACAGAGGCAAAGTGCACACTAGAAGAGGTGATGACAGTTCACCATAATCTAGCAAAATGCATTCACAACAATATTCCAAGCATACACAATGTTAGTGAATTCCTGCAAGAACATAATAATAGACACAATATTCTTGTAGAAAGATAAAAGGGGCAAGAAGAATGCAAAAAACACGGCGGGGAAGATACATCCACAAACTTTGTATTTTATTGCTTCTGGTATGCACAGATTCGATCTATTACAAGATAAGGGCACGGATCACCATGCGAGGAGTCCACTACAAGGGCTGCAACACACTGCGGCTTCACAAAGCAATTTTGATGAGCTTTGCTACCCAAAAACTCTCCCCATACTGATGAGCCCAACACTCCTTTATAGAAAAAATGAGAAGGAGAAGAGAAGGAAAATGGAAATCCCGAAATCTGTCCTTGACCACTGTAAAAACATTAAATTGAGTGAAATGATTGTATATTACTTGCAAAAAAGGCTCCCCATACTGTCCCATGTGCTGCAGCAGAGAAAGAATGATGACCATGCCTCTTAATTGCACTCCCAGCTACCAAATAAAACACTGTTCTGAACCTGGCCACGTTTTCTTAAAAAACTCAATTAATTTCTTATCAAATCTAGAATTTCTTGATTGCTGTGCATCGGGCTCGGAACCACGATTCCAACGGTACCAATTTTGTGCAATTTCGTTGAGAAATGCAAAAGTTATGGCCTTCTGAGTGCGGGCAGCTATTTTGGGTCTGGCAGGCGTTTTCTGTCATTTGACGGGAATGAACATTAACTGACTGGAGCCGAATATGTTTCTCTTAATTAAATATATCTACCCTCATTAAAAATAAGAAATCCAGTTTAAAATCGTCCACTATGTTTTGTGCGTAGAGGACGTCGTGCTCGTTCCAGAAAGTCCAATTTTGTGAAAATCGGAGCTCGGAGTCAAAAGTTATGGCCGTTTGAAGTTTCGCAGGTCAAACGTTGACTTTTCCTCTTCTGTCTTCGCCTATTTCGCGCTTTCGCGTCCCGCGTCCCTCACGTACTTTTGGCCCGGCTGTCCCGGACGAAAAACTCTTCCTTCGGGTGATCCGCGCTTTCGCGTCCCACGCGTCCCTCGCGTACTTTTGGCCCGGCTGTCCCAAATGCTTTGTGCTCCTTGTGCTGATTTCGCAAACCGCCGGTTCGCGTCCTTGCGTCCCACTTGTCCCACTTCGCTTTGGACTGTCTGTGCTCATTTCGCGCGAACCGGCGGTTCGCGCCTTTGTGTCCCATTCGTCCCGAACTGTCCCAGTTAAGCAGTTAGTCGATTTTCTCTCGATCGAACCGGCATTTCGCGCCCGCCGCGTACTTTTGTCCCAGATGTCCCTCTTGCTAGCGGGCTGTTTGTGCTGATTTCGCGTGAACCGGGCGGTTCGCGCCTTTGTGTCCCGGATGTCCCAAATACTTTCTTGAGCAGGACTTAGCCAATTTTCACGATTTTTCCTGGATCAACCTACTTGCCTTCCTGCAACTTGGGGGTGAAAATTGGATAACAGCATGAAATAGATGAACATTTGTTTATGTAATTTGTTAACAAATAAATCAAGCAACAATTTTCTTATCATCATGATTAATTAAAAGATGTGAAAAGAAAAGAAAAGTGGATAACAAATGTGCCTAAGAAATGGAAGTTTGTGGTTGTTTTAGGTAGTTTTGGCTAGGAAGTCTTGAGATGCTTCTGTTGGGTGATGAAATCCCAATCAATCAACCGGGTAAGGAGATGTTTTGATGTGTTAATTGATGTGTGAGTTTTAGGTTATGTGTGATAAGATTTGAGATGCAACAAGTTAACCCCTACTTATACTATGTGATCAAACATGATGCAAAAAATAAAGGTTATTTTAAAACCAAATCAAAATGTGATCTTTCGATGAGGACACACACATGAAAGGGAAATGCGATGTGGAAAGGAGTAAATAAGGAAAAAAAGAGGAATACCTGGATAAAGCTTTTCATTTTTATTTGAACCTTAGTGAAGAGTGATCCAACGACTGAACCAACACGAGAAAGCAAGAAGCAGGGCCTCGTGCTGCAGTGTTAGTAGAAGACAAAAGAAGCAAGAAGATAAAAAAGAAAGGGATCACCTAAAGGGTGCTCCCACTAGGCATGCCAAAAATGTTGTTTTAGTTTTCTTGTTTGTTAATTAAATGAGTTAGCTACTAAATAAAGATAAACACCTCAAAATATGGAGGGTTTATGGTACCTTGAATGTGATGTGATGGATGAATGAGTGCAAAAGTGATTGATCCTCCTCGCTGAAGATGATGAACTGCGAACTTAAAGACACTAAAGACAATTGTTTAGATAGTTTATGTGGGTGTTTCTGACAAATCCAACTCCAAGAAGTGTTACCTTCATTTCACATATGTCAAACCCCATTTTAAATAAAAAGTGATATAAATGATGAACATGTAGATAACATGCAAAAACTGAAGAAATACATAATCAAAAGTAATTAAGATCTGATCTAAATACGATATGACCGAATGAATATAAATTAAATAGTTACTGATTGGGTTGACGGTGACCCATAATATGTAGAGGAAGGTCAATGATGACACAGGTGTGAGGATCTAGAAAACAATGTGAATATGTAAACCTACGAGATCCTGGATGCAATATGGATGCAACAAACACTTGTGTATCTTTGGAGTCAACTGCGAGAAGATGACTGAGGAGAAAACACCGAGAAAATGATACAAAAAAAGATTGGAAAGGGTAGATGGAGAATTAAGACCTGTTTGATGGTGAATAGGGTAAAGCAAAGGTGAATGGAATGCAAAAAGGTTGGTTTTAAATAACATAGGAGTAGGATGATGGCTTTGGTAGGCTGGAACAAAGACAAAACACAGGAAGAGGTTGGAGAAGGATCTAGATATGGAAAACACAACGACAGAGGGCCAAGTCAACGACATCTCAAGGTGGGTGAAGATGATTGCGGTAGAGTAGAGTAAGGAAAGGCCGAGAGTAAAAGGACTAAAAAGGAAACTAGTAAATGTAAAAGATGGAAGAAAGGATTGATAACGAGTCCGAGAATCGATGAAGACAATCTTATCGTGCAATGTATTAGATATAACAAGATAACAATAGATGGATTGAAAAGGTAACCTGCAAGTATAGAAACTAGAATAACAACCTGATAACAGAGTCACAAGCACTGATGAAGATGATCCAATCCTGCAATATGTTAGATCTAACAAGATAAAAATAGAAATGATACGAGGTAACATAAAAACCAATGTAAAACCTCTCGTATTTATGCGAGATGATCAAAATGAGCTTCCAAGGGTTGCGAGAAGATTGTTGAGATACTCTAGTTCGAAGGTGGATTTGCACGATTTAGGAAAATTAGAAAGAAGTCATGCCTATGTGTTTTCTATATTTTTGTGTCTTGTTTTTGGCAAGGATTGAGATAGTTTTATAGGGTCGACGACGATTGGGTGGGTCGCCATTGATTGTGGAGAGGGTTTCCCAATGTGGCTTCTTTTGTGATTTTTTTTTTTTCAGAATTTTGTGTATTTAAGAGTTGGTGGGGTGCTTTAAAGCATATAGGTGAGAAAATGATGTCTCATGGGTGGTTAGAGGATAAAAATAGGCATGAAAAAGATTAGGAAAACAAGGGCATGTAGGTTAGGATAAAATCATCAAAATAGAAGGTTTGTTAGGGAATATGAGATATTAATTGATTAATTAATTAATTAATAGGGATTAATTAATTAATGGGAATTGGATGGGAATTAAAGGTGATAGGATAATTAAGTGGGAATTTCAAATTAAATAAAATTGGTGATGAATTAAATAAAGGGGGCCTAAGTAAAGACCAATGTGAAATATGCACACGCGGGAAGATGAAGTTTAGATATTGAATTCAGGTGTCTACATTGAGAATGAGTTGGTATGTGTTCAATCTGAATTGAAACATATTGAAAAGAAGAAAAAAAGTTGAGATCTCAAGTCAAGGAGTATGAGTAAAAGATTTAGGACCTAGAGGAGAAACATTGGGTTGTGACAAAGAAACTTGATGAGACGATCAAAAGGATAGCTATACATATGATTTCCATGACTATATTATTGCAATCTAAGAAATGAGAAGTGATCCTTATTATGGGAGAGTTATCTCGATACATCGGTAGGGATAAATCATTCAAAAATTTGAGATAAGCACCAATAATCTTGATGACATTTTGAGAAATAAAAACTCTTCTAGGATGATAAGACTAGCTTGGGATTCAAGGAGGACAAAAATTCGGAGGAGTAATGTAAGAAGAAAATGTTCCAAGTAAGGAGATTGAAGGACCAAGCATTAAATAAGAACAAAAGGAGAAATATGTCAAAGATAATGTGAAGACAAATTCAAAATTTAACCTAATGCTTCAAGGTATGAGAAATCATTTAATGGTTATTGTTTCACTTGTAATGGATTTGGACATAGGGAAAATGAATGTAGGAAGTTTTTCAAATATGACCACCCATGGAGGGATAGTAGGAGTGAGAAATCAAAGAATGTGATATGCTACAATTGTCATGAGAAAGGTCATACTACTAAGTATTGTCTATATGAACCTTCAAATCAAAATTGGATGAATGAAGGTCCTAGAAGTAAGAATGCAATTGTGTTTTTAAAAATGAAACAAGGTTATAAATATTTTTATGGTTTTTCATGTTCCTTCAAGGAAATACACGAGGCTTCAAGAATCTACAATGTAGGAAAAAGGACAAGGTAGGATATGGGAGCCTAGAGTGAACAATGTGGTTATACCTAGAGCAGATATGAATGCAAATCAAGGAGTTTCTCGGGTGCAAAAAAATCAATAAGAAATAGGTGAATTTAAGGTGTTAAAGAGGGATAGGGACCTCTTCAAACCACTCTTCTAGATTCATTATAAAGAGACATGTCTCTACTAGGCTTCTTAGAGGCATACTCATCCATATGAAGAATTGTAAAAAAGGGGAGCCGATTAGTTTGGAGTATGTTGCTGTAGGTGTGTTATTATGGTGTCAAGGTATGTTTCTTATGCTCTTGAAGGATTTCAGTTAGTATTGAAGGTGTTTGAGTACTATCATGATGTAAGGATGCTATGTTCATAAAAATATAAGTCAATAATTTTTAATGGTGACTTGATGATTAGATCATTAGAGACAAGGAGATTTGATACTTTCCATGTATATGAGTTAGTTGACACGATCATGTGCTAAGTTGTTAGTACTTGAAACGTGCTTAAGATGTATCTAATAAGTATTCTTGTATCATGGAAGGTGTATGGAGATATTTAAGCACTATTAGGTCTTAAAATACCAATGGATAAGGTTCTTAGGTAATGAATATGGTTGTAAGACGTGTAAAGGTTTGATGATGATTAGGAGTGGTGTTCTCTACATATTTTTGCAGAAAAATTTATCTAACAGATAGTTATAGGAAAACCATGAAGAATTCAAGGTGCTATGATTAGGCATGTTTTTAATTCCAAGTGTGTGCATACATCAAAAGATGTTTTCATAATCCGAGCTTGTAAAGGGATTACATTATGGATTAAAGTGAATTGTAGGTAGAGGATTGACACTATGGGTGTGTGATCATGAAGTCAAGACATGTTATTAATGTTATTTAAGGTCTTAAACATGTTTTGGAGTTGGTTTAGAGGATGAGAGTGAGAAATAAAATAAGTCTCAAGAAGAAGAAATCAGTCATTCAACATGATGACTTGATCAAACCATTTATAACAGGTGAATTGGTGTTCTACAGTGTACGGTTATGAGCTGAATTAAACCATATGTCATGTTTTAACCCTTAAGATATGTTTTGATGAGTATCAAGCAATTTTAGGCATCATATAGATTATATGGATAATTTTTTAAAAGATCAAAATGGGTTTCTAAGATGATATACACGCCTCTGCATGGTTATTTTGAGTCTGTGGCATTATCTCAAGAATAGGGTATGAAGAGGGCTTGGTAATATATTTATGTATAAAATGGAGAATAAAAACTTGTTGAAGGACCGTGGAAACTCTTCGTAAGTGCATCATGAATTACGGTATGTCTTTTACGTTCATAAGCGTGTTTGAAAATATGTGAATGGATACCCAAGGTTTGTAGAATCGAGTTCCAAACAAATATATGAAGTGATAAGGAGGTATGCAAGGCCAATCAGTCTAGAAAAAATAGTTGAAGCTTGATAGAGGTATGTATGATCTGTACTAATACATCAAAAGCTAAAGGTATGTTTAGAGTTATGTCTTCCTTGACTTGCTATAGTGTTTCAAGGACAAGTATATGACTACGCTTGCGAGAATGAGAGTGCTTTAGGATAATATAATATGTTGAGGGGGAGATTAAGTTATCACAATCCTAAGAAGATGATATTAGTAGTATCACAAGGTTTATATGGTTGATTCACTTTCATCTTGAGTGGATATTCTATCATGTCAAGGCACTTTGTTGATTGTGAAGAGAGAAAATGGTGTGCTACAGGAATGTGGAAGCTTCTTAAGGCAAGGGGAGATGGTAATGACCTTAAATCAGGTTTTATAGGTGTCTAGAAGGCCTAGTGAGATAAAATGATGGGTGTTTGTAAGAACACCGACAATGGGAGAAAGACATATGTCCAAGAAAGCTACAATAACATAGAAAAGAGGTTGAAAACACTAAGAAGTTTGTTCAAAACAAAGGAATTGATGTTGATCACTCTATATGGCATATATGCAAGGTATGTGAGAGTATTTTTACATTTTTAGCTAGAGTGAGATGGTATGTTCCCAGGGAAGCAAAAATGTTGTGTTATGTTGTATATGAGCTTCTAGAATTAGCAAAAATTGGACTAATTTGCGTTGAAGGTTTGCTTTAGGGATATCAGCCCTAAAAGTTGTTAACAACCAATACAATGTAGATATAGGTATTTTGATGATGACCTCAAATGAGAATGGTCTGAATAGGTGATAGGAATGATGATTCATGGTTAGAAGGATTGTTGGCATGAGTATGAACATCTGCATAGGGGAGCTACGATGCCTCTATGATGAGAAAAAATGCAAAAACAAATATCGGTAAAGAAATACATGTTTATATACTTATGGGAATAATTTGGTTCTTTTTATAACCAAGAGATGCTCCAAAGAGGATGAAGTAGATGGAGATCATGACCTATGGGTATGCTTTTTACTTAATGTAAAAAGGGGGAAATAAACTAGGTGGTTTTCCATCAATGACAAAGGGAAGATTGTTGGCATGAGTGATTTAGGTTGTTTTCATTGATGTAAAATATCATTAATGAAAAGCGGATGATCTAGAAGTAATAGAGGATGCTTTGTTTGTAGTATGATGGCATGAGTGGAAACAATGAGACTTGCTTAGTCAAGGTGGTCTAATCAGGTGGCCTAGCCGACATGGATGATAGAACATGATGATTTGAGTTTCATGGTAGATTGAGGAGCATGGTCAAGGCATGGAGACCATGAGAAGAGTGTGTGGAATCACTCATACAGGTCCATAGGATGGTTGCAAGGTGAAAGCATGATTTACAGGTACTCATCTAGACCTAGTCTAGGTACTTAGAGGTCAAATGGAGCATGATAGTGAGTTACAAAGATATGGGATCCCATGAAGACATGAAAGTGAGTTACAAATGATTTATCAAGTGTGTAGGTACTTTTTGAGATCTTGAAAGAAGAGTTATGGTATTTGGCTACTTTGACATGGTCTAAACTAGACCTAATCCTAGTGCATGGAGGCCTAATAAGGCATGATAATCACTTGAAGATGTGTGTGAGCCCTTGAAGACATTTATGAAGGTATGTAATATCATATTAAACATGTAGAGGTAGATTGTAGTGGTTTCATGCATGGTTATAGTGTTTGAACACTTGGTTATGACTTAAACTAGGCAAAACCCTAAGGCTTAGTCATGAAAGTCATGATGGTGGTGAATATGAAGACCTATTTGTGATAATATTATTATTGGATACGTTAGAAGAGAGTTTCCAAGTCATGTGGGCAAAAATTTAGAGTCCCATGATGAGAATTTTGCAAGATATTATGTTTTGACCAAAATAGGGTTCTAGAAAGCATGTTTTCCAGCTTGATATAAGAGAAATGGACTTGGTTGACACATGTAACATTTTCATGGGAGATTTATAAATTAAGGTATGATAGATCATGGAGATAAGAATATTTCAGAGTTAGAATGAGGTTAAATGAGGCCCTATCTTTTATGAACGAATGTTAAGAAGGTAAGAAGGTCAAAACCCTTCTTAAACCCTAGTTTGATAACAATGGAGGAAAAATTCCTTGTTTGGGTCCAGAATGGATTGGATAATAAAATGTGATGATTGGATTATGGAGATGAATCTCCCAACTTTTATATGGTGGTGGTGTTAGATCCTAACACTTAATGGAGCCCACTCAAATTCCCTTATTTTTAGGAAAGAAGGATTTACTCTCATGTTTTCCATTAGACCATATGACTAATTTAGTGTTATGAGATATATGGGAGATATGATACATGTTTGGAGTCATTTAAAATCTTGGTAATGTGATTTTATTATCTTCATAGGTCAAAACATGTTGGCTGGTTTTTTTGGGCCAAACGTGTAATTTTGCAGTCTTGGTGAATGGAAGCGCTTGAGAACTTGTGTGCATGATGATGAAGTATAATGGCCTTGGAAGTGTTTTATACATATCATATGAAAATTTTCATGCATTGGTTTATCCCTATAATTCATATGAGGTGGCATGAAAAGTTCACAAGTTGACCTAGTTGGAATAGTTCAAGACAATAGGGGTTTGGTTTGATGATTGATATGAGCGACTAATATATTGTATTATATGAGGGTGGATATACATTTGAGAGTGAATAAAGATGAATGTTATTACTGTTGAGTGCATTTATAGGTCTTGAATGGGTCATCAAGGGTACAAGAAAGGTGAGTTTCCAAAACTGGTTCATGTGCGCTTCGGTTTGATGAAGAGGAAAAGTGGTTCCATTTGCATTGTTGAATGATGTATCATGAGGTCTAAAATGATTAGATGTATTATAAATGTCATTGAATTTAAAATGGGTGGTTACATGGCATAGTTGCGTTGTTTTGGTGTGATATTGGACTCCATTGATGAAGATTGGTTCTTGGAAGTGTCTGATTTGAGTAGGAAACAATCCTACTAGGTGGTGAAGTGAGAAGAATGGATGATGCAAAGTATTGTGAGATTATGGATGGTGTTGAGGGATATCATGGACATGTGTGAAAAATTTTGAGGCTTGAAAAATATTGATAAAGTCCTTAGAGGTCCATGAGTGCCCGGAGAAGGATAATATCTTGTTTTGAGCCTAGTTGGGTTGGTCTTGTGTCTTGGTGCATTTACAACCAATGTGGGTCCTTCATGTTGATTTATATGATGTTTTAGATTTTTTTGAGTTGGTATGACTGACCTATTATGGTCATGGATGACATTGTTATGTTTTTGAGTTGAGTCATGTATAAAAGTGCATGTATGGTTCATTTTTGAACTAGTGTTGTGAGAGGGAAAAATGTGAGCTAGGTGAGAGAGTGAAAGAGGTTTAAGGGCATCAAGATAGATCTGAGTGTGTGTGTGTGTGTGAATGTATAAAGATTTTTGAACAACTTCTATGTAATGGAAATTTTCCAAATCAGCCTTTTTCGTGTAAGTTTGAGCGAAGTAGGAGAAGGTGAATTTGAAGAGGGTTTGAAGGTGTATGAGCTAAATTGTGGATCACTATCTATTGTTTAAGTAACAAATCATAACTGGTCACTCATTTCTATGTGGTTGAGTTGGTTCTTTATCACTTTATGGTGTTGTATCCTCCTTTTGGGGTTGGTGCCTCACTAAACTAGGGGTTGGTGCTCCTTATAGGGTTGATGCTCTACTAAACTAGGGGTTGGCGATCCTTGTGAAGTTGGTGCTTCACTAAATTATTTTGATTTTAGTAATATAATCAAAATTTTAGTGGGTTTTATTCCCTTGAGGATTTCCCACTTACATATTTTGTTCTTGTGTAATCTCTCATGGTTATGCACTTGTGAACTGTTGTTATATGTTGTTAAGCTCAGATTAATGCATGGTTGAATGTTAAATGGTTTATACAAGTTAATTTGAATTGGCTAAGGGTTTTGAAGAAATGATTCACCCCCTCACCATTGTGATTCCAATAGAAGAATGAAACCAAAACCAATGCAATCCACCTTTTTATCATGCAGTCCATGTGGGATGAAGTGAAACAACTTTTAGAACAAAATTGACATCTTTCCCATTTTAGCACTTTATGCTCACCGCATCGGGAATACGAGAATTTTCTTGAAACTTGAGCATAAGAGTTATGCGAGTTCCGGGACCATTATATAATGAGTGAAGGAATGACATGTGACAATTTTTAGCTCATTTCATCAATTTACTATTTTTAGAATATTCATCATTATTGTCCCATTTTAGCCAATTTTTTTATAGTTTTGTCAATCTTGCCAATTTTGAGTGTCTCGATCACGGGGAATGAAATGAGGTGTCTGAATTTTCATTTTTCATAGAATTACTATTAATAATAAGTGATATCATGAAGGATTAATAAAATATAAAGTGACCTTCCCAGTGTCAGATTCGAACAAAACCACTTATAGAATTTTTGTTTTTCATTTTAGGCCTTTGCTTGAATTTTCTTTTAGGCCTTTGCTCCAATTTTCAAAGGATTTCGATTGCCATATTTGTGTAAATATGAGAAATGAGTATTTTTGGCTGAAAATTTCAAGGGGCTTCAGAAAATTTCAAGGAAAATTAATGGAGGAATGAAAACATTTCCCTTAAAGGCATTTTTGAAAGGAACCTTTAGTTCAAATCTCATGGAAAATAGAGCAAGGGTTTGTGAGATATGAGAAAAAGTGTGTTCTTGAGCATGAGGGATTTTGGGGAATTTCAACAACATAACAGCAAGGGAGCACGAAATGAGGGAGTTAAAAACATTAAGAGTGAGTGAGAAATGACTAAGTATGAGATTTACACCTTCCCTCACTCATAAACCTAGTTAACCCATCACTTGACTCACCTGGCTTAACCCGGGTTAACGGAGACTCATGGGTGGAGTGGGGTTAAAATTTTCCAAATGGGTCTGAGATGTCCCCATACAACTTATCACATTTATTTAAGGTACAAAGGGTCATCAACCCATCAAACTTGTGATAAGGGTGGACGAAACATGAAAGGGGGCCAAAACAAGTCATGAGAGTGAGTGAAAACACCTTTCTAACACTTCATGTTGTGCACTTAAGTGAAATGGGGCAGATAGAATGGTGCAATGTTGTGAAATTAATGCTATTAATAATACCATTAATAACAACATTTTGTTCTATAGGAAAAAACAAGCGATTGTTCCATGCGGTTCTTAAGCTACACAAACTTTTTGTCTAGAAAAAAAGATCAAATAGATAGCATAGGGGCCTCCAATCAAAACATCTACATTACATAAGAGAGTTTTATGTAGTTTAAAATAAGATTATATAATTATAATTGATTGTAAATATTTTAGGTTAAAATGGTAGAATTGTAGCCTAGTGGCCACTAGGATAGAAAACTATTTCATGATTGGTTGTATATATAGATAGGAGTTATCAAGTTAGAAAGCTACAAATGATGAAAAATAAATCTAGAGTTCTTATAGAGATACACACATCTATGTGTACAATCAAAAATTAATATATTTTACAAAATTATATCTCTCTCCAATAATATGTAGCATATTAAAATTTATGTTTTATATGAAATCATTGTTCTCTATTTTGTAAAATATATTACAAAGCAAATGAATCACCTCACTATGTAGAAATCCTTCCTTGATTTCTTGCATGCTCGGGTTAAACAACTCTACGATGTAAGTGGTCTTCCGGAGGAACTGTGGAAATGGGGTAAGGCTACGAAGAAGGTGATCTCCTCCAACACTAAAGACCCTAAAATGCAACCAACCTTGAATATGTTTAAGGCATTGAAGGTAATTAAAAAGGTTTTTCAGAATTGTTTGAGTTAGGAGGACTTTGTCTTTCTTGGTTCCTTTTATTTTCCCGATGTTTTGTTATTGCTTGTGTAGTTCTTTGTGAAGCTACAATTTCACCGTGTTTTTGCTTCTCTCTAACAGCTTGTCCTTGCCTCTCTGTTATGCTTGCTCTATTTGGTAGTTTAGGCCATTTTTAAGGGGTGTGGCCCCACAGATCAAAAACTAATTTTATTCTATGTTTTATCTAACTTTTAGGCTTAGTAGTGGGGTGTGGTCCCCACATATCAAAAAACCACTATTTTGTTCTTGCTAATCTGGGCATTGGGATTTTTGTACTCAGGGTATGGTCCCTCCCAAAAAACCATTTACTAATAATAAAAAAGTTATTCTCTATTTTCACATTTAATTTTAAATAGATCGTTGATTTCATAAGGTGGTATTCGAAATAAAGAATTATATAGTGGAAACCACAAAGCTATGTGATTTTTTGGCATAGACTAGCGAGTGCAAAATGAAATATGTATTTAAAAATAAATTTATTAATATTTATAGTTGACAATATGTATACGTATATATCATTTCTCTCCATACATGTATATATGTCAATTCTAATAGATATACCCAACATTGTACAAAACTAAATGAGTGATGACATTACATTTGACTATTTCTATATGGGAAACCATATATAATTATTTAAATATATATCGTATATTTGAAAAATTAATATGATTATATACTTTTAAAGTAATTTGTTGACCTCTAACAAATATTATCAAGAATCTTTCTGAATGTCAATGTGGAAACCATATTACCAAAGTTAAATTTAATAATCAACCACATTTATTTGTATAATCTTAATAAAAATCCTTAAAGGTAGTCAAAAGAAATACCTAAACAATACATTTTGGTCTCACAAAACATTACGATTCAAAATAATTGTGAATATGCAACATGTTTTGTACTTAGGAGACATACATTCATTATCGAATACAAATTGCAGTACAAGAATGAAATAACCAATAAATGTATCTAGAGAGAGAAATAAGAGTTGAAAAGGGAGAATGTTTAACAAAGAGAAATAAAAGAGACGAAAAGGGATCATATTTTTATTCGGTAGGGTAGAAGAAAAGACCTATTTTCATGAAAAACATGTCAGTTTGGAAAGGCAATAAAAAGGAAATGGAAAGGTAGCGAGCGAGGATTGGATAGGGCAAGGAAGGGCTTTGATCAGTAGTGTAAAATGTAAGAACTGGTCCAAGATAGATCAATTGGGAAAACCCACAATAAAAAGGTACACATATACTATAGTAAATTCTTTTGATAAATATATGTTTTATAAATGTATGAAATGGTTTTGTGGTTAATGATACATTCTACGCAACCTCTGCCTACTATGTGAAACAAAATTTATGTGCAATCCTCTCTATAACCTATTTTGTATGCCTGCTCAGTGTAGCCCCCTTTTATTTCCTTCGTTGTGTACCTACTCTGCAAACAAGATTATTACTACTGCTTTAATTTTCCCTTGTAAAAAATGACCACAAAATGTGTACTCGGACATGCGAATCTATGACGAATGAGTTTTGTATTTTAATTTCACAAGCTACATTTCTATGAGGCCAAAAAAGACAAACCACAATCAATATTTCTTGGAGGTATTAAATAAATTTCTTGGCACATTCCACTAAAGAAATTTGTAAAATAAAAAAGTACGGATATTGAAATTTCAAAAATAAAAAAGTGTGGAATATTGAAAGTTTGAAAATAAAAAAAAGTGCGGTATATTGAAAATTTGAAAATAAAAAAATTGCATGATATTGAAATTGCGGAATATGAAAACTAAAAAGTATGGGATATTGAACTTTCAAATCTTCTTAAATGTGGGGAATTCAAAATTTGAAATATAAATTTCTCCCTCAATAAGAAAAAGTGGGGGAAAATAATTTTTGAAATTAATTTATTTTAAATGTGTGAAATATCGTAAAATAATGCAAATTCAAAATAACGTAATTTATTAATGTCCATACAATATTTTAATATAAGCATAATGAAATATATTATAAAAAATAAAAGTAATTAATTCTAAACATCGTTTTATAGTTTAATAAAATAATATAATCACATTTTTATCAATAAGATAGAAAACGTATTTATTTTTAATTTTTATCAATATCGATATCGACATTGTTAGATATAGTGTGTGCTAATTTATTACAATTCTCCAATTAAATTGTGTGACATGTTAATTTTGAACAAGTTATTAAGAAATTTACATTTGAAGAACTACTTAAAAATAATTTTAAACCTACATAAATATGCAATATTATTATGTAAATAACACCCACTAAAAAGATGACACGTGGCATGAAATTTATAATATCTCTTTTATTGGTCAATATTATGGTGTTATTTACATTTTACATTAGTAAAACTAAAACATACCTTTCCTATTCTTCATCACCATAATGTAATGAAAAATAAATAATAAATCAAGATTACCGGATGGTAGTCCATTCCTTTTAACATGTATAATTTATAAGCAAATGAAGTTTAAAACTATTCCGCATCCTGGAAAACACAATCCTTTCTTTTTATAGTTAATTCCATGTTGAGGCATTACTTAACAATCGATATTCTCTAATAATCCAACTTTGATTTGTTAATTCCATATAATCACGTACACTACAAAATGTCAAATATGCACATATTTGACATCGGCTAATATATAAGAAAAGATTAGCAAACACTAGGCTCCATTCAAAGCTTTGTTAATCCAATGATAGATTTAAAATAAAAATCGTTATATCTTAGCGTCCACTAAGCTATTCCTTTCAATAAGTGTTAATGAAAAACAAGAAGTGTTTTATATTGTCCATTTATTTGTTGAGGAGAATCCTAATGGCCGCTAAGATCTATATTTTCTTGAATTCCTATCATGGTAAAATCACAACACCCCGATTGCTCGAGTGACTTGCCCATACCTTCATCATTCTGGTAGGTGAGAAATCTTGAAACATTCCTCTAAAATGGTGGATTATATTTCCTCATTTTGAAATACTTAACCTTACTAAAATTAAGAAAACTAGTCGTTGTTGTGTAGAGGACACTGAGAGCTTTCCAAAAAGTCCTATTTTGTGCAAATCTGAGCTCCCAATGTAAAAATTATGGCCATATGAAGATGAGGGTGCCATTCTCAATAAATGTAGGTGGTTGATCTTATTTTTCGGACTCCGACCATGCATCGCACCCTCTAAAATCTAAAATTTTAGACTTTTAGGATTCGAGATTTGGGCTTTGGAGGTTCTTATCACTATTCATCTGCTTGAGTTCGTGAAACCTCCGAAATGCCGAAACCTCAAGTCTGAAATTTAGACTTCGGGTTTTAGACTTCAAGTTATGATTTGTGTGCACTGGGGCTTCAATGTTCTAAAATAACGAAACCTAAAGTCTAAAATTCAGACTTGATTTTCGGACCTTTGTGTTTTTAGGGGTTTTAGGTTTCGGGATTTCGAGAGTTTGGGTTTTGGGGATTCGAGAGTTTGGGTTTTTTTCGAGTGTTCGGGTTTAGAGGGTTCGGGAGTTTGGGTTTCACGATTTTGGGAGTTCAAGTTTCAGGGTTTCGAGGGTTTGGGTTTTACGTTTTTTCATCCATTCGGTCATTGCATATCTTCAAAACTCCAAAACCTTGAAATCCGAATTTTAGACTTTGGGTTTCGGGATTTTCCCCTCCCCGTGTGGCACTGTTCATCACTCTGAGATTGTGAAATCTCTAAAACTCTGAAACCCCAAACTCCAAATTTAAGAGTTTAGGTTTCAGACTTCCTACTCATTTTTCCTACTTCTTTCCGCTGAGTCCCTAAATTTCACCTTAGCCTACCTCTAAACGACCCCACCCTTGAAGTCTAAATTTCAGACTTTGGAGCTTCTTCATTTAACAAACTCCTCCGTAATGTGCTCATCCCGCTTCACCGACTTGCTTGGCTTGAGCCCAATATGTGGGCTCCCATGGCTGAGTTTATCCTTCTATTTCTCCATGCGGGTTTATGTTCGTCTAATTTTTCTGAGGGGAAATATTGGGTAAAAATTTGGCGACTCATGGGGTTACATGCTTGCTAGGTGAAAGACCAGATTGCCTTAAAGTATGGGCATGGAGTCATGAATGATAGCCTAATACTGATCTTGTACTTGAAACTTGCTCCCAACTACTTACAACTTGCTTATCCTAAAGCTAGTTTTAGTTGCTCTGCATTTGTTTTCCTTTGAAATTAGCAACTATTCCACACAAGTATGAACTTATTTCCTGTTACAACATTCATTTTAGGAGGCACATTGAACTCCATAATGATACAACCTAGGAGTAATAAAAACTATGCCGAAGGCACTTAGGAAAATTGAAACCTTAACTAGAACAACACAATGTGCATATGCACTTAGAGGAATTAAAAATCCTATACTAATATGTACAAGGGCGAGAATTTACTTTTCCATATAAATGTTTAAGGTAGATCTTGTTAATTGGAATCAAAAGTTCCTCACCACCCAAAGTAGATAGTTGGAAAACATTGTTGTTCTTACATCTTGTGACCATATAGGGGCCACTCCAAATGGCATCAAACTTAGAATGCCTTCCTAGTTTTTCTCAATCTGCATCCCATTTCAGAACCAATTCCCCTTCCTAGAAGCTTCATTCCTTTTCCTTCTTATCAAATGTCTTATTGATCATGGTTTGATCCTTTTCCATGGTTTGCATGACATTCCCCTTATCTCCTCCAATTCCATCAATTCTACATACCTAGCTTCCATAGGTTCGAACTCGATAATTCTAGCTATTTCATGAGCTCTAATGCCAACAACTCAAGTGATATAGGCAACACTACCTCTTTCCCGTAGACTAGCTTGTAAGGGGAATTTCCTATCGACACCTTTGGTGTGATCCTGTCAGCCCACAAGGCTGATTTTAGCTTGGTATGCCATGTCCTTTGGTTTTCATCTAGAGTCCTTTTGATGATTCTTAGAAAATTCTTGTTCATGGACTCTACTTGTCCATTACCCCGTGGGTAATAGTTTGAAGAGGTGCTCAAGTAGATCCCATTCCTAACGGCCCATTCTGTGATATTGTAACCTAGGAATGCCAATGCATTGTCTGAAATGATAGTGGCTGGTACACCGAACCTTGTCACTATTCCTTCATAGAATTCTGTTCTGTCAAAATCCACTTGTGACCTTGGCTCGATTTTGGATTGATGACCCCAATGAAGTCCACTCCCTATTGCATGAATGGTTGGTCAACTGAAATTGGGTGTAATGGAAGTGCTACTAGCCTTTCCTTGCCAGTGAAAAAAACACATTTTTTACAATTTTTGATCCAGTGTAGAACTCACTTTGAACACCGTGGGCCAATAGTACCCTTCCTTCATTATTTTGAGAGCTATTACCCGTAGAGAAAAATGACCTCCAACCTCTCTATCGTGAAACTCCTGTAACACCTCAATTTTATTAGTTCTAATACACCTCACTAAGACACCATTGATGTCTTTCTTGAAAAAAACACCATCAATAAACACATATGGAATGTCTTGTAATCTAAAGTATCTCCTCTTTACATTTCTCATTTATGAAGGTTATAGTCTTATTTTTAGGAAGCGTATCATGTCTTGAGTCCAACAAGGAATATGCATGTCATCATTTACTTGCTCCCGACTATCCTGTAGAACCAAAACAACCTCCTTTTCATTACTTGCTTCATCCTATCGACTTAAGGCTAGTTGTTCACACAATCCTTTGCCATGGACCAACTTAGTGACCTTGATTTTAATGTCTTACTCCATGACACGTGTGACCCAACCTGCACATTTCTCATTCAAATTCTTATTCAATAGGAAATCCTTGATTCTCACATGCGATCCTAACAAATGAATCATGTTGTTTGAGACTAGGTGCTTGAACTTCTTTAAGCTCTTGATTACCATGAGAACATGCTTCTCAATGAAGGAGTACCTAACTTCATATTCTTCAAAACCTTGGCTGAAGAAGGAAACCGACTGTTCGTACCCCTCTTTATTTTGTTATACTAGGATTGCGGAGATTGTATTTGGACCACTAAAGGCATATAACATGAAATCCTTAGCAAATTATGGGTTGATGAGGGTTGGGGCTTGAGATATAGCCTCTTTGATAGCTTCAAAACTTATTTTACCTTCCATAGTCCACTTAAACACCATACTCTTCTTCAACATCAACGTTATTGGTTTGATAATGGCGGCAAAATTTGGTACAAACTTGCGAAAAAGTTAATTCTTCCTAAGAAGATCTGAAGAGCCTTCTTATGGATTGACAAGGGTAATGCTCGAATTGCTTCAAATCTTTCTCGGGTCAATAATCAACCATTTCTTTGACAAAATATGACCTATAAGCTTTCCTTCATGGGCCAAGAATACACATTTTTTCGGATTTAAAGAAACTCCGAATCTCCTGCACCTTTGAAATACTTGTCTCAGATGAAAGAGGTGATCAACTGCATTTTTAGAGAACACAATGATATCATCCAGATAGATAAGTAAAATTTTGTTGATCAACCCCTTGAATGCCATATCCATTTCCCTTTGGAAAGTGGCTCCAAAATTTGATAGTCCAAATGACATCTTCCTGTAGGCATAGGTGCCCCACTTAGTGGTGAAATCCGTTTTGAACTAATCATCTTCTTTCACCATTATCTAGTTATACCCCGAGTAGCCATCCAGGAGAGAGAATATTTCGAACCGGCTACCACCTGCAAGATTTTCTCCATTGAAGGGAGTGGATAATGGTCTTTGAGAGATGCCTGTTTAGGTCTCAAAAGTCCACACACAACCTGATTTCTCCATTCTTCTTTTGGAATGACACAAGGTTTGTAACCCAACTTGAATGGGAATATAATGCTTGCCTCTATTATCTTGTTCGATTATTTCTTCATAAGAGGCTCAATGTGAGGGTTGAATGGTATTTTCTTTTTCTTGATGGGCTTAGCATATGGATCTAATTCTATTATATATTTTTATAACTTTGGATTGAATCCTCACAAATCTTCATAGCTCTAGGTGAAAAAAATTGAAAAACTCTTGGAAAATTTGCATGAACTCATATCTCTCCTGCTCAGTGGCCACTTTGCCAATTTGGAGTGTTTTTCCTTCCCCAACCGAAATTGTCTCTAAATATTCTCCCTTTAGCTGTATGTTGGACTTTTCCTTCAAGAATTGATCATTCAAAGTCAAGATGGACTCTAGTGGAACCAATCCTTTGGGAAGATTGTTTGTCCGTAGCTGTACTACCTAATCCCCGTATTGCTGCTCTAATTTATCTTAATTCCTAGCTAAGAACTCCACCTCTTACTAAAATAAATTAACGATTTGTTGATCGTTCTCAAACACTTTCTAGCTAGTGTTGTTGTTTGGGGACTGCTGGCCTTATAATTACATGGAGATGGGGTTTCATTTTATTTATTTTGATACTATCCACCACATTGAATGTTGCTCCAATTGCTGAGAGCCTATCTGTGGATTCATTTTTTTCCCTAGGTATGGAATGTATGTTGAATGCCTTAAAGTATTCTATTAGGTCCCATAACCTATTCTTGTAACTCTTGAGTAGGTCATTCTTTACAACATGTTGTCCCCTAACCTGATTCATGATTAGCTCGCTATCCCCAAACACCTGTAAGTTCTTAATGCCTCTTTTCCTAGCCCAATGAAGTCCATGGACTAGAGCCTCATATTCTACTTTGTTGTTCGAAAATACAAACTAAATTCTATAGGGACACTAACATAGAACCCCGCCTTGCTCCTTTCTTGCTTCTCAAACCATCAAAAAAATTTCCATACCTTGTTGTCATCTTTATCTTCTGGCTTGGTGAGGCTGGGAATGGGTGAATTCTCTTCATGTATGCAATACACTCCTAATTCAGCTTCCTCCACCTCTTTGTATGGATCAAATGCATGTATTTTTTTAGCCCAATCATCAAGTGTTAAATCTGGAATGCCTTCAACCTTGGTACATGTCTGCATGACATTTAGACATTTTTCTTGATCAAAGGCCGATCAATTTACGTTGATGGGGCTAGGAACATGCAGCTCAATGTGGAAATTAGAAATAGGCTCCGACCTAATTATGGCCTTAGCTCCATACCTTGTCTGAATAACATGTGTGACCAATCTGTAGATAGGTACCCACCAATTTTGGCCATGAAATCTCTTGATAAACATAGGGAAAAAGTGGTGGCAATTCAATCACGAAACATCCTACAAGACAGTGACATTGGGACATGCATGCAATGTTAGGATTAACCCTTTGATGACCCCAACTGTTCCAACTCACTGCGCATCTAGCTTCAAAATCCTCTCGGACTATTTCATACTTGATCCCCAACTTATTAGCTATTTGCTTAGGCATGGCTGAGCTACTTTCCCTTGAATTGATCATGCAATTGTGTACTAAGTGGTTCTGATAATAAATGACACATAGAATGGTGGAGGCTTCAAATTCTTGCTTGGTTGACCCCCATCTTGTTGCATTGCATTAGTGAGAACTTTCTCCTGTCTTTAGTTTGATCCATTCGAGGAAAACCAATTGGCCATTACAACTTACAACAAATCTTGTTGTCCTAGGATTTCCAATGACTCCCACATGGAAATGCTCACATGTGTTTTCTTCATCTAATCGATGATGTTGAAAGGGGATGGATTATATTTTTGTTTTCCTCTAGATGGTATGACCTTTTCTTGCATTTTAATGGGAACTGGTGTTTGGACTGCTTGCAATGGGTGCCTTAGGTTGATTTGATACATTTGTGGATGCACTTGTCTTATTAGCACCTTGTGGCACGAGAGTTGCTTGAGAAACTATAGGGTTAGATGACTGTCCTTCCTCAATGTTCCTCTTCTTTGAACATGTATTAACATCCATACCCTGGAAAGGAGATTGATTAACTTTGTAGAAATCTTCTATTTTCCAATTAACCAATGTGGTTTCCATTGAAGGTACATCTTGTTGGATTTATAGCTATTGATTTCCTTCTTAACTTGGTTTTGGGACACACCGATGGTCAGCACCATTAAAGACTGATTTAGTGCACCATTGAAACACATTGATTGATTGTGAGGTAGATTACAGGGGTAAGACCACTCATACTCCTATGCCATGTTGTTTTGAGTTGGAACCGAGGGATCTTGATGTTGAAACTACATTCAAATCATATGGTCGGAATGGCTTGGTAGCCCGAGATTGTCCTTGGTTCAGGTTTTGATTTACAACCTGATTTGGTGGTCTATTTTGCTGATACAGGGACTTGGATTGATACTAAGTTTGAGGATGATACGGTCTAGAACTCTGAGCCCGCTGTCTTTTAATAGTCACTAGCTCATTTCCTAGGTTATGGAGTTACTTCATAACCTCCTACAATTATTTAAAAGTGCTTGAAGAAGTTGATTCCTCATTGTTGCTTTGATTTATCGGAGCTGGAATGGGATTCAACTCAGGTGTTTGACTAGTTGTAGGAGTTCCCATGTTTGGATAAGGAGGCATTGATTACCTTGGTGCAAGCTTATGATCTTGAATCAAGCAGTTTTCCACCATGATAGCTATGTCGTAGGCCCTTGACAATGTTGTTCCTCCCATTGATTGGATCATCATAGAAATGTCGGAATTCATACCCTTCAAGAAGTAAAGGAACACTCCTTTGGTAGTTGGTCTGACATCTATTGAAATCCTATCCCATGTCCATTGAAACATAAATTAAAATCTACCATTTCCTCGTTAGGAGCCCTTTTGATTGTAATTGTTTTCCCTCTCCGAATTGGTTGCAAAGAGCTGAACACAATTGATTCCACTCGAATAGACCACGTTGTCAGTGCTCTTGAACCATTGTAAGGACTTACCCTTGAAATATGAAGGCAACAATTTGGTCATGCGACATCCATTTCATTGATTTCATGAATCACACAAACATTCACAATGTCTTGGATGTGGTCAATAGGGGTAGTATTATTTTCTCCTATGAAATAGGGAATGTTCTTTAGTGCTGCAACCGGAATTGGATTTTGAGCATTTAGGGCAAGTGGACTACTGCCCGTGAAGTTGACAAAGGGATTAGGTGGTCCCTGAGGTGGTTGTTGTTGTAGATGTGCCATTATGATTGGCCTAAGAACCCTAGTTGATTGGAGAAAAGGTCTACCAGGTGGAGGTGTAGACAAATTCCTATTAGGTGGAGATGGTGATATTTGTGGTCTTCTTCCTCTCCTTCCTCTACCTGGTGATAATTACAAGTAGACAAATAGTCCCTCTTCTCTAGTATTAGACCTAGTTTAAACTCTTCTCATGTACTTGGGAAACCTGGTCTCCGAAACTAGAGATTCCCGAATTCTATCCGTTCGAGTCACCATATGTGTTAGGAAATTACCCTCAAAATATCAGGGTTTTTCCAAGTCACACACTAAACTTGAAAAAAATTAAAATGAAAAATTTGAAGGACCTGTATATTTGATTTTTTGGAGGTTGAAAATTGTTTTGAAATGACAGTCCCGAAAAACCCAAAATGCAAGACTTCCAAATATCTGAAACCTCGAAATCCAAAGTTTGGAGAACCCCAAAATCCTGAAACCCAAAATTCTGAAATCTGAGATGTCCAAATCCTGAAACCCTGAATGTTAGGAATATTATAGTGCTTCACATATTTATGTGTGTGAATAATAATTACGTGTGTAATTATTATTGTTGAGAGATTATTGTTAGAGTTGTTATAATATATTGTTTCAACAATATATTATTATATTTATTGTTATGTGTGGGTTACGTGAGTTATTCTCACCCCACATAATTAGGCTTGGTTGAGATTTTGTAGTTGAGTTAGTTTCCTATATTCTAGGGAAACTCCAGCCTATATATTAGGCTATTGTATTGTGTGAAATATATAGAATACAATTATATTATTTCTTGTGTTCGGCTCTCTTCTCCTTCTGTATTTTCTTGCTCAGACTTTGAGAGGTCATTTCATTTGGCATCAGAGCATGGTGATTTGATCTAGTTCCTTTGCTGAAATGGAAGCTTGAATTTTGTGAGGGGCAGCTCTAGTGTTGGTCTGGTTGCCCGCGTATGTCATATTCCCCTATGCAGTCCTGAAGTGTATATTTTCTATAGTTTTATTATGCTTGACTCACTCTTTCCATTTGGTTTACAAGCTCTCAAAGAAACCACTGCTCTCTCGTAATCTTAGCATTGAAAGGTCTATATATTGCTTAAAATCTGTCTCAGTAAAACATTCTTAACTTTCTCATTTCTCAATGAAATTGAGAAAAGTAAAGTGTTCCGGAAAGGTTGAAATGTGAGGAATAAAACCCAGAAAGTGTTTGGAACAAATATTTTTTGTGAATTAGCAGCTCATTACAGAAAAGTGACGTTTTCTAGAAGTGATTTATCATTAATACATGTGAGAAAGGTACAGATCTTTGAGGAAAATACTATAGTTGAAATTGCTCAGCCTGGGAGATTGGATGCCGAGCAACAAAGAAAGAGAAGAGAAGTAAAGTGTGAGTTTTTTGCACAGCCAACTCTTATTGGCCAATTATTTTAATTTTTCATAAAGACTATAGTTTTGAAAAATTATTTTTTCCTATAGTTTTTATTTAATAATTGCATTTAGAGGGCAATTATTACATTTTTGCGCCATTTTTTGGGAAATTGATTTTTTTGGAATCTTCATTTCCTCCCAATTCTAACGAGTGGTCACATGATAAGTTTTCTCTCTATTTTGAGGAAAATTTTAATCGTTGTGTCAATTTTAATTAAATTAAGCCATTTTACGGGAAATTGTAACTTCAATAACTTTTGCACGGTAACTCAAAATCGAGCGCCATTTTTTTCAAAAGTGTATATTTTTTTATTCCCGTCCTATTGGTTCTAATTTTGGGAGAAAATAAAAACTTTGAAAATTACCCTCTATTTTGGCCATCTTGTGGACGCATTATCAGTTGTACCCGACGTCCTTAAATAAAAGGTTTCACATTGAGGGGAGAATATTAAATACAATGTGGAAACCATGTAGTCTCATGTTCAGATTCAGATGAGTTAAGCATCCATATACTGGAGGCAGGAGGCATCGGAGGTTGGAGGTCATTCAGCGACCTCTCGTCAGTCGCCAACGATGGGGCCGCACAGATGGTTTGGTGACATGTGTGTGTGTGTGTGTGTGTGTGTGTGTGTGTGTGTGTGTGTGCGTGTGTGTGTGCAATTTGATTTTAGTGCTTCTAGTGTGGTACAGTTTGTAATTTTGAATAAGTGGAAATTTCACATTGAGGGGGGGAACATGATCCAATGTTCCATTTCCATTAAGTCATCTTTTTCTATGTATGTACGAGCAAAAATTTCAACAAAATTTCCTATGTTATTCCCTACGGTGAAATGTGATGAGGGCTAATAATAGTACTTGGCACATCATGATGTGGTTGTAGGTAAACCACTTGAAAACCTTCATTTGTGGTTTGTGGTAAACCAAAACCACCATTCTTGGTTATTGGTAAATTACCACCATTCTTGGTTGTTGGTAATCCATTTGCAAAACCATCACTTTGTGGTTTGTGGTAAACCAATTGCAAAACCACCATTCTCGGTTTGTGGTCAACCGTTTGCAAAACCATCCATGAGGTTTGTGATCATCCTGTGAAAATCACCAGATCATGAGCAGGTGCAAGTACAAAGGTAGGTTTTCCCCATGTTCGCACTAAGGGGGGGAATGTTAGGAATATTATAGTGCTTCACATATTTATGTGTGTGAATAATAATTACGTGTGTAATTATTATTGTTGAGAGATTATTGTTAGAGTTGTTATAATATATTGTTTCAACAATATATTATTATATTTATTGTTATGTGTGGGTTACGTGAGTTATTCTCACCCCACATAATTAGGCTTGGTTGAGATTTTGTAGTTGAGTTAGTTTCCTATATTCTAGGGAAACTCCAGCCTATATATTAGGCTATTGTATTGTGTGAAATATATAGAATACAATTATATTATTATTATTTATTATTTCTTGTGTTCGGCTCTCTTCTCCTTCTGTATTTTCTTGCTCAGACTTTGAGAGGTCATTCCACCGAAACCCAACATTAATAAATTCTGAATTTCAAAATCAAAATTTCAAAAAACTAAAAATACCCTTTTGAAGATTAGCCTCCAATCTATCTACTGGTGATTTGGACTTGTTTTGACCAATTTAAGCCCTTGAAAATTGATTTTGGAGTTCATCCTGAGAGGTGAAAAGTCTAAAATTGGAAATCTGTAGTTTTCTAAGTCTGAATTTCTTGAAAACACCTTCAAAGCTCATGGAATGACTTTTAGTCCTACCGGACGTGCCAAAAATTTTATGGAAAAATCACAACACCCTTGATTGCTCGCAAGTGAAAGGTTGAGGAAGTCAGTGTGATTTTTCAAACATGGAGTTATCCCAAAGTGTGTGAATTTGAAATTAGGATAACCCTCTGGAGAAGGCTAGATTCTTATCCTATCCTAGTGCAAACTACTCCAAACTGCAAAGATTTGCAGATCTAACCCTAATCTAATATTTTCCCAAGGACACGAGTTAGAGAAAATGCATGAAACGAAAACATACTCTAAGGGAAGGTGATGCACCAAGAAGGATGTTGAACAACTTGCACAATAAACACATCACCACTAGAACCTTGTGATGAAAATGATAAAAATACACGGTAACCTTACATATCTTGAAAGATCAGAAAATTGCAATTAAACACAAAAGAGGGTTTGAAACATCCACATATATGATTTTATTGCTCTCAAAGTTGATACAATACATCACATTTAGGGCCAAAGGCACAAATTTTGCATTACAATATTCAAATAGGGAGGTTTGAAATCTCCAAAAATCTTTTACAGATAGAAAAGAAGGGAGGGACATATAAAATGGTGTCCAACCTTTTAAAATGATCCCTTCCTTACAATATATAGGAAGAATGAGAAAAGGTAGAGTGTGGAATTCAAAATATTTCTTCAACCACCCAAAAATGCATTAAAATCACCTGCAACAATGATGGGTGCCACTATAAAACCCATACCTCCATGTACTTTGCCTTGTTGGGGAAGAAAGGAAGCCCATACCTTCATCATTTTGGTAGGTGAGAAATTTAGAAACATTCCTCTAAAATGGTGGATTGTATTTCCTCATTTTGAAATACTTAACCTTACTAAAATTAAGAAAAATAGTCATTTTTGTGTAGAGGACACTGAGAGATTTCCAAAAGTCATATTTTGTGCAAATCTAAGCTCCCAATCAAAAGTTATGGCCATTTGAAGATGAGGGTGCCATTCTGCAATAAATGCGGGTGGTTGATCTTCTTTTTTAGACTCCAACCATGCATTGCACCCTCCGAAATCTGAAATTTTAGACTTTCAGATTCTGAGCTTTGGGCTTCAGAGATCACTATCACTATTCATCTTCCCAAGTTCATAAAACCTCTCGAAATGCCAAACCCTAAAATCTGAAATTTGGACTTTGGGTTTCGACTTCAAGCTATGATTTGCATGCACTAGGGATTCAATGTTCCGAAATGCCGAACCTTGGAGTCCAAAATTCAAACTTCAGGTTTCAGACCTTTGTGTTTTTGGGGTTTTGGACATTTGGGTTTTGGGATTTCGGGTTTCGAGTTCGGTTTCGGGTTTCGGGGTTTGTGGGTTCAAAATTTTTTAGGAGTTAGGGTTTTGGGATTTCAAAAGTTTGGGTTTTGGGGTTTTGGGGTTTGGGTTTTGAGTTTTTTTCATCCATCCGGTAGTCGCATATATCCAAAAATCCTAAACCTTGAAGTCTGAATTTCAGACTTCACGTTTCAGGCTTTTCCCCTCCCTACGTGGCATTGTTCATCACTCTGAGCTCATGAAACCTCCAAAACTCTGAAACCCCGAACTTTGAATTTTGGAGTTTAGGTTTCAGACTTCCTGCTCCTTTTTCCCACTTCTTTCCACCGAGTCCCCAAATTTCACCTTAGCCTACCTCTGAACTACCCCACCCCTGAAGTTTGAATTTCAGATTTCGAGCTTCTTCATTTCTTGAACTCCTTTGCAATGTGCTCAGCTTGCTTCCCTAACTTTCTCACTCAATGCCAAAATGTGACCTCCCATGGCCGATTCGATCCTTCTATTTCTTCATGCGAGGTCATGTTCATCCCATTTTTCTTGAGGGGAAAAATTGGGTAACAATTCCTTTCTTGTAATGTAAGAAAATTTTTAGGTTGTTTGACTCAAGTTTAATCCTTTCATTAGGTGCAAATGAATGTTCATGCTCTCAATGAGTGATAATTGGATTAAAACCATTAATATATATTCCATTAGTTTTGATTTGTTAATCTTACTAAATAATCAAAGTGAGAAAATTGAGAGCATTATGGTTACGATACTACATTTTATTCAAAATTAATATTCATAAAAATGAAATAAATACGATTGATATCATTTTGGATCGAATCCTAACACCCGATAAGGTAATTGTTTCTACCCTACTTTGATACATAGTAATGAAGACTAAAGGTTTATGACCTATTAAGACTGATCCTCTAAATATGTTAAAATAGGTTTGGATGATTTGTAATAATTTCCTTCAATTAGTATTGTAAATATAACTAATAATCAGAGTAAGAGACAATAGACCCTTGGTGTAGTGGTACTCTATAAACTTTTTCAATCATCCCAATCTATCCCAATCTTTACTAGACCAGTAGAACTCATGAATGACCTTTAAGACTACATTTATTCATGGAAATGACTATCATGTTGTAGGGCATACTTACATTTAGGAAAAGCGTGATCCTTCCCATTTGAATTTGATACCTTGTCGAGGAATTACCTAGTGAATGCTAAACTTTAAATATTTTACTTTTTTTTGTTAAAACCATATAATCCTATTGAACATAGAATATCCGATATACACATATTTCACATCGTCTTGTATAAATGAAAATTCTTAATGATCACTAACTCCATCAATATGATTTGTTTCTCAAATGCTATATTAAAAATAAGAAACATTAAATCTTAGCGAGCTCAACGTTATTCCATTCAATGGCTGCTAATGAATAACAAGGAATGTGTTAAGCTATCCTTCCAATATGTATTTGATAGCTTGTTGAGGAATTACCTAACAACCAATAAGATTTAAATATATTACTTTGATTTGTTAAATCAATATAATCCTTTGACTACAAAATTTCCACTGCACACATATTTCACATCGGCTTATATAAAAGAAAATTCTTAGCGACCACTAACTCCATCAATATGGTTTTTTCTCAAACACTCTATTCAAAATAAGAAACATTAGATCTTAGCGGCCTCAATGCTATTCCTTTCAATTAGTGTTAATGAACAACAAGGAATGTGTTAAGCTATCCTTCCCATATGTATTTGATAGCTTGTTGAGGCATTACCTAACGGCCGCTAAGATTTAAATATCTTAATTTGATTTCTTAAAGCAATATAATACTATTGACTATATAATGTCTAATGCACACATATTTCACATCGACTGTATAAAAGAAAATGTTTAGTGACTGCTAAGTCCATCAATATGATTTGTTTCTCCAATGCTCTATTCAAAATAAGAAACATTAGATCTTAGTGGCCTCTAAGCTATTCCTTTCAATAAGTGTTAATGTACAACAAATCATAGTGAAGCCTAGTGACCTCTAAGCTCTATATTTTCTTACATTCCTTTCATACAATGTAAGGAACATTATAGGTTTTCGGATTCAAGGATAATCCTTTCAATAAGTATAAATGAATTCTGATCCTTTTAATGCATGATAATTGGTTAGAACACTTTTGGATAAGTTCTACTAGTAGCCTAAGAGTAAATCCAATTCAAAATTTATATCAAACCAGTTGAATGTCAGATACAAAATTTAATGGAGAATTGTGCTTGATACCATGTATAATTTAAGCCTAACGATCACTAACCATTAAGTTAATTACTCTACAATGATTCAAAGTAAGAAACTCTAGATATTGACAACCTATCATCACCAATCTGGAACTATGATAATTCTCCACCGGGAACTCGTCATGCTATGATTATTTACTAATGCACAACTTTTAGTTTGGTGGATGTAATCTGGAAACATAGCAACAAACATAACACAAAAATACCACAGACTATGATACGAAGGAATGATGACAAATCTGAAATATAAGTGTAAATTATAATATCAACATGAAATTGTTACAATCTCACCCATGAGGTACTTCAAGTGTTACTAACTTCACTTGCCTTCCAACAATAACTATGGGAGAACTTCGCAATTACACCTCTTGATGGCTTCTTTAACACACCTTCTAAATGATGGCTTCCATTACACACTTAGTCATACAATCTTTCTCACTACTTCCTTTTATGCTAAATGAGGGGGGTGGCCTCTTTATTTATAGAACTTTCAGGCTTATCCACCTTATCTCTAAGATAAGATAAGAAATCTACTCTAACGAATCATATTCCATACCTTAACTCTTATCTTTACATGTAAGCTTATCTTTTAAGATAAGATAAACCTTATCATTTCACATGGGTTCCACCTTTTTAGACTTTTTACAAATAAAATACACAAAATATTTATGACATCACTCCTTGTCCTTATTACTAATATAATATTTCTAATTCCTAATCATGTAGACCCTACTTCTCTACTTACCCTAACTTTGACATTTTAACATTACCGAACCACTTATGAAAAATATTTACTTTTTACCACAACATTCCTATTGTACTTTGACTGTTACCGTACTATACATTATTATTGCATCGTACCGCATCGCCATTATCTTCTATCAAATGCTACTACTAATTATACTTATCAACATCCTATTCCTAATACATACATTAATGAAATAGAAATTATGGAGGAAAATTTTAGTGTCGACATCTTCCCCCTTCCTAGCTTCTACTCCATCCTTGAGTAGACTATTTTGGTGCTTGGAAAATATTTAACTTGTCGTGGTTGACCCATTTCGTAATGGGAGTGCCATCTAATTCCTCCAGTTGATATGTACCATTTTCATGCATAACTGCTATTTTGTAGGGCCCCATCCATTTGGGAAGAAATTTTCTCTGCCTTCTTTTTTTGTATCTGGAATCATATACTAGAACCAAGTCATTCACATGAAATAGAGACCAATGGATCTTTTGATCAAAGTATTTCTTCTGCTTCAATTTCTTCTTATAGCTTATATCCTTCGCTATTTCTCTCATTTCATCTAGAAAATGAAGATGTACCAACCTTTCTTTTACTCGAATCACTTTCATCCATCCTTTCATTTTTAACATAATTGAAATGGGGAGTATCCATAAGCCAACTTGCTATCACTTTGATGTTGCCCACAATGGTGGATGAATCCTTATATCCCACTTATGTACTTGCAAGGCTACATCTTTTGCTAGAATTTGACACAACACAAAATTTGTTTGTTCCACCTGTCCATTTGTGCTTGGCTTGTATGTTGTTACCTTCCTGTGCTTAATAGAAAACTTGTTGACTAGGGCTTCTACCACCCTAATAATGAAGTGGCTTCCTTGATCTCATTACAATTTCTAATGGACAATAAAATCTGATGACAATGCATTCATATATGAACCTTTCCACTTCATCCATGGAAGTTGTTTTCAATGGCCTAGCTTCAACCCACTTGGTTAAATAATCTGTGGCAACTACAATATACTTATTTTGGCATGGGGTAGTTGGAAGTGGACCTACAATATCTATTCCCCACTTTTCAAAGGGACCAAGTGGAAGAATAGGGCATAATGGAGCTGATGAAGTCTTACGGTTACCATGTGTTTGAAAAATATCACATGTCTTACAATAATTATAACAATCTCTAAAAAGAGTGGGCCAGTGATAACCTGCATCCAAGATCCTTCTTGTTGTAAGTTGTCCAGAAGTGTCCTTCACATGTACCATTGTGGAATTATTTTATTAGCTCCTTCCCTTGATCATGTCTAACTACCCTCTTGTACTGTCCATTAGGTCCTATTCAAAATAATACTCCATGCGAGAATAGAGTATGGACGATCGGCTTGAAGTAATTTTGCTTTTAGTCTTTAAATTGACACTATCAGAAACTTGAATTCATTCGTATAATTCCAAATATCTATGTCTTCACTACATGGATCGTGTCAAGGGATAACAATGCTGCATCTAGGAAATCATCATCATCACAAGATGAACCTAAACCATCATAGGCTCGAGAGAGTGCATATGCATTTACATACTTCTTTCCCAGGTTTATCTATAATATCAAATTCAAAATCTTGTAGCAAAATTATCTATCTTGCTATCCTCCCTAATGGGTTAGACTTATTTACAATATATTTTAGAGCTTAATGATCTGTTTCAACTGTAAAATTCTACCCTAGCAAGTAATTTCTAAATTTTTTTACAACAAAAATGATATCTAGAGCCTCTTTTTCAGTTACAATATAATTTACCTCAGCACTACTCATTTGTCTGCTCCCAAAGTAAATTGGATGATCATTCCCATTTTCATCATTTTGGCTCAGAGTACTTCCTAGTGCTGCATCTGAAGCATCAATATACACAATGAATGGCTTGCTCCAGTCTGGATTCTTTAAAACAGGTGAAGACACCAAAGCCTCCTTCAATTGTTCAAAAGCTTCATGCGCCTTCTTTCCTGGTTCATAAGTAACATCCTTCTTTAAGAACTAGGTTAGTGGCTATGTAATCTTTGAGAAATTCTTAATGAACCTTCTATAGTAACCCACATGGCCTAAAAATGATCTCAACTTACTTCTATTCATAGGAAATGGTAACTCTTTAATTTTTGAAACTTTATCGGATCGCATACAATACCATCTTTGGATACAACATGCCCTAACAAAACACCTTTAGAACATCCAAAGACACACTTTGTATGGTTTAGTGAGATTTATGCTTCATCTAACCTTTGAAATGCTATCTCCATCTGGTGCAAGTGGTCCATCTTGCTCCCATAGATGTAAAAATCATCTAGAAATACTCTGATGAAGTTTCCAATGTAGGGTTCAAACACCCTATTCATCAAACGTTAGAATGTTGCGAGCATTACACAACCCAAAAGGCATAACTCTATAAGAAAACATTCCCCAAGGAGTGGTGAACGTGGTCTTCAGCTAATCTTTCTCCACTATACAAACTTGGTTGTATCCACTATATCCATTAGCAAAACTATAGCACTCCTGGCCAGCTACTTCATCCAAGATCTGATTTGAGAATGGAAGAGGGTAATGATCCTTCTTTGTTGCCTTGTTGAGATTCCTATAATCAACACAAATGCGTAGCTTCCCATTCTTTTTTATTGAGATCACAATGGGAGAAACTCATTCTGAATTCTCCACAACAAATATGAATCCTACATCAAACAACTTATCTATTTCTTCTTTTACAGTCTTGGAAAAATTAGGATTCATTCTATATGGCATTTTCTTTATGGGCTTAACACCATCTACTAGCTCAATAGAATGTTCTACCCAAATTACTTGACAGAGTTCCTTGTAATCAAAAGTGAATAGGTGTATGTACCTTTGAAAGAGCTGGAGGTAGGATTCCTTCTCACTCTCCATCACAACATCACCAATATTTATTTGTTGGAGATGATAATTAATTTCTTCTTCAGATAATTTTATGGGTTCATGAGTCAGTGTGATTGGAAGGATATCCATGACTGAAAACATCAACCTCACTTTCTTCATCTTCTGTGTCCACTTCACTAGTACTAGAGTAATCAGAGGATGTCCAATCATCAGTTTCATCACTTGAATCCATAGGTTTTGCCTTATGATGCCAAGGGATCATGTTTATCTTCACCCTCTCTCTGCCATGTCCAAGTGTCATGAAGCCTTCATTCCAGTAGTTTCTTGCATGAACTCTCCTTAGCCATGGCCTTCCCAACAACATTGGGTATGCAACAATACCATTTTTCATCACCTAAAGTCTACCACACATACAACACCCATAACAAATATTACCACATTTGAAACAACACCTTTTGGTTTAGTTTTTCCCTTATTTAATGACCTTAACATAAGTGTTGAGGGGTGATCAATTTTTAAACCCAACATATTCATTACAGACTCGGTCATTACATTAACTGCAACACCTCCATCAACTAAGACATCATGAATTGAAATACCATTACATAATACCTTAGCTTGTGGAGCGTAGGGATCCGCCTCTACCTCCAAAATAGGGACCTCAACCTCCTTCCTTCATCGAGCATTGAGTCCACTTTGCATCTCCCGCCTCTTCTCAGAAGACATAGCCAAAATTTGACCATATGTAATATTTGTAGGCCTTTTGGATAGATCTTCTAAGATGGAGTATGGTCATTATCCTGTGAAATTAGAAAATCCCGCACACCCAATTTTCTTCTCCTATATTTTTTACTAGTTTGTCCTTTCATCTTCTTAGGATCATTTCTATCTTGGTTATCTTTTTTTTTCTTTCTTTTTGTTACAAACACATCTGCTTTATTATTTATGCTCCTATCTACTACATCAAAAGAATTCACAAGTGCTTTTCCTTTATCATTATCTCTTGTACTAGATGTAGAAACTCTATCTAGATAATTATACTTATAATGACCCTTTTTATGACAACCATAACATACAACTTCAGAAATATTTCTTTTTGGACCTCTATCTCCTCCCTGAGAACTAAATTCTTTTCCTTGAAGAAGATTAATAGTTAACTGGCCCATCTTCCTGAGCAGATCTTCATACTCAGTAGATGTACTAGGAGAAAGATTTGTGCTCACCGAGAGTGGTTGTGGATTCTAGACCAAAGGTGTTGGTGTAGGCTCTACCTTAGCAACAATTTCTTTGGGCTCTTCTTCCATGCTTTCTTCTTGCTTTCTTGCAATCTCCTTTACTTTTTTGAGTGTCATTTGGGTGGTCATACTTCACTCATTGTCGATCTCTCGGATTCATCCCAAGAATGAAGTGCTTATAGAGGAGATTATCCATGCCATTCATCAACCCATCCGCTAATCCTTCCTTCCGGATCTAGGCATTGAGCTTCCTTCTTAGCTCTAAAACACGAGCATGATAATCCCTTATCTTCTCCTTCTCTCCTTGGGATAGCTTTGTGATATCGATCATGAGATCTCGTATATTTCATTTGTTCACCAAATTCTTCAAGAAGACCTTTAGTTAATAAATCCTATGAGTTTTTCACATTATCACCTAGTGTTTCAAACCACCTAAGGGTTGAACCATCCAAAAAGGTAGGAAAAAATTCAGTCCATTGTTCCCTTCTTATGAGGCCATTACAAATGTAAGATCGTTTAAATTCTTGAATGAAAGAGGAAGCATCTTCATTAGATTGGGCTGAAAAAACATGAATCTTCCCATTTTCAAAAGTAACCACAGTGAAATACCAACCCACAAGTACAATCAACAAGACTTATGTTCACAAATAATTGGAATCACTATAATAGAAAGTGACTTTACACCTTTCTATAGTAAAATAGGAATGACCACGGTAAACTATGGTAAAACTTGACTTACTGCGGTAAAAATTGACTTTATTGTGGTAAACACTATTCACGGTAAAAAGTGAAGTTACTGTGGTAAATACTATTCACGATAAAAAGTAAAGTTACTATGGTAAATACTATTCACAGTAAAAAGTGACTTTACCATGGTAACTACTATGCACAAAAAAACAAGGTTACTTCCAAATGATTTTCGACTAAGTGGGAATATCTCTCCGAAAAATCCACCAACAAGGAATGGTCCCAACAACATAACCAAAATGTCATCACCAATCTGGCACTATAATAATTCTCCATCGAGAACTCCTCGTGCTATGATTATTTACTAATGCACAACTTTTAGTTTAGTGGATGTAATTTGGAAACACAACAACAAACATAACACAAGAATACCATAGACTATGATACGAAGGAATGATGACAAATCTGAAATATAAGTGTAAATTATAATATCAACATGAAATTGTTACAATCTCACCCATGAGGTACTTCAAGTGTTACTAACTTCACTTGCCTTCCAACAATAACTATGGGAGAACTTCACAATTACACCTCTTAATGGCTTCTTTAACACACCTTCTAAATGATGGCTTCCTTTACACACTTACTCATACAATATTTCTCACTACTTCCTTCTATGCTAAATGAGGGGGTGGCCTCTTTATTTATAGAACTTTCAGGCTTATCCACCTTATCTCTAAGATAGGATAAGAAATCTACTCTGACAAATCATATTCCATACCTTAACTCTTATCTTTACATGTAAGCTTATCTTTTAAGATAAGATAAACCTTATCATTTCACATGGGTTCCACCTTTTTAGACTTTTTACAAATAAAATACACAAAATATTTATGACATCACTCCTTGTCCTTATTACTAATATAATATTTCTAATTCCTAATCATGTAGACCCTACTTCTCTACTTACCCTAACTTTGACATTTTAACATTACCGAACCACTTACGACAAATATTTACTTTTTACCACAACATTCCTATTGTACTTTGACTGTTACCATACTATACATTATTGGTGGCATCGTACCGGCAGTGCCGTTATCTTCTATCAGATGCTACTACTAATTATACTTAACAACATCCTATTCCTAATACATACATTAATGAAATAGAAATTACGGAAGAAAATTTTAGTGTCTACTGACCCTTAAGATATACTTGATATTCCTTATCGACAATGAAAATCTTTTTATACTTTATATATGAACAAATTTTTAATATGTTCTACTCCAATTATAGGTAATATGTCTTACCTTGGTAGCACTCCCTTCTAAAAATTACATTCATCAAGGTGCAGAGTGTTGGAAGAAAAGAGAGGAGGAATGGTTTTTTGAAATCCATACCCTTGAAAACTATCAGAATGACTGTGGTTTTTTGTTATTGACGATCTACAAGAGGAAGTCGGTATAGTTCTATTCTCAAAAGTTATTAATTTGGGAACATTGCATGTAAAGGTTGAACACATTGACATTGAAATAAACAAGTGTCTTATCATAGATATTGAGTTGATGTTTCTTTAAATAGGAAATGATAATTGAAAGCGTCAATAAAAAAAATTCATTCATGTTCTAAATATGGTTAGAATTTGGGGATGTTTACAAAATCTATCAATATTTTCTATGCAAATGTAAATGAAATTCATAATGACATGTTATCAATATTCGAAAAATGTATAGATACCATAAAAACTCTTATTTTTTTCATCCTTTTCATAGAAAAGGTTTGATTTCACCTCCAAAACATGTTAAGCTATTTACTATGCTGAGGTGACCATATTTGTTTAAATTAGAGATCAAACCATCTAAATCAAAGTGGTATGGTTTAAAAAATATCAATAAATCAACTGCATTATTAAAGAAAGCAATCACTATATTCAAGAAAGAAAAATATTCAACTATTCAACAGTTTGATTTTTTTGTTTGAAGGTGAAGTATTTTTAATTGATGTTTCAAGGTGCCATGTAACACCTCTAAAATATCAATACCGTCATGTAGATGAGGATGATGTTGAAATTCTTGTCCATTCAATGTTGATAAATGTTATTCCTACACATAGGGACACAATTCTTATTCCCTTCTTGTATTCTATGAAGAAGGCTACATAACTTAACTATCTCAAAACCCGATAGAGTTGATGTACAATTTTACATAATAGATAGCCAACATACAATACGTGCTCAAAAAAGTTGGGTACAAAAACTTATAAGTCTTTACATTCAAGGATGTGGTTTTGAAAGGGTTGCATTTTGTCTACAAAAGCATCTAGCGAAGCCATTGTTAATATTTTCAAACAAAAAAATGAAGCAAAAAAAACTTGGATTGAAACCAAGTTTATTGATTTGCTATATAAGGCTCAATCAGTTTTGCAATCGATAGGATGTATTGAGCGGCCAAGAGTGGAAAAAACAAAGACAAAGGAGTGGATGATATTGGATTTTATTTTTATTGCATTGGTTACTAAAATTTACTTTATTAAAATACACAAAATAAAAAACTGTTTATCCTTTGAATACAAAGCTTTGAGAATCAATGCCTTGCAATTTTTCGTTGTGTAAAAGCTAGAGAGTCTATATGATAAATGTAAATTTCTATTGTTTCGTGATGATATATGGAATAAATGGACAAAAACTTTTAGTTTTTTATATTAGGTGGCCTTGCTTGTTCACCATTTAAGAATAATCATCTAAATTTTAGCCAAATTCATTGACAATATTTACAATGAATTATTTCAGGGTTGCAAGAGGAAAGACCGATGAAGAACTATCGGTATTCGCTGATAAAGTGTAATTAGGGATGTATGACTAATTGGATCTATGAAGCATGCGTCATATAAGAGAAATTTTAATCTTACTTCCAGAGAGTAAAAGGAGATAGAAAAATCAGAGGAAAAGTTCTAAAATATTTGAAAAATAAACATCCCAATAATATTGTATTAACAACATGCAGTGAATAGAATGTAATTGAAAATTTTGGATTGCATGAATTACAATACCGCCATTATCTGTAATCTTGGGTGAAGATAGAAAAGGTAAAAGAAAAGATGATTCTTAAGGAGGTGAAAAATCGAAAAAATGAAAATAGACCCTGAGGGGGAAAAAGTTCTTCCCACCAAGGCTAAAAGAATATTAGACAAATATATGATTTCAATAGATGAAAATATACTAGATAGGATGAAAAAAAACATATTTTAATTGTCAATGTGCACATCCCTTTAAACTTAATCACTATTCCTTCAACTAATCCGTTCAATGTTGAATTTGTGATTGTCGATTTTTGTAATTTGTCTAATGATAGTTCTTTTGATGCAATAATGGACTTGCTAACACTTGTCGAATCCATTGTTTTGAATTGCATTATTATTGTTATCATACCAATTTCTTATTAAAAACGTTAATATAAATAATAAAAGGATACATCGAAAAGCTTAAAGAAAACGGGGAATCAATTATGGATGGCTGCTATAGATTATATAACAACAAGGGGAAGCTTAAAATTTTGTGTATTATGTACACAATAACTGGTGTGAAAAATTGTAATACTAATGATGATGAAAGAGAAGAAGTCACTAGGGATTGATGGAGAAATTGCCACAAACATTAGTAAATTCAAGCGAAATCAACCTACAAAGAAATATCCATCCTTTTATTTGTGAATAATCTAATGATTTCTCGGTCTCATATTTTCATTCGCTATTGTTCAAAAAATTCAACAAGAATTGTGCTTTATGGTGATAGTGTTGCATTGCATGTATTAGTTGAGTCCTATCTAACTATTATTTTATTGTTGAAACACATTATCAAGAAATGTTTTTAAAACATTACTATTCTAATTTGAAAAAGGTTCATCGATGTGGACAACTTGAAGGAGTGATTTTTGAAATGGCTTTCAAAAAATATAAGCTACTTATACATTCAATATTTATACAGAAACCAAAAACTAAGGAAGTAAGCATGAGCTCTAAGCAACATAAAATTATTGATATGACCACATTTTTTTATTAATGGTAAATAGTTTTGAAGGGACTATACCCTGTTTACATAGAGGGCCTAAAAGCCAGATAAAACATTAATAGGTTCCACAAAAATGGATCAACATCCAGAATAGGTGTTAAAGCCAACCGTAACCAAAAATTTACTACAAAAAGTAAAACAGAGCATGCACTACAACAATGCAGCCAAAAAACAACAAAAAAACAGCAAAAGAACAATGAAAATTAACATCTGCAATGAAGACCTCCTTTACTTCTTGGCAGCTCGGTAATTCTGGATTTAATAGTTTGTAGTGAGGTAAAGAGAGCCACCATTGTCATGTGTGTGGGGTCCTTAGCATCCAAATTTTTTATGGTTTGACTGCTCTCCTTGTCCATTCCCCATAGAGTGTCCAGGATCCCACTAAGCACATAAATGCTACGAACATGCTGTTCAAGGAAATCATTGATTGCATTAAAAATTTCCATGTTGTGATCATGGCGATCCTTTGCTCTCCCCAGATGATTTTCCAAGGAGTTAAGATTTTTGTAGATGTCCTCAACTTGCTTATTGCCAAGATCAGTATCATCTTCCATCTTCCTTTTGCCTTTTTGCTTGGCCAAATGCTGCACTTCTTCTTTCAGTTTCATCATTTCATTCTCCAAGGCTTCCAGCCTTTGGGAAGTACTGTTTCCTTCTTTTTGTAAGGCCTCTTCATGGCCTGCACTACTGATGTGCAATAGGTTTTGGACAACTTCCAATTCCTTATCATTTGCGAAGGACTCTGCCTCAAACAGTGTGTCCATTTGGGCTTCTTATTGGATATGACCACATTATTGATGTAAAACCAATTCAAATTGTCACTACACAACCAATTCTTGATGAAATCGCAAAAAAATGATAAATCATTTTAAAAACAAATCAGTGATTGACCTTCAATTTTCTTATAAATATATTTACCGCACTATGTTTTCAATTGAAATGGTTTTCATTTATTTAACAATACTCTATTTTATATAGTTTGATGAAAAAATGGAGGATATGGGTACATCACGTAGGAATACACAATCAAATATCGGTATGTTAGTCATGTAAATTTATAAACAAAAAAAATTATAAGCCCCACAAACTTATAAGACATGCAATATTTATGTAGACACCCAAAATGAAGGAAGTAACCATGGATGGCATATGTATATCCAACACGATTACACACAAAACTCGGTAAGTTTTCCATGTGTATTTATAAAACCATTTATAAGGCCCATAAATTTATAGGAAACAATACTAACTAACTCTAGAAGAAGGACCATTTTGGAAGGAGGAATGACCAAATAACCTATTTCTTATGTTCATATGAGACCATTTCCATACGAAGCATGATGGCCTCTAACACTCCATAATTTGTAGTTACCGTTTGATAACTAACATATATTAGTTTTGATGATTGACATATAATAGAAGATAAAGTTTAAGGATATCCATTTGTAAGATATGATAACAATATAAGGCAAAATATAAAACTTGGTGGACATTATCCATCCACATTTGATACAATAGTTGTTAGACTTGGTGACCACCAAGCACAATTTCCCCGTTGCATACTAGTTAATTACATTGAATTAATATTGTGTTTCCATATGAAATTAATAATTTCAAAATGATCCCACTTTTCAATCCTACATAATGAATAATTACATTGAGTTAAACTTGTTTTGGCTTCCGTAATTAATACTTTCAACATCATAATAAAGATAACTACATAAGGCTTGATCCTCGCTCGTGGGTATGTACAGAAGCACTTGGCTAGCCTCATCAAAGGTTGTCTAACCAATAAGGGAATATCCTAGAAGTCTCTAATCCAAATCAATATCTCAGAAATGTGGTCCACCAAAGGGTGGTTCAATGAATAGAAGTGTAGCCTAGCGGTTGCAAAACTTCATTCACAAGTAAGAGAACAATTGGTTTTGAATTTACCATATTACCACAGAGACCACTACACATTTTTAATTATTCTTTCATTTACCAAAACATGAAATCAATTATGAATTGATTAATGTTTATTTGAAATAGATTGTGCATCAAAATAACCAACAACAGGTAAGGGTGATGCAAACCAAGCTATAAGCTCAATCGGTAAGTGGTAGCCTCCTAAATTGTTGTTCATTTCAATTGGTTAGAATTAAAATGTGGCTGATTAAAATAAAAATTATTGACTTCCTTGCAGTTAGCCAAAAGAATTATTTACTTATTTTAGATTTGAGGGCTTGTTATATGAGAAAAATAATCATCCTCTAAGGAGATGACATTCAAGTTCAAGAAGGAGACTATCAACCTGCAAGGAGGCCTGAAAGAATTTATAAAATTATTATCATCAAAATTTGAAGTGGGATTTTGGTGCAAAAATCTCAATTTTTTTGAGCTTGAAAACCTAACAAAGGCCTTCAATAAAAAATTATCGACTAAATTGAATTCAATACTCACTTGGGGAAAATACCATTGCAATATAATAATAGGAATTGCAATAATAGATCTACAAAAGGTTTGGAGTATAAACATTGTTCCTTTCAGCTCTAAAAACACATTGTGTATTACATAAGGTGCAAAGGGAAACCATCCTAAAAATTTTATGCTTGGGAGGAAAAGCAGAGGAGATAATTATTCTAAAGATATGTGGTTGATGACCGATTTGTACAAAAAATTATCACTAATAGTGTCTTAGGGATTGAATGTTGTAGAGGGCATCAAATATTTGGAGCAAGAAAATACTAAATAACTATTTATAATTTCAAAATTTTATTATGATGACATTCATATGTTCACTCTTTATTTTGCATGTTGAGATTATACATTTATAAGTTGGGAGTATTTATATCTTCACTATGTATAAGTTGAGAGTATGAATGTATAAGTTGTGTGTGTGAATTATATAAAATTTATTGTAACAATATTTTGAACTATTTTTATTGATCAAATTGGGAATCCTAAATTAATTCTGAGCTATTTTTATAGATGCATTTGGGAAGCCTAGGAAATTACTGGTTTTGGGAGTTAAAGGTTTGCTGTTTAGAATTTCTTGTATTGGCTAGAAAATACCTCGTAATAGAGTTCCAAATTTTACACACGGGAACTATAAATACTTTGAATGAGCATTTAGTGATGATTTTATAAGAACAACAATAGAACACTTTGACATTTCCTTATGGTCTACATGTATAGATCCAATACTTTTGAAGTACAATTTCATCAAAAATTTAGTTGGTCATGTAGATATCCATTTCATGTTCGTTTGGGGAAGAGGATATTTTTGGTAATGTATATGGTGAAAAATATGTTTTTTTGGAAGCAATAGGGACTGGGGGTGAATCAATCCACTAAAAATTTATTCTATTTCCATTCATTATTCATAATCATTCATGCAACCATTTAATTAAAAATTAACCATATATGTGTTTACTTAAGCATCAATCAACCATACACAAGGGAAAGAGAAAGAGAGTACACAAGAACACAAAATTTAAGTGGGAAAATTCAAGGGTGAGGAAAACCACTAAATTTGTTTATGATATTACTCACAACAAAAATCAAGTGAATTTACACATCACAAGAGATTTCTTTAGTGAGGTACCAACCCCATAAGGAGCATCAACCCCTAAACCCTTGTTGATATTAATCACAACAAGAGACTTGCATGAATATGAATCATCAAAAATATTTTGATAAGTATATCACTGAAGATGGCTATAAAAACTCAGCTAATGGTGATCACAAGATTCAACCTTAGACTCCTTCAAACCCTCTTCAAACACACCTCCTTCTAGCTCGCTCAATCTTGAAATTTCATGACCTGATTTGATCACAAACCCTAACAAAAATAATATATAACTTTTTCAAACTATTTCTCACTTCATCTAATCTGATTTTATGCCTTCATACCTATTTCACACTCCCACTTAGGGAACACTTTTTCCTCTCACTTAGCTAGTTCAAATTTGAACCAAAACACTTGCTTTATACCCTTCTCAACTCAAAAACATAAGAAAATTTTGTCTATGCACGACCAAAATAACATAAAAAAATAACAATAAAATCATTCAAATTCATATCATGGACCCATTTAGGTCGGCCATGCTCAAACACACTAAACAAGCACAAAATTTACTAAAAACCCCATCACTTAACTCAAAAGACCAAAACATCATCACCATGATTATTCAATCTTCCAAATGCATCAAAAATATAAAATATGAAATTAAAACATAATACATGGTCATACATTATCTTTCACCAATCAAATTATTGATAACACTACCAAGAAGGCTCATATTTCTCAAAATAATCAAGCTTTTCAAGGAACTAGTATTCACATATAGCCTTCAAAACCAAACCAAAACACCTCAAACATGGAATGTAGCCATTGATTGGAAATAAAATTAACTTTATATTACATCCATGCTTTATATAGATCATGAAACATCCATCCATGCAAACCATACCAACTTTCCTCTTCACCAAACTAGGTCCTAGAAAGTAATTTTGGAAACTCAACTTGTTTTCACCTTTGATGCCACATTCAATACCTAAAAATGCCTTAAAAATGAAAAAAAAATACATATTCACTATCCAATTGATATCAAGCATTAATTAATTCAAAACATGTGTCTTCTACCTCCATTTCCTAGTCGAGCAATCCTGTCTTGAAAAATAAGAAACCTTCTTCTTCATAGAATGAGATGGATGACTTATAAAATATAATAATAAAGAGACAAAATTATACCATTAGAAATATATATGAATATAATTTCCAGAAAATTTTACATTTCCTTCCAACTCCAAGTGCAAGGCCTTCAACTAGGTCCATCTCTATAACTGCTCATTTAGGCTTTTAGGGCTCAAGAATCGGTCTTGATAGCAACTTGATCCATCACCTCCAAAATCAATTAAAAGCTTAAATTAAGAATGGAAAACCTTATAAATGTTTTTAAGCACTTGGAAACCTTTAAAAATATTAAGAAACTCATAAAAATCAGCAACCTCATGAAGCTACTTAAGACCATGCTTAATTATGCATCTTCTAGATTTTACATTGAAAAATAGATCATAAATTGATCATCCCTCATCAAAAAATCAAGTTTGATATGTCATTAGAAATATACTAGAAAAAGATCATATTTTTTTAAAAACCAAGTCTTAACTTGACATGTAGCTCCCGAAAATCCACTTTTGCCACAGACTTTGCCAAACTTCCTAAAAACTAGTCTTCATAAATAGGGAACACTTTTCCATTTAGGACCTTCAACATGATCTAAAAATATCATGGTCATATAGAAAAATCCCAGATAAAAAAAAATGTTAATTTATTTCTTACAGCTTTTTGATAATTTTTTCACAAACTAAACTTCTTAAAAACAAGCCTTTTTGAGTGGGGCCCACATCGAGTTACAAGCTCTAATATAGATTTATGGAAATTTGGATGAGTAGTCTAAAAATTACAATCATCAATTTTGAAAAAAATGGAAACTATACTTGTATGATCAATTTCCTCTAAGTCACTTTGAGCTAGGGTTCTAGCTACGATTTCAAAGCAACTTATCTTCTTAATGATTGTTAATAAAAATGTAATGATTAAACCACCTAATTATTTTTCTAAACCTTCTTAGTTACATGGAGAAAATATCCCTAAAAATATTCATGTCTCATGCAAATCACAAAATTCAAAGTGAGCATCAAAAGGTCAACTTTTAGCACAAATCTTCACTATAGAAAATCTAGTTTTGCCAAAATTGACGTATCTTGCAAAATATTCTTCAATTTAACTTGAAACATGTGATGAAGCATCATGAAAACATCTTATAACTATCAATACTCAAAATATAACTCAAATAGGCTTGAAACTATCTAGTGACAACAAATTACCTCGTGCCTACTTAGCCAATCTTCACCTTCTAGCTTCCCAAGGACCATGAAACATCATTATAACTCTGAGTAGTGACCTAAAACTCATCATAAATATCATATAAAATGTCACCATTTTTATACCATGCTCCACCATGATTTAATTTCTTCATTTCTCAAGCCACCATACCATACCGCATGCTCTAAGACTAGGAGTAGGCCTAAAATGACAAAACTCAACCATGCCCACCCATGAATTGACCATGATGACTCAATGCATAAACATAGACACCTGTAACACACCTATAGGACCATGAATAACCTTATGCAAACCTTTGAACAACTCTAGAGATCTCAAATAATGACTATGCAATCTAGAATCGTGTTAGGAAAACATGACAACTTATCAAATCTTGTCACTATCGGGTCAACCTTCATGTTTATCCTTTGAATTAAACATCATGGATACTGATATGACACCATGAAACCTTTTTCCATCAATGGAATTGACATCAATGACACCATGAAGACACAATTTATAAAATCTCCCCTTTTTCATTGATGGCAACCATCTTTAGAAACATTGATGAAAACCAACAAGACCAAACAGACGTACTTGACTCTTTTCCATGTTTTTGATTCTTCTCTCCCCTTTTACATCTATGAAAAAGGATAATATGATGAAAAGACATGGAAAATGACAACACAAGATAATACACAATGAACAATGAACTAGGCACACTTACTTGCTCAAAAGGCTCCCCATTAATACATGATTTCTATTCCTTGTCTTCATCAACAACAATAAATGATCTAGTGGACCTGAAAATGTATCCACAAGGATCCCCCTAAACTGATATCCTCTTTACTTTGTCTTCATCTTAGAAATACATTATTCTTTAGGCTTGTTAAATGCTCAAAATCACAAACCTTTCCTTCAAGGCTAGCATTAGGAATAATGTCCCTAAACCATATCTTTAGTGCATTCTAGAATGAATTCTCCATGATCTAGAAACCAATATCCATAATGAATCAACTCCTTATAGCTCCCCTAGGTTTGTACCATCCATATCTAATTGCAAAACAAAAATCAAACACTTACCTTACATATATGTCATAGAGATAACTCATCATCTGTACCTTTGCCTTATAACAACATTTCAGTGTCTTCAACCTTATTGCATGAATTTGCATCCTTATTGGACACTTGAATTTTTATCCTTTGATTGTACATGCAAACACTATCATCCTTCCTTTTAAGGTCTTCTAGGTCCTAAAATACCTAATGGATGATTCAAAACAAACTCCCTCTGCCTTGATAAGGCATACCAAACCTGTAAACACTCTATTATAGTGTCAACATGCCTACTTGAAGTTTTTCATTAGGTGCTCTTCCTACCGGAACTAATAACAACCTTGAGTACACTAATTTTCACTAAATTTTGATCACTTTTTGCTATCTTAGTCCAATTCATTTCTAATTACTTAGGCCTAAAAACAAAGAAAATTCTTATCCATTTACTTGATGCACATTAACATCTTGAATAATGAACATGATTTTCAACCAAATATTTTACAACCAAAGCAATAGTGTCCATACCTGATCTATAATTCAAATATTTTTGTGCATATAATTCAAGTTTTAATATAATCATAGGGTACTCTATCTTAACTAACCATAATCATCAACAAATTATTTAAGGCATAAAATTCAGTGCATCTCATGTTATGGAAATAAATACTTTATAAACTTGATCTATGATGCTCTTGCATAGATACCTTAATCGACCTTTTGACATTTCATGCTTTGTTAGAATTGTAAAAAAATTGATACTTGAAGAACACCTGGTTAATTCCTATAGTTCTAACCTTTCTTGTACACTTTTTCATACTATTTCCTTGAATCTGTCCTCCCGAATCAAGCTTCAAGTAATATCTACTAGATTTACATGATGTCAATACTCCAACTCAAGCTCTTTCACCGAGATCAAGTTTTCAACCCAACTATAAACCTTAAGGAGGTGTATTTTGAAAGATAAGAATATATAAGATCCTATAAACTCAGATCTTGATTTTAACCCTATCAACTACCATAGGTATTCACACACCTATGACATCTTCTAGATCCCATCACACTGCAATCTCAACCATAATGATATATATAGAGATTAAAACATCTTTGTCAATATATAAACAAATAAACCAACTCAAAAATCTATTATGCTTGCTTACTCTCATAGGTACAAGAATGAAGCTTCAAGGAAAAGCTCAACATATACTTGAGATAATGAAACCATAGCTTAGGAAGCCTTATTCTTTGGTATATGACAACCATCCACTTGAGTAGCTTAACCCTTGTCTTGTGATCAATATCTTTAGACAACTCGATTCCTAAAATTTTATCCACATTAAGCATAACCATGTTTAATACACCTTATTTTTAAGTAGAAAGTCATCTTATCACTCAAAAACCTGTTGGTAAGCACTTTATAATGCCATTTCTTAGTCTTCTAATCACATATTCATACAAGAGCATAATCACTATTCTGAGTAACATATCATTGTAATCCTTCAACAAGATAATCAATTTTCTCTAAGAGAGTATAGTTATGAAGCTTCCTTTTTATCCTTCACACTTGTTGAAGGCATAACTAAACACTCGAGTTAGAGGAGCTCATGAAATAGACCCAAAATTCTCTTTTAGACAAATAACACACTTGTAAACCCTTCATATGTCTTCAACAATTCTTACATATTCATTTTAGGCTTGTATAGCTTATTAACTATCAAGACATCTCAACATTTGTCTATGAAACCACTATTGTCCCTTAAGAAATCATGCACAGTAGGAAAACATGATTATAAACACATAACCCTATCATTTCATTACTCATATCACGAAACTTTTTGTTTGAATATAACATCCTCACTTATACACATAAGACTGCAATACTTGTACAATACTGATTTTATAGTATTTGAAAACCTTGGAGACATTTATAACTAGACTACATAGTACTTAGAGCATGACATATGCATATTTGTCATAGATCAAGATCGGCTCAATCACTCTCATAGCATATCATGAATCAACCATCATCTTAACCTTTAATGCACTCAATAGGTTTACCCTGTCAACATTCAAATTGAAACTTATTATTAGGATCTTCAAGATATCTTTATCAACTTATACCATTCTTGCACCTAAGAATGAGACATAGATACTCCTTTGCTTTTCGTAACATCTTCCTTCTTACTAGGATTTTCAGAAACTTCACACCACAAATCTCAAAAATGGAAATCCTTTAGTACTTCATGAATTTTACATAGAATTTTGATTAAAGGGATTCACATTAAGAGAATCTCAGGCTACTATAACACACTTAGATCAAGACATGATGCATAACCATAGACTTCGAGGTAATAAATCAAAGACTTCACTAAATTAGGACACTTATAACCAACAAAAACTTGACCCAATTACACATATAATTATTAAAACATCATGCTAAATATGACTAAAAGCACCCCTGGGGTGATCAACTCAAAACCTTAAGATACTAACTCATAACATAGAATTTCTTGAGATTCAAATTTGACATGAATTTATGAAAAATAAACCAAGAACCCTAAAAGTTAAATAGATATTTCTTGACCATATTACTAAATTTTATTTAAAAATATGATTGATGACATACCAAGAACATGACCTTCTCATAAGGACTCATGTGCATAAATAATTCTTATAGCTGTTTAATCAACCAATACTTCATGATACATAACTCCAAAACTATTTTCTCAACTTGACACAACCTTAAAAATTTTAACAGAGACTAGAAGATTTTTAATAGATAAGACAAATATATACATTAATAGGACTGAAACAACCATGTAGGGACTCAAAATATGCTTCCTCCATCTGATGAATGTCTTCTAGAATCCTATATAAGACATAAAAAGCACATTAGGTCACTAAAATAGTATGTCACTATCAAATGATCCCAAGGAATCTATCCTCTCTCTTTCCTTCTTTCTCATTCCCTTTGAAGATATATATTTTTCAGGTAAAATGATCTCATCCCCAAAATCCTCATCTTCTAAGTGGGATCCTAATAAGCACATATGGATGTTTTCATTTGCAACAAGATCCAATAGACCTTTATTAGACTTTCCAAGCTTAACTACATATTTCTTACCCTTATCAACATACTTTGGCATCTTGAAAGAGCTTGAATCTCCTTTGACTATCTTTGTTTATATTCCTTAAAACCATCAAAATTTTCAACCTTCTTATCAAATTTAGGTTAATAATTATTTACACTCTACTCACTAGGCTTAAAATATGTTTCTTTGACCTTTTTGTTTTCTCAACACCTTTGAGTGTCATACCTGCACTTGATTGACTCTTGAGACTAATTTTTCTTTTGAATACCTTTTTGATTTTTCCTTTGAAATTTTGAGACCTACTTTATTTCTTTGAAATTTATTTTGATAACAATATTTTGCAATGTGAGATTATTTGTGACAATTATAACACACAATTTTTATCCATCTTCTAAGCTCATATACATTTAGGTTCCAACCAAAATTAAATTCCCTATGGCCATAAAAATATGAGTAACATCGACACTTGAATGATATCTCTCATTTCCATGATAACACATTATTTGATGAATTCTTCTTGAAATCCATAACTCTATGACCAAAACCATTACAAACATAGCAATATAAATTAAAAGAAGAACCATACCTCATAGCATTAGGTTGTCTAAAAGGGTTATACTTATTTGAATAAATATTCTTTCTCTTTCTTATTTTCTTGAGATCTTGGACCAACTTCACTATCATTCTTAACATGTTCTCCTTTTAACCCGAGACATATTTTTTCACTAATAACTCTTTGGCTCTCCAAGATCCCATCAAGATATTGATAACTCTTTTATAACTTCCCATACATCTTTAACCTATTGGAAGCATATTCTAAATCAGATCCCAAGGATTTCAACCTTTCTTCATACCTAAAAGTATCTTCTTTATCATTTAGGGATTTAGACACACCCTCAATTTGAGATTATATCCTTTTGATGGCTTGTCCATGTTTATTCTCCGTGTTACTAATCTGATCTTGCAATCTATGAATTAAAGACTCAACTATCAATATTATAAGTCTTACCCATTGCTTGTGCTTCAAGTGATTAAAATTACTTCTAAAGACCTATTCTAATATTAATTTTTGGAAGCACAAGGGACTAAGAGGGGGTGAATCAATCCACTAAAAATTTATTCCATTTCAATTCATCATTCATAATGATTCATACAACCATTCAATTAAACATTAACCATATATGTGTTTACTTAAGCATTGAATCAACCATACACAAAGGCAAGAGTAAGAGAGTACACAAGAACACAAAATTTAAGTGGGAAAATCTCAAGGGAATAAAATCCACTAATTTTTTTTTTTTTTTTTGATATTAATCACAACAAAGAATCAAGTGAATATTATACATCACATGAGATTTCTTTAGTGAGGCACCAACCCCACAAGGAGCACCAACCCCTAAACCCTTGTTGATATTACTCACAACAAGAGACTTGCATGAATATGGATTGTCAAATTTTTTTGATAAGTGTATCAATGTATATATGCTGCAAACACTCACTTGATGGTGATCACAAGATTTAGCTCCATACTCCTTAAAACCCTGTTCAAACACACCTCCTTCTAGCTCGCTCAATCTTACACTTTCATGACCTGATTTGATCACAAAAATTTGTAAACATATTCTATAACATTATTCAATTTTTTTCACTTCATATAATATGATTTTATTTCCTCATACCTCCCACTTGGGTCCCACTTTTTCCCTCTCACTTAGCTAGTTCAAATTTGAACAAAAAAACTTGCTTTATACCCTTATCAACTCAAAAACATAAGAAAAGTTACTTTAGAACAAGAATCACGACCAAAATAACATAAAATTACACTCATTAAAATTCATATCATGGACCCATGTAGGTTGGCCATGCTCAAGCACACCAAACAAGCTCAAAAATTGCTCAAAACCCCATCACCTAACTCATCAAAGACCAAAACATTATCACCATGGTTAGTAAATATTCCAAATGCCTAAAACATATCAAATATGACATAAAAATCATCCATGCTCTTAAATTATCTTGAAACAATCAAATTATTCATAACACTACCAAGAAGGCTCATATTCTTATCAAAATAGTCAAGTTTCAGGAACTAGTCTTCACCTATAGCCTTTAAGACCACACCAAAACACCTCAACTATGGAATGTAACCAATCATTGGAAATCCAATGAAATTTAGTTAAATTTAATTATTTTTAGATCTCATGAAACATCCACACATGAAAATGAAACTCACTTTACTCTTTACCAAACCGAGCTACCCATAAAATAATTTTTGAAACTCAACAGGTTTGCACCCTTTATGCCACCTTCAATACTTAAAAATTCCTTTAATATGTCTAAAATTAATCCCTATTCACTCTCCAATTGATATATATCATTAACCAATCCATAATATTTTTCTTCGACCTCCATTTCCTAGCTCTCTAGTAATCCTATCCCTAAAAACAAAGAACCTTCTTCTTCACAAACTAAGCTGAACAACCAATAAAATCTCATCATAAAGTGAAAAACATTATACAATTATATATATAAAAATATAATTTTCATAACATATTACATTTAATTCCAACTCCAAGTGGAACACCTTTAATCGGGTCCATCTATGCAATTGTTCATTTATGCTTCTAAGGCTTACATCATCAAGATTAAAAAAGCATGTAAATAACTTATAATTTTTTATAAGAACTCAAAACCTTAAGAAATAATGAAGAAACTCATAATAATCACTAACCTCATGAAGCTACTCAAGACCATGCTTAACTAGGCATCTTCCAGATTTGACCTTCAAAGAACAGATCATAACTTTATCATCCCTTATCAAAAATCAAGTTTGATATTACATTCTAAGTCTTAACTCCACATGTAGCTCCTAAAAATATATTTTTACCACAAATTACTCTAAATTGCCCCAAAAATATTCTTCATAAATAGGGAAATTTTTTCCATTTAATACCTCAATAATGATTTGAAACTATCTTGGACATGAAGGAAAAATCTCAAGAATTTTTTTTTCAATTTATTTCTTACCTTCTTTGAGAAAATTTTCCACAAACTGAACTTCTTCATAAACAAAACTTTTTTAGTGAGGCCCACATACGATTACAAGCTCTAATATACCTTTTTGGAAATATGGAGGATTTATCTACAACTTCCAATAACCGCTTTTGTAAAACCAATCAAAACTCGGACCTATATGATCAATTTCCTCCAAGTCACTTTGAGCTAGGGCTAGGGTTTCAAAGCAACTTATCTTCTTAACAATCATTCATAAAAATGTGAAGATAAAACCACCTCATTATTTTATATAAAAATTCTTAGTTCCATGGAAAACATCCCCCAAAATATTTTTTTCCCATGTAAATCACACAATTCACCGTGAACATCAGAAGGTCAACTTTTAGCAAAAATCTTCACTCTAGAAAACTTAATTTTTACAAAACTGATGTATCTTGCAAAATATTATTCACATTGACTTGAAACTTGTCATGGAGAATCATGAAAACATCCTATAACTTTAAATACTAACCATATAGCTTAAATATTCTTGAAACTCTCTAGCCACAATGACTTACCTATGCTTACTTAGCTTGTCTTCACCTTCTAGCTTCCCAATGACAATGAAACATATCTATACCTTTGAGTACCAACAAAAACTGTTCATACTTGTCACATAAACTACCACCATAATACTACCATGCTACACCATGATTTCCTTACTTCATTTTTCAAGCCACCATACCATACTACATGCTTAGGATTAGGAATAGACCTAGAATGACCTGACTCAACCATGCCAACCCATGAAATGACCATGATGTCTCAATGAAGACACTTAGAGACCTATAAAAACCTATAGGACCATGAATAACCTCATGAAAACCTTTTACTAACTCTAGAGAGCTCAGACATATGACTATTCAAGATGGAATCATACTAGGAAAACATGACAACTCATCAAATCTGTCACTACCAATCAACCTTCATATTTATCCTTTGACTAACCCCTCATGAAGACTAGTATGACACCATAACACCTTTTTATATTAATGAAATTGACATCAATGACAACACTAAAACACAATGGCCAACATCAAGACTTATGAATGATGCGTGTGCATCACTCTATGATTAGTCTAGGCATGTGGTGATCAAATTTTGGTATTTCTAGGTATTTAGATATGTTTTTAGTCATTCTTAGTATCCCGAGAGCTTTAGAGATTCAAAATTTGAATTGAACGATTTCCATCCATTTTGGCCTATTCAAAAATTGAATTCTCTAGAGCCAATTTTGGCTTGCTTAGCATATGAATTATTCTTGTAGGTCATAAAGGGGTCTTGTAGTGTTTATTTGTGTCTTGTGTGTTCATTGGAGTCTCCTTGTGGTGTACCAAGGTGCTAATGTAACTCTTAGTCATCAATGTGTACTTCTTGGTATGCAACTCCAAAATATTTCTTTGATTTCTTGGCTCAAGAAGTTAGTTGTGAGAGGTATTCAAGCCAATCATGTATATATTGTATTTGTGTAAATGTTTATATTCATTGACCAATCAATTGAGAACAAGTTTGGAACTCTAAAGGGGTTTTTATGTTCTTTGTATACATACAATATTGGAAAAATTATGGTGTGTAAGTTGTCAATTTGATAATGAATACAATGTGTTTGTCTTCTTAAATGATCATCTTGCAGGGTAAGAGAATTTCAAGAAGATCATTAAAGTTTGGATATTTGAATATTTTCATAGGTTTGGAAGGATTTAGTTTTCTTTAAGATAAGTTTTCAGTTTGTCTCTACATGTAGGTATGAAAGGATTAAGTGTAAGTGTTTGAAAGTGGGACTGTATATTCTTCTTCCTAATGAATATAATAAAATTTCCTATGTTGAGGTGGTTTCAATAGACTCCTTGAGCCATTAAGTGAGTAGATTGTGTAGTCCCTTTATGTCAAAATGGAAAAAATGGAGAACCATGCATTTTTCAAAGAGTCTCGAGTTGCAGGCTATTTTTGAGGATTGTTCAAGATGAATTCAAGGTCTAAAAAGCTATTATTAGGTGAGAGCAATCTACTAGAATTCATAGATTCAAAGAAGGTTAAAAAAATAGCAAGAAGCTTGTTAAAAACACCCCTTGGTTGATACAGTCTCTAAACCCTAAAATTAGGGCATCAAAACAAGAAAATCAACTTATCTTGACTTATAGCCAACTAAAAATCCATAGATTTTGAGGAAACCTCTCCAGAGAGGTCATAAATCTAATGAAGAAATAATTAAGTTGAACTATTTCCATTTGTGAGATAATTTATTGATAGTCTATTGTCACCATCGGGACATGAAAGAAAGACAATGGTTTAGCAAAAAGTTCATTTTTAGAGTCTCAGTAGATTTTTTTAATCGACTTCACAATTTCAAGAGGTCAAAAGGGAAGTGAGGAACCTTTGTTACTAGTTTTGAAGTGCTAGAAGACCATCCAAACCTTGACAATGCACCATTGCAGGTCTAGATTAAGTAGTTAGCCAACAATATAGACTTGTGTACAAATTTATTGAATTATCTCTCTTTTCATAGTTGCTAAATTACCTCAAGGGAGATTGTGAAGGAGTCTTCCATAACAATAAAGTTTTATAAGATTGAAGAGTTCACTTGATCATTGATATTTTCCCTTGAAATTTCTTAAGAACAAAGGTGAGTGTATCCTTGAGTCTAAAAGTGTGGGTAAGCTAATTAAACCTTAAGATTACAATGACCTAGAGTGTTGAGATGATTTGTGTAAAGGATAACAAACCTAAATGAAGAAGTGGATGAGTAGGTTTAACTCCTTGGACACATTCACATAAAGTTTTCTAATTTCTAGTCTTGAAGGAAGAAGATAACTTTACATGATATAGGTTGAGTTTAAGAAAGTTATTAAATACATCTTGTTGAGAGTGTGACGATCCTAGGTGCACTACATCATTAGTGGTATCAGAGCATAGAAGGAGAGGAAATTGAGAAGAAAATGAAAAAAGAGAAAGCAAGAAGAAGTGAGGAGAAAGAGAAGAAGTTGAGAGGAAAGTGTAGACACCAAATTTTGGTATCACCCCATGTTTTGGTCTCCTTTAGAAGGCTTACTCAAATCTCGTTTCCCACCGACAATTTATATTTAGTTAATTAATTAATCTTATTATGCTAAAACTATATTATGCTAAATAATTTATTTTTTTAAATAAGTCATATCATCCTATTTAATAATTAAATAATTCATATATATATATATATCAACAACCCCACATGTTCCCCACTTAAGTCAAAATCACTTCTCACCTAAAAATCAATTCCCACCTAAAAATTCAATTCCCTCAAATTATTAAATTATTAACCCCACCCATGAAGTCAATAATTCAAAATCTCCTATTCGACAACAAATCCAAAAATCAATAGTGTAAAGTGAGCACATGACTTCACTATTACACCTAACCATGTCCCCACTCCACATCACACCTTTTCCTTTTCTCACATCATGAACCCCACCATCAAATCAACTCTTCATCATGTCCTCTTAATCAAGATTTATTTTACAAATTATAATTATTTGTTAATCCTTTATTTTAATCCAATTCAAGTTATAAATAGAACTCTTTCTCCCCTCTAATGGAAGAGGGAAAAATTCTTGAAATTCTCAAGCTTAAAATTCATAATATTTTGTCAAAATTGTTTGTGAAGCTTTGAATCATATTGTGGAGTGTTTGGGGAAGCTCTATCGATCTCATATTGTCACTCTAATGATCAATTTGTTGTTATATCAAAACGGTTTGGTATCATATTTATATTGTTTATTCAACATATTGCAAATCTATGTAGTTTTGGCATGTCATCTTATCATTAGATATCCATTATTTTCTTGTGAACACGGGGTTGATAGCCACCAGGAAGTTAACACTTCTTAGATCTACTTTGTAAGGAAACCCCACATATCGTTATCTAATCTTATATGTTTCCATCTTGTAGATCTATCTTCTTTCTCACATATCTATTTTCTCTGTGCCCATATCCAGAATCCATATCTACATCTGAGGTCCTAAGCCCTCTATCATTCGAATTTTTGGTGGCTTGCAGTCGTGTTCACCCGTGCGAGAACAAGTTTTCCAGATCAACATTTGGAAAGATTTGAATCATATTGTGGAGTGTTTGGAGGTGAAGCTCTATGTATGGTCTCATATGTCACTTAACGATTTATTTGTTGTTATATTGAAACATCGGCAATTAGATATATTTATATGAATTTTTCAACATATTGCAAATCTCAGTTTTGGCATGTCACTTATCATTTATCCATTCTTTTCTTGTGAACACGGTGTTGTGATTTATACATATAGTCAGTTAATGTCTTCTTGGATAAGTGGATTTTCGTTTGAAACCCCGCATATCGTTATTAATCTTTTATAATAGTTTAAATTTTATTGATATATCGTATTTCTCACATATCTATTTTCTCTTGCACTTATATAGATATCTTCATTTCCTAATTTATCATTCGAGTTAATTGGCTTATAAAAAAAAAAAAAATCCGCGTGAGAAAGTTTTCTAGATCAACATTTGGCAACCCTCTACCGTTCTAGATCTAGTCATTTTTTTGTTACTTACTTTTATTGTTTTATACATTTGTGTTCACCCGCTTACTATGTTTCATCATTGTCACTCATTTAGATATATCTCACCTATATTTTGTTTTCTCTCCCATCTTCTTTGTAGGGTTTGGTATTATCTCCCTCCATCTTTGTCTTTTCAAATTTAGAAGGTTTTGGTTGTCTTCCAAGTGTTCTTGGTTTTGAATCAAATTTTTATTTGGCCATTGATAGGAGTATTGGGTGTATTCATATTCTTAATCATAATCATAATATTAATATTAAATAAATAAATAAATATTAAACAAAAAGAGGATTTTTATTATCCTAAACTACCCTACCTTACCTACCCATTTCATTTCCCTCACCACCGAGCTATTACCCACATCCTCTTCCTTATCATACCCACACCGAGTTGCTTACCCCATATAGCTCTGTTTGACCTCTACCAGCATCAACCTATATACTACTCCTCACTCCATAATCTAATCCCATCTCTTTCCCACCTCGCTGCCATCCATCCCACATCGCTCCCCACTAAGCTCTATCCTCAACACCCCTCATCATCAACTCTCTACCAATCGCCACATCTCCCACTCAATTCGTCTCCTCTACCTAACTCCCTTCAACTCCAATCGCTCCCCATCCATCTCCCTACCTACCCATTCAATGTCATTTCCTCTCTCTCAAGTGATCCTTATGTCTTTTCAGCTCCTTGATCAAAACACCTACCAACACCGATCTCCCTTCCACCGAGCTAATTCCTTCCCTTGGTTGAGCTCTTAGCCCACACCCCTTCCCCAACTAATTTTCTACCCATAACTCCTTCACTAACCTTCTTCACTCCTCACATTTGCTTCCACATAGTTTGAGTCTCTCTCATGTTAGCACTCATTTCTAGCCCTCTGTTTCATGGTGATTATATTGAATTCCTGTACATGTTTCTTTGAGTTTGTGGTTCACATTGCCCTCTGTACTCGCCTTGATTTCAAATTCTATCCACGACCACCGTGGCTTGCGTTATCTTTTGTATTTTTTTTGATTCCTCTCAAACCGTTACACATATCCCAACACCTTCCCCATCTATATCCATCATGAATTTGTCCTACGCATCATCCTCATCATTAGCTCTTCCTCCATCATCCTTGAGAATGCTCCTTTCTATTCGACCCAAGCTCCAACTTCACCCCCTCTTAGACACTCCCATCTAACATTCCACTCAATCAACCCAACAAACCGCTTCTCTCACCTCTCTCCATGTAGATCAAATCACTTTGACCCTCACAAATGAGTTTTTTGATATTAATCAAAGTTAATTAATTATGATATTAGTGGCTTATTAGGCTTTAAACACACTTAACAATTGTTTATTGTTAGTTAATGAATCACATTTGTTCATTATTAAGTCATGGGATAATTTTTTTTACTTAAAACTATCTAACTAGTTATTATTTGTCCTCCTTAAGTCAAATTTATATGATATTTATTTTATCTACTTGTTAATCATTACGATTTTTTTTTAATTAATTAGGATTCATAAGGAAATTGTTATTTATTTATATTATTTAGCATACTTAGTTAATTAGCTACGATTTGTTGACTAGAATTCCTATGATAATTATTTTAGGATAATTATTAATTTTTTATTTATTAGTTAATTAACACTATTTAATAAGATCATTATATTAGGATTTATTGTTTATTATTTTATTTTTTATTTTTATTTTCAAATAATTATTTTGTTATTAAATCTAATAATTAGATTTTGGTTAGTACATATTTCATACTCAAAATTATCTTTCTTTTTAATCGAACACATTCACTAATTGTCTTCTCTACTTTTACAGGTAATTCCACAACATTACAACCATGACATTAATGCTACCAAAGATAATCATTGAAAATAAAAATACGCCTAAGCGCTTTTCATCGACTCTTCTTGTACTTATAATGGTGCCATTTAGATTACTCAGACATTCCCGATAGCTTCCGCCATCACCATTGGTTTTTCAGATACCACATTATCAAGCAAATCCAATAATGGGGAATGTGTTCTCTAATAGCTTCATTAACATCTGTTGTTGTTTTCTCTCTTTACTGACCTATCACCCGATTGTTCAAGCATACTCTTGTTTTCTCAACTTGTTTTCGATAAAAAGGAAAAGTGATATACATGTATTCTTTAGTTTTCCTTATTTTCTCTTTTTGCATTGTACTTTCCCATTCCTGGTTGATTGTCAACATTGAACTTCATATTTCAAATTTGGAGTAAAAAACCCTTGTGCATTTTGCCTTCTCACATAGTGTAAATAGGGGTTTAAATTTTTGCATCACACCTATCATCACACACTACCTAAAATTTCACAAATTAATTAACACATCAAACATTCCTTGCACTTGGTTCACTTGATTGGCATTTGATCACCCAATAGAAACCATTTTAGACATTTCCAAAACATAACTTACCTCCGAAAACCAAACATAGTTTACCTTCTTCTAGGTCCTCTTACAGCCATTTTCTTTTTTTTTTTTTCACACGTGTTCTTCATCAAAACAAAACAAAAATAAACACATAAAAAGAATTGTTTGCTTAATTTTTTTATTTCAAATGGCACAAAACTTCATCCTAAATGGTTCTTATATGTACCAATCACCACAATTTACCAACATTCACAATCCTTGTATATACCCACAATCAAATGTGTTAATCCAACCTCAAGAATCCTATCAAACATCTCCTCCAGCTTTAACATACCAAGCTTCCTCATATCCTTATCTATCCCCTCCTTATGTTGTACAACCAAGACCATCTTATACCTATCCTACACACACACCAACCATAACTACAACCTTCATGCCTACCACATCAATTATTTCTACTCCTCGGAAAGCTAGCACGATCGATACCTCGTGTTTATCTCCATCTAACTACCTTTACAAATGCTTTCACCATAACTCTAGTTCTCAACCACAAATTCTACTTTATCCCCATCACCTTATGCCAATACTACATTGTCTTCCCCGCCTACATCATTTACCGCACTTCCTGTATCTCAACAATCTCATCCATCACATTATGTCCCTACTTCCCAACATTACACAACCTCCCAACCAATTCAATCTCAACTCTTGGATATCTTCCAACAAATCTTCCCAAATCCACCATCAACAAATCCATTTCTACTTTCCACACCACACGATTTTAATTCTTATTCAATTAATATTGTCCATCTAGCATCCCCCATTGATTCTACACCTCAATATACCCCATCCACTCCCTCATCCACATCTATTCCATCTTTACCCATAATACCAACCATAGACCCAATCCCAGTTCCTACACCTACATCTACTACAGGAGCCCAACAATGATTTACACGACCAACACCCAATTATACTCCTCTGGGAGAATCATACAACACCATCTTTGACAAGTTAATCACAACACATTTGATCACGCTACCACCTATCCAACCAGTTGACGAATCTAGACCAAGACCTATGTGGTATCATGAAGACCATTACTACAAGTACCATCAAGTCCGAGGACATGACATAGAGAGATGTCGTACTTTCAAGGATTCGGTCCAAAGACTCATCGATCAGGGAGAACTTCAAGTGGATAACCCAAATGCATCACCCAATCGACCACTAGATATTTTTAAACAACCATTTCCAAACCATACACCCACATCGATAAGTCAAACCACCACTACTTCTACATCACCAGTGCCCAATACCCACACCATAAATACTATACATATTGCTGGTATAAATCCAGATCCATCCACAAATTTACCTTCTTCATCACCCACCATATCCACCTCACTAGAAGCTCCCCCTTTCTTCATTCCATTAACCCTCACCCCCATACCAACCTCAGTCCTATCTACATTCACCTCAACACCTCTTCCCACATCCACTATTAATTCCACATCTAAACATACCTCATACACTCCATCACCCACATCTATTTCATCTTTACCCATAATGTCAACCATAGATCCAATCCCAATGCATGCACCTATTACATCAATCATTGAGACCACATCCACATTTTCCTCCCCTCCTACATCATTTGAAGAATCTTTGAAAGATCTTCAACTAGATTCAACTTCAAATAATATCTCTACCTCATCAATGCATCAATCATTGACCAAATCAATGTTCACCTTCTTTAGATTCCAACGAAAAAATATCCCTTCCTACATCTCTATCAGTAATATCTTCGGATCCTCCGATAGAAATTATTGTCATTCCTCCCAAGGATGGAACCTCTCAAATATTGCCTCAAGAGATTCCTTTATACAGAAAATCATATTCCTTCTTCTAAACAATCCAACCCCAAACCCCTTCAACTAAAATCATCCAACACTATGAAAATCACGACTTGCTATCAGCCACCAAGACATAAACATGTTCAAAATTTGTCTTCAACATCTGAATTATCTCAAACATCCACTCCTTCTCCAAAGACCAAGAAATTCTACAAAGATAAAGAATCTCCTAACATCAAGGTCGAATCATGTATTGAGGTCTTCCGACACTTGCTACAAATTTCTGCAATCACACTTCCACCTATTAGGGCCTTTGACCCCAGTAGTAAGAAGCCACCATGGTTTAATTCCAGCCTTGTTTGTGCATATCACACCCCCGACATGATATCCAACATTGCAGAGCATTTCAAGCCATTATTCAGGACTTCATTAAGGAAGGATGCATCCTTCCCAAACCAAACCAATCTATTCCTTCCACTTCAACATCTACACTATTGACCTCATCTATCCAAATGCAAATGTCCCTTGTTCTTCACACACTTCCACAATCATGTCACCTCCAAGTGAAGAATCTTTTAAAGAGGATCCTTCATTCTCCATCAAAGTTATTCAAGTACCTCCTCAGTCCAGGTTCACGTGACCCTGAATCATCAACTAACACTAAAACTGAAACCAAAACATTAAAACCGCAACACAATCCATCCCCATCCTCAACACCTATATCATCTCATACGTCGATATCCCAAAGTTCCATGTCTAAATCCAAGCCAAAACATCATCTTAAAACCCATAAGAGTGGTCTTCTATGTGACACTTTGATCAGGTCTTATGTAGATATCCTTCAACATCTAATTCAAATCTCTCACGATCACTCTTCCTCCCATTAGACATTGGGATCCTTATAGTAGGAAACCTCCATGGTTCAATCCCAATTGCATTTGCACCTATCATCGTGTTCTGGGCCACGACATTGAGCAGTGTAGGGCCTTTCAGACCATCGTCCATGACCTCATTAAGGAAGATGATTTCCTCACTCAGAGGAACATCCTTCCCCATCCAAAATGAATACAACTCATCTTTCTACATCCTCATCCATCGGGTTTCCTAATACTCCCCCATCCTCATCTATTCCACCTTTTCCTATCCTACCATCTATTGATTCTATCTTAGTTCCTCTTTCCACACTTCTACTCATGCCAATCACATCAACTAGTGTGAATGTGAACACACCATCTTCTTATTCCACATCATTTGAAGAACATTGGAAAGCACTTCAACTAGTAACAACTTTAGATGCTCCTCCCATCTCATCTATAGATACTCCCACATCCATCATGAAAATACCAATCCATTCACCTGTATCAACTATGACATAACCTTCAGACTCTCCGATTGAAATCAGTGTCACATCTCCCAAGAATGCTTCTTCACAATCCAAATCCAAGAACCTTGGTACATGTCCACAAAAATCTCTTGTGTGTCCCCAAAAGAAGATAGACATTTCACCAATGAATACCAAATATGCATCATCTGTTTTGGGGCAATATCAATCTCCATCTAAGGCATCACAATCACTCTACCAACCAAAATAAAAATATCCAACATTCCCTCAGATTCGACTCAAAATTATGGAACGACATGACGCAATCCTCCAAGACAACTCATACAACCACATCCCAAGCATTTTCATCCCAATCCAAGTCCAAAGAAAATACATATACTAATGCGGAAACCCTTCAACACTTATTACAAATTTCCACCATCACGCTCCCACCTGTCAAGATATTTAACCCAAATAGTAGGAAGTCATCGTGGTTTGATCCCCACCTCAGTTGTGCCTACCATCATACCTCGGGTCACAACACTGAGTGTTGTAAGCTCTTCAAATTGTCATCCATGACCTCATTGAAAGAGAAGACCTTTTTGAGGATTGTCACTCTACCATTTTATCCACAATTAATTCCACATCTATCAAAGTCTCTAAGTCTTCTCCTCCATCCTTCATTAACATCTCTCCTTTACATGTTATTACTCATACAGAAGGTCCTCCCTTATTCATCAACACTATTTTCCTATGATCCCCAACACATCTACCTAATCATCCACATCTAATTTTATGTACAATAATACAATCTCTTTCTTAGGAGTCACCTCCCCTCATCCTTATCTAGTTAATACATTTCATATCTAAACAACTCTCCTTTCATGCTGGGAGACTTTAATCCTGGACATTGTTTTAGTTATCTCATCCAAATACATTCAATCTAAACCAACCCCATCCAAATATTCATCTCATTGGAAGCCCACTTTTGTGGCCATTTGCATTGATCCCTTAGAAAACCATATTTTTCATCTTAAGCCCACTGTGGTGGCCATGTTTGTCTCTTCGTTAAGAGACTATATTTATCTTTTTTCATTGAAGTCCACCTTTGTGGCCATGAGTGTGTTATCTAAGTCCTCCTTTGAGGTCGGTGTATGTCCTTCCTTTGAGGGACCATATTTCCATCTTCATTAAAGTCCACCATTGTGGCCATATTTGTGTCTCTTTTAGGGCACCATCTATTTCATTAAAGTCCACTTTTGTGGCCATTTTTGTCCTTCCTTTGAGGGACCATATTTCCATTTGTTTCATTAAAGTCCACTTTTGTGGCCATTTTTGTCCTTCCTTTGAGGGACCATATTTCCATCTGTTTCATTAAGTCCACTTTTGTGGCCATTTTTGTCCTTCCATTGAGGGACCATATTTCCATTTAAGCCCACCATTGTGGCCATATTTTTGTCTCTCTTGGGGCACCTTTTATTTTCATCAAAACCCACCATTGTGGTCATATTTTTGCTTCCTTAAGGACATAGTTTTATTTCCTACTTGTCTATCACATCTAATCCTTTGCAAGCTCTCATCTTGTCATAACTTTAATGTCTTCTCTCCCTTGGTAGTAAACCAGAGATAGAGCCTCTTAATCCATTGCACTTGCAACCAGACTATTGTTAGCATATCTATCAATGAGCACTTAGGCATATCTTTAGATCATTCCTCCATCAGTATCCCCTTCCATCTATCATTGTAATGATTTTGAATCATGTGGTCTACCATCACTACTAGTCATGACCTTGAATATGAGTACCACGGCTCTACTCATAGCATATTCACTATGGATAAGTTCTCCCATTTTGTGAGAACCCCATGATCATTACATCCATCACCATCTCATTTTCCTATTGTACTCATGTAGAGGGTCTAGGGGTGTCTCTTGTACATTCATTCTCCCCTCCTAGGTGGTCTACCTAGCTATCCCCAGCTCTTCCCTATGAAAAGATACAATTTGTATATGCGAAAAGAAAGATCAAGGTTATCAAAAGACTAATCCCTCAAGGACATATGTATGTGTATAAAAAAATTACAAATCAAAGTCAAAAAAAAAATCAAGAGAAATAGACCGATCCCTCAAAATACGGCTATCATATATATTATTCTTGCCATCCATATTATGTATAAAGTAGACCATACCCTAGAAGGATGGCTACTCTTTTATTATGGCATTTGGAAGGTTTTCCGCATTGATCAGCCTTCCTTTTATCAACATTCCCAGAAAGCTTCCCGCATTGATCAACTTTATTTTATTCTATTCTTCCCCTTTCCTAGAGCTGGGGCATAGACTTAAGGAATACCATCTTTGGAGAACCTTTTCCCACGTACAAGATACATCTCCAATTCCTTTGTCATGTCGGCATTAGGATTATGAGCATATTTCATCCATATCTTCCTCTTGGTCTTGTGATATAATCAAATCTCATTAGTTATGTACTAACACCTGCTATTGATTGCAAGTGCAATGTCTTGAGTAGTACCTTTTCTTGTTTACTTCTTATCGGGTTAAAAGCATAACTTTCTTACTTGACCCTTGCTATGGTTATGCGACATTCATTTCATCAAAGTCATCTTTTATCACAATTATCTCCTTAGAAATAAAATTTCATGTCATAAAATCTGTATCCATATGTTTACTCTTAAAGATGTCCCCTATCAACATCATCCATAAATCCATGAAATCAATTATTATCTTCAAGCAATATTTTTAATGCATTATTCGGTTTGGGAATTCTACTTGACCTCCATTGCAGTTTGTGAATTCTACTTGAGGATAACTCTCAAGTAGCATTCATTATCCGACAGCTCCTCATCCCCACCATTGTTCATTATCCTCTTCTTCACCATCTCGACCTTTCATCCCCAGCTTGGCACATCTACGTAATTCCCCACGCAACACAAAAACCCTACTCGAGGTAGACCTGTCATTCTGACAAGGTCTCATTCGTGATCATGTCTATTGACCATTCCTTCCTCCTAGCCCTCTTTATCAACCCAATTTTCTCCTAAAATTCACCTCATCTCATTCTCCATTGCTCTTCTCACCCACTTCGTCCTTCTCCATTGTTTGTTCGATACTTCACGTGTCATCCACCCGAGCCATTATTTTTGTGTTTTTCTCTTAATATCCTTTTACTGCCATCTATTTTATTGTTCCATTTCCCTTTCATTCTTATTTTGGCTTGACAATCCTACTTAATCATCCATTCCATGTAGGTTTCTTAATCACAATGCAACTCTTTCTTAAGATCCTACCACTGTAGAAACTCCTTCATTGTTTTCTATTCCCTTCAACACTAGAAACATCTTCCTACTCCATAACTTCTGCTTAACACTCTGACATCATCACTCGTACAACATAGGCATCCTAATTAAGAATTCCCTTACACTCTCCATCTTACACTACATACATTCCTCCATCCACTCATGTCACACTCCTTTGTTTCCTTGTTATTACCTCCTTTCACTTCCTGTTCCATTTTGGTATACATTGCTCAGTATTTTCATCATTCTTCTTCTTCGGCTTGGTGATCCTACTTAACCATTCCTACGGCATGGTAATCTTACTTAAGAGTCTCTCTTAAGAATGATCTGTCTCCTTGCCTTTCCTCTTTCCTTCATATTCCCATCATCCATATTTTTCTCTTCATTCCCCACAAACACATCCTCTTCCCTTCTCTTTTTTCACACAAAATATCTCAAACTTCCTCAAATATCATCTCCATCATCCCTCATTTAAAATCCAACTTAACTACTTCATACCCTCTCTTACTATGTCTTGTTCCTTCATCTTTACTTCCGTCATCTTCATCCACATCCTCATCCATTGCATTCTCTCCTCGCCTTTATCTTCTTACATATCGTTAGCCCTCCTTTCTTTACTCTTTTCTAGTCCATTTTCTAGAATACTTCCCCATATCTATCACCATATTTACTCATCATTATCATTGTTCATCTAACATTATGTCATCTTCCATTCTCACGCTAAGAATTATCGGTGGACTTCTCCTAAAACTCATTTCTCCCCATTCTACTAATATCGGTTCACTCTTTTTTACCTCCTCCATTTTCTCTTCCTCCCTTTTTCCTTTTGTGCCCTCTAATCATTATCGGAGGATTTCTCCTAACATCCCTCCACTAGTATTTCCTTTTCATCTTCCCTTTGCATTTTTCAATATCTCTATTGTCTTCATCACATACTACCTTTGCATCATTTTCTTTGTTGTCCTCTCCTCCTTTCTACCTCTAGTTTTCTTTCATATCATTTGTATCATCTTCATCTCCTCTTCTCCTCACACTTTCATCATACTTCCTCCATTGATAACCTGACTCACCAATGTTGTCCCATCTTCTTAACCATCTCACCATCCACATGCATTTCCATGTGTTCGGTTTCATATTCAATTCCTTTCCTATTTTGGCTCTATCATCCCTTCTTTCCCTCTTATTTTCATTTCCCCATTACTGAGCTTCTTTCTCTACCACCCCTATCTTCCTAGCTCCTCATGGTGCCTTTCTTTCTCTTTTCCATTCTACCTCCTCCCCCATCTTCTTTAACTTCTTCATCTTCTTCATCTCCTTCATCTTTCCATCCTACTATACATATTCATCTCTCCAATCATCCTTCTCTCATATTCTTCACAACTTTTCTTTCTCAGTTCTATCATCTCTTTCATGATCCGTTCTTTCTCTCCCTCTATTTTGATCTCCATCTCCCTTTCATCCCTTCTTCTATCATTTTCTTGTCTTCTTCTTTGTCCTTCATCATTTCTTTCTTCCACCATTTCTCCTCTTTATTATTATTTGCTTCTTTACTATGATATATCTCTATACATTCAACTTCCCTTCTAATCTCTTTTTCCTTCTCATCTCATCTTCTTCTTGTTTAAACTTCCTCCCTCTCTTCTTCTCCTGCTCTCTTTCTCTATTTTCTTTTTCTCCAGGTCCCTCATACCTTACCTATTTATTTCCCCCTTATCTTTTCCACTACCCTCTTATTGAATATTATTCTCTCTCTTTTGTGCTTTCATCTATCTTCTCACCTCTCTTATCGTCCTTCTCTACTATTTGATCCCTCTCCTCCACCATGTCTTTTCTACTTCAACCATGTCCACTTTCTCTTATCTCTATCATCTATCATCCACATCTTTCATCCCATCCTCTTGGGACATTTTTGTCTTAGAGGATACCATAACGGCCAACACCTATATGATCTTGTACTCTTCCATGCATATTTTCTCTACTTTTGTTTTGTCACAAAAGTATCTTGACTTCTTGTCCTACTTATCGAACAAGTAAGACTACTTTTACCTTATAATTTACTAACACTTATGCATATTTCTTATGAAACATGATTGCCATCATATTTATCACACCTTTAGGGCATTCTATCTCACCCTTTTATCCTATCTTCTCATCATATGCACATTTATGGTTATTCCCCCTGGGGCATTTTATTTACATATCCATCTCCCATTATGTCATCTTCGTGCCCTATCATGGGGCACCTTTTTCATTCTTGTATTTGTCGGCGTATATAACTCACTTTGTGTCTTTCTCGTGCCTTGTGCTAGGGCATCATTGTCTTCATCCACGTCCTTTTGTGGACACATGATTTTTCACATGATTCCTCACAAACAAAGGATTGCACACATCTTTTTCGCATTCAGTTGCACATATTTTGATGTTTTCCTATGACCCATTGGTCATCTTGGTTTACATCCATACTGCAGTGGTCTTCACCCACTCACTGGTCTATAGAACATTGTCGTCTGTCTCTGTTGAGACCACAATTTTCCTCTACCGATGTGATATTGGAGTCACCGCCATACTTTTTTTTTATTTTATTGTGATCCTTTTTTTTTCCTAGGGCATCTTGCCTTTGGTCATGTCTTCATCCATCCTCGACACATCTTTCATCTAACCCTTTTTTTTTTGTCTCGTGGCTTGCTATCGCAAACCACTCAACAAAAAGGGGCAAATGTAGACACCAAATTTTGGTATCACCCCATGTTTTGGTCTCCTTTAGAAGGCTTACTCAAATCTCATTTCCCACCGACAATTCATATTCAGTTAATTAATCTTATAACTTAATTAATCTCTTATTACATGCCAAAACTATATTATGCTAAATAATTTATTTTTTAAATAAGTCATATCATCCTATTTAATAATTAAATAATTCAAATATATATATAAATCAACAACCCCACATGTTCCCCACTTAAGTCAAAATCACTTCTCACCTAAAAATCAATTCCCACCTAAAAATTCAATTCCTTCAAATTATTAAATTATTAACCCCACCCATGAAGTCAATAATTCAAAAATCTCCCTATCCGACAACAAATCCAAAAATCAATAGTGTAAAGTGAGCACATGACTTCACTATTACACCTAACCATGTCCCCACTCCACATCACACCTTTTCCTTTTCTCACATCATGAACCCCACCATCAAATCAAATCTTCATCATGTCCTCTTAATCAGGATTTATTTTGCAAATTATAATTATTTATTAATCCTTTATTTTAATCCCAATTCAAGTTATAAATAAAACTCTTTCTCCCCCTCTAATGGAAGAGGGAGAAAATTCTTGAAATGCTCAAGCTTAAAATTCATAATATTTTCAAAATTTTTGTGAAGCTTTGAATCATATTGTGGAGTGTTTGGAGGTGAAGCTCTATCGGTCTCATATTGTCACTCTAACGATCAATTTGTTGTTATATCGAAATGTTAGCTTGGTATCATATTTATATTGTTTATTCATATATCATCTTTCTCACAGATCTATTTTCTCTGCGCCCTTATCTAGAATCTATATCTACATCTGAGGTCCTAAGCCTTGTATCATTCGGAGTTCTTTAGTGGCTTGCGGTCTCGGCCTGTTCACCCGCGAGAAAGACTTTTCTAGATCAACAGAAAGTGAAGAATTTGACAAAATGCCACTAAGAAGAGCATGTAGAGGAGGACACAGAGAGAAGCTAAGAGATGTTGATTGGATTGTAGTATTGAAAAATATTCAAGACATGTTAGGATCATTAGTAGTAGCTCGTAGAAGAGGGAAGGAACTATAAGAAGATAGTGAGGAATAAGAAAGAGAAAGATCAGTGGTAACATGAGAAGCACTAGAAGAAGAGGATAATCTAGATGTAAAAATCCTAAAAGAAGTCATAGGAGAAAACAAAAATCCAAAGATGAAAGTTCCAGAGTATGGAGGTAGTCTACATCAGAATATCTCATAGATTGGATAGCCAAGATGGACAAATATTTTGATTTAGAGAACATTTTAGAGAACAAGAAAGTGAAATTTACAGTCACCAAGCTCATAGGACATGTAATAGTATGGTGGGAATTTATGAAACAAGAAAGATTAAGAAAAAATAAAAGAGAAGATCAAGAAGTGGGATAAGATGGTGGGAAATTTGAAAGGTAATTCCATTCATGTAGACTATGAAACTATTTTATTCAAGAAGTTGCAAAATTTGAGGCAAAGAGAGTTAAGTGTAGCAGACTATACTGATGATTTTTACAAGTTGAATATGAGGTATGGTCATATACAAGATGATGCTAAATAAGTGGCTAGGTATGTGAATGGTTTAAGGTTGAACATATAAGATGAAATCAATTTATTTCATTTGAGATCAATAGAGGAGGCATATCAGAAACCTTAAGGGAAAAAGAAAAGTTGTCAAGAAATAAAACTCAGTATTTGAGAGGTAGAGGCAGAGGAGTAAGAGGAAGAAATCAGTAGATAGGAAGAGGAAAACAAATAACACCAAACAAATGAGGAAGAAGTGACTAGTTCACAATCACGAGTTCATTCAGAGGTGGATATGGATACAAAGGAAAAGGTGGATATGGAAGAGGTAGAGGTGAATTTACTAGAATATGCTTCAAATGCAACAATTTTACTAGAAAAAGGTCATTTGAATGTCATAAATAATCTTAATAAAGTAGTAATAGGGCTCATGAATCAAGAAATCAAATAACACATGCATAAGAAGAAGAGAGTAGAACATCACCATCTTTGGGAGAAGAACCTAAAATTGGAGAATATTTGATGATGAGGAGAGATTTGGTGAATACAAGCAAGCAAGAAGAACTAGTGCAGAGGATAACCTTGTTTAGGAAAATATGTAAAGAAAGAGGTAAGTGCTACAAGATTATTATTGATAATGGTAGTACTTTGATAATCTAGTGTCCACTGAAATGGTAGAAAAACTAAATTTGAAAAAGTTCAAGCATCCTAACCCATACAAAGTTTTCTAGGTACAAAAAGAGGATCAGGTACTTGTGAATCAACAATGTCTAGTTGATTTTAAAGTGGGTATACATCATGATTAGATTTTTTTGTGACATATCACCCATGGATGCATGCCATCTTTTGAAAGATAGAAATGCATGGCTTGAGCAGAAATCAAGGGTGATGTTTATGGGTATGAAGGTATTATTTCATCGAGATAGGAAGGTGAGGTGAATGAGAACAAAGGTAGCACAATGAAGACAATATGACAGTGACTCATGGGAGAGCATGAATATCAAAAACACTTGTAAAAAAAGTGAGTATGGAAAGCGAGAATGAAATTAGAGGGCATTATGAGTGCAAAGGAAATAGTGAACTGATAAAGGTAGACAAGAAATGGTCTAACTCAGTATATGAGGCCTAATCGGACCATGTAATGGAGAAACTTAGTCCTAAAGAAAGTGATAAACTAGTCCTAGAAACCATAATTTTGCTAGAGGAAGAAAAGGATAAGAATGAAGAGAAAAATAAGACAGGTTGGGAATAAGAAAGAAACTCAGATTTTGAAGACTAATACATGTTTGAGTGTTGTTGGTGTAGGTATGATTGATAAAGAAAGAGTGGAGTAGACACAAGGAGATATAAATGTCAAACAAACACCATTTTTTCTCAAACTAGAGAGTAAATTGAGACAAGAAGAAGAAAAAGTAAAAGAAAAGGATTGTGTAGCAGTCAAGGAACCTCAAGAAACTTTCTATGTAGGCATGAAGAAGATGATTAGAATCGGAAAGCTATTGGAAAAGGTAGTCAATAGTCATATGGCAGTTAATGACTTTGTGATGGTGATTCATTTAAAGAAATTTTCCAAGAACACAATACAAATACAAGGCACACTTGAATCCATATATACAGATCCAAGAGCATTCTCGGGAGGCCATGTAAAATTGGAAGAAAATAAAGAAAGCGAAAAACACTAGTTTACAAGTAAACACATCATAGGAAGCTTCTTTTCCCCTTCGGGATTATGATGCAAGGGCATCACTTCGTGGGGTTAGTCTAGGCATGTGGTGATCAAATTTTAATTTTTATATGTATTTAGAGATGTTTTTGAGCCACTCTTAGTGTCCTTAGAGCTTTAGAGATTCAAAATTTTGAATTGAAGGATTTCCCTCCATTTTGGCCTATTCAAAAATTTGAATTCTCTAGAGCCAATTTTGGCTTGCTTAGCATATGAATTTCTTTATAGGTCTTAAAGGGGTCTTGTAGTGTTTATTTGTGTCTTGTGTGTTTATTTTAGTCTCCTAGTGGAGTGCTAAGGTGCTAATGTAACTCTTAGTCATCAATGTGTACTTCTTGGTATGAAGCTCTAAAACATTTCTTTGATTTCTTGGCTCATGAAGTTAGTCATGAGAGGTATTCGATCCAAGCATGTATATATTGTCTTTATGTAACTATTTATATTCATTGATCAATCAATTGAGAATGAGTTTGGAGCTCCAAAGGAAAGTTAGAGGGTTTTAATGTTCCTTATATGCATATAATACTCGAAAAATCATGATGTGTAATTTGTCAATTTGAGAATGAATACAAGGTGTTTGTCTTCTTAAGTGATCATCTTGTAGGTAATAGAATTCCAAGAATATAATTTACGTTTGGATTCTTGAAGAGTTGGATAGGTTTGGAAGGCTTTAGTTTTCTTTAAGAGAAGTTTTTAAATTTGTCTCTGCATGTAGGTATGAAAGGAGTATGTGTAAGTGTTTGAAAGTGGGACTATATGTTCTTTTTCCTAGTCAATACAAGAAAATTTCCTATATTGAGGTGGTTTAAGTAAAATCCTTGTGACATTAAGTGAGTAGATTGTGTAGTCCCTTGATGTTACGAGAGAAACAAAATAGAGTACCATGTATTTTACAGAGAATCTCAAGTTGTAGGATGCTTTTTGAGGATTGTTTAAGAGGAATTCAAGGTATAAGAATATATTATTAGGTGAGAGCATCCTCATAGAATTAATATATTTGAAGAAGGTTAAACAAATAGCAAGAAACTTGTTAAAATCACACCTCAGTCAATACAATCTCTAAACCCCAAATTAGGGCATCAAAATAAGAAAATCAACTTATCTTGAGTTATAGCCAACCAAAAATCCTGAGAATTTAAGGAAACCTCAGTGGAGAGGTCGGAAAGCTAATGAAGAAATAATTAAGTCAAACCATCACCATTTGAGAGAGAATTTAGTGACAATCTATAGTCACAGTTGGGACATGAAAGAAAGACAGTGGTTTAGCAAGAAAAGTCCATTTTTAGAGTCTGTAGAGTTTTTCAATCTACTTCACTTTTTCAAGAGGTCAAGAGGGAAGTGAGGAACCTATGTTACCAGTTTGGAAGTGCTTAAAGACCATTAAAACCTTGACATTGCACCATTACAGGTCTAGATTGAGGAAAATTGAGTAGTTAGCCAACAATACAGACTTGTGTGCTAATTTCTTGAATTAGCTCTCTTTTCATAGTTGCCAAATTACCTTAAGGGAGATTGTGAAGGAGTATTCCATGAAAATAAAGTGTTGTAGGATTGAAGAGTTCACTTGGTCACCGGGATTTTCACTTGAAATGTATTAAGAACAGAGGTGAGTGTATCCTTGAGTCTTATAAAAGTGTGGGTAATCTAATTACACCTTAAGATTACAATGAACTAGATTTCTAAGATGAGTTGTGTTAACAATAGCAATCTGAATGAAGCAAAGGTGATTGAGTAGGTTTAACTCCTTAGACACATTCACATGAATTTTTCCACTTTTTATCCTTAAAGGAAGAATCTCACTTATAGGTTGAGTTGAATTATTTTATCAAATACATCTTGTTGAGAGTGTGATGATCCTAAGTGCACTACATCAATGAAGTACAATTTCATAAACAATTTTAGTTGGTTGTGATATATCTCGCTTCATGTTCGTTTGGGGAAGAGGACAATTTTGGTAATTTATATGGTGAAAAAGATATTCTTTTGATTGATAATGAAAGATTCATGTGTACTGATATTAAAGAGGAAATTACTCTCAAAACCCCAACTTACTGGAGATTTGATGGAACATATATGACTGATTCATTGATTTACACTCAATTATGTACATGGTTGAAATGTGTAGGACAACACAAAAACATGTGTAGATCACTAAAAACTTTCAAAATGCATTATTGGTGCTTGAATACTATTTTTGTTTCCAAAATAAAAATGTATAACACATTTATTTGGAATGAAGTAACTACATTAGAGTTTTTGATGATTTGCCACCCACTATAAATATTTCATTTGGTTCAAAAATTTTACGCAAAAAAGGTATTCCTAGTAGAATAAGAAAATAGGGACATACTTTGATTTTTGTCTTAATTGACAACCAAAACCATTTGATTTTTAGTAAAGCAAGAAAAAAGGAACACATTTTATTTTTGGATTAATTCACTGCTAGTAACCATTTGATTTAGTTTTTTCTTCATTTGCATATAAGAACACATGCAACATGAAACTGATAATATTCAATATAAACAATGTTTTGGCATACACTATCCATTAGGCTGATTCATCACACACAAAGTTAAAAAATATTGGCAACTTTGAGCTCAATTTTTAAAATTTTATTAGACTAAATGTGAAATATTTATTGCAACATTGTTAAATTTTTTTAAAATAACACTATGGACATCGACAAGAAAGTCAAATTTTAATGACATGATGGCTTCATTCCTTTGAAACATTGGCTTAGAGGTTGGCGGCTTCAAGCTCATATTCACACAAGAAGATTGTTGATTCCAAATGCACCAATTATCAAGGTCCTAGGAATCCCAAATTTTATATCAATAATCTTAACTCCATTTGATGGTGGTTTAATGCATCATACCATTGTAAAAATGCAATGCTTATAGACGGATCTTTAGAGAAAAATAAGTTCAAAGATGTGGGGAACCACATAATTGCTAAAATATTTAACACAAATTCTAATTCTTTAGACAACTACTTGTTAGATTAGTTGTGGCCTCTGTTGCAACCATTTAAGGATGTGGAAGATGTCTGTGATGTTATTAGATCAAAAACCCAATTATAGGGAGCTTATTTTAGGGAAATTTTGTATGATTTCTTTTGTTAATTTGGGAGCCCGTCTTTGAGAATAATGTTACAATAAATTTCAAAAAAGTCTTAAAATGTTTTACTATAATTCTACCTTTAGTAAAGGTATTTTAAATAACTTCATATCCATATTTAAATATGTAAATATATATGGAATGGTTTTACAGCTTAATTGCATTTCCATGTTGATACCAAATTATTTCATAGCTATGTTACGAAAAAACATACAATTTATTTATTTGATGTGTGTGTCTATATATAGTAATGTTTTATATGTGAATAACCATGTTACAAATAAAGCTTAAAATGTTTTCGTATAATGTGTGAGTCATTATTTAGTAATGTTAGCATGGGTAGCATGGGTAATGTAGCATGTAACCACTCAAGGATAGTAACATGGGTAGGCTCTCCCACTTCCATTTCATATTCAATATTCTTCCTTTCTTTCTAATCTTCTTCCCTCGCTAGACAAGTACCTAAAACTATTTTGAACCTATTATGTAAAATCAATACATTAATAAGATCAAATTTTCATAATCCAAAAGCTTCACCAACTTATTCTCTTAGTCTCAATCATCACCTCTACTAGTTTCTCTAAAATCTCTTCAACAATTCTCTAGTTAGGTGAGGATCTATCAAACAATTCTAAATGAACCCGGAAGTGTATCACATCTCTTGTATGTCATTAGCCTAGTGGCTGGTAGGATTATAGGAATTTTAATTATTCAAATCACCATAGTTTAATCTTAAAGGCATGTTTGTCACCTCCTATGTTTTGGAAAATTCAATCTGCATGTTGAGACCCTGAAAATAATTGAAGATAATGTGGATTTTTTCCTCATGTATGGAATTAAGAATTTAGGTTCTGACTCCATTTCCAGATTTAGAGAGGAAATTAACACCCTTGCCACTCAATTTAAAGCTCTTGAAGAAAAGAACAACAACCAATTAGCCATCAATAGAGAAGTCCTCGACCTTTTGTAAGTTCACATTCATCAGATATGTGATCTCAGTGGAATTTTGACCTTAGCTTGGAAGAATGAAAGGATCACCAAGAAGTTCAAATATTCCAACTGAGATCCTAACATTGGTACTTCTTTGAATCTCTATTAGGCACTTAGAACTTCTCTCAAGGTTTATATTAAATCTGCTAGTTAGTGCCTTTGTCTTTATGTTTGTTTTGCAGTTGTTGTGGTGATGTTGTTTAGCTAGAATTTTGCTGTTGTTTGTTTGTTGTAGGGATTATTGTAGGAATTTGGCCCCTGCTTTAGTAATTTTTATGTTTTTGTATTTTGGCTGGGGTGTGGCCCCACCTATCAAAACCACATTGTTCTTTATTTCTTATCTTGGTTGTTGAGCCTTTTGGTTGTACTCCTGGGTAAGGTCCCTCCAAAACCTTTTTCCTTTAATAAAAAATATTAAAGGAATTTTAAAATTGATAAGAACCATATTTCAAAGCATAAATAAAGCCTAGCGGCTGCTAGCCAATATAAAATAGAAACATGTTCTGTTTATTGATTTGTAGTTCAATGTTAGATTTCTTGAAATCATTAAATGATTTTTCCCATATTCATTAATGTAATATGTAATATGATATATTGGATTCTGGATTTCAATTTATGTCATTTTAGACTCTAATATATGTGATTTTGGATTCCAATATATGTGATTTTGGAGTATAGTAAATTCCAATATTTAAAGTTTTGGAATCCAAAACTAGTAATATTGGATTCCAATGAGAGCTACATTTTTTATCTAGCTTGGACTGGAATATGTCCATATTTACTAAAATAAGTATTAATACACCATCATACTACTTGAATGGCATTTTACGAACATCTCTCGACATAATAAATGAAGTGGAAAATGTGTCCAAACTTTTGCAATACAAAATAGAGAAATTGTGTGAAACACATATTACCATTAAAATCAATTTTGGGAAAAGGGAAGTCATGTCATTAACCAACTTGTTAGAACTTTGTGTTAAAAAATAGAGTGATTACCTAAAACAAAATTTATCATTAAATTTATTTTGGGAAAATTCAACTTAAAAAATATGGTAACTAACTCATTAGACCTCCATAATACAAAATAAAGTGATTGCTTAAAACCAAATTTAGGAAAGCTAAAATTAACTTGTAAAAAATCATATCAACCAAATTGTTAGAACTTTACAAAGATAACCTACAAAATCATATCAAGCATGGGGATACTACTCTAATAATTTTTTTTTATTTAATTTAATTTAATTATTTATTAATCTAATTTAAATGCACTAACGAGTTTATGTATTTTTAGTTTTTTTAATTCAAATTCAAATATTTTTGACATACACAACAACATATAATCAACATGAAACTAAAAATAAAGGTCATAAAATTTGAGGAACTTAAAGCATGAGTCCACAAAAAGTGTGCTAGAATCATAGTGGTACAATTAAAAAAAAAACCACACTATTAAAGTTCATAAAAAGTCTAGTAACTAAGGAAATAATGAGAGAAGAAATATCAACCATGTAGGAGAGACAAAATATCCATTGGATAAAAGAAAATAAACATGGCCATGCAAAGAAGAATATATAATATTCAACAAAGGGATATATTCAAAAGTTAAACAAACACAAAGAAAATGTTCCAATAAATCATGCCCAATTTTACCATAGTTTCGTTGGTCATTTTTGTAACTACTTTCACATTTTGAGACATTTATTTATACAATTGGCATTGAATACTATGGAGTAACATTTTGATTTTGATATACATTCATATTAAATGATGCGTGTTATGCTTAGGATTATAATAATGGGAACATTATGTTACTTATTGTTATTGGATCATGATGATGTTGTAATATGATATTGCCTTGCTTTGTTGGCAAGGAAATTTGTCGGGTGGACAAACTTGTGGATTCCTTGCCAATGCTCTGGGAGTTTAAGTCCCTCTACTTAACCAGTGCAGCTACCATATATGCATGCACATGAAAAGGTGGATTTCTGTGGTGGCCTTTCGGTCGGGATCCAACAGGGGCACTCCACTGACCCTGCGGAAAATGCTTTTAGTTATCTGTAAGGGGGAATTTGCTATGAAGGTGGGAAAGGGAGTGAGAAAAGAGGTAGGAGAACTAATGTTGCAAGTAGAAAATCAGATTCCTACATGCACTAGTTAGAAACTTCATCACATGCACTAAATTTAGAGGAAACAACCCTGTAAATGGCAACAAGACCAAATAGAATTTGATGAACAAAAAGTATCATGAAATCCCTCAGTCAAAGAAAGCTAGAAAATCCTTCTTGTTGTATTGATGCTTAAACAGAAGTTGTACATAGTGGAGAAATGGAGGAAATTGAGAAAAGGGGGAAATGGAAGAAAATGGCTATCTCCTTTGTTCTCTCAAAGTACAATACACTCGTGAGTTTACAAGATTAATTGCCAACCCTTTACAATGGCGTGAAGAAGCCATTAAATATATTGCAAGAAATAGTTACAAATTATTCTTTGTTAGCAAGAAACGGTTTACAATTTCTTTTCAATCATTCGCATCCGTTCAGATTCTTGATTTGCGAAGAAATGCCAATGGCAAGAAAAACTAGAATTTTCATAATGTAGCTATTACACTCATTTTGTAACTTTGAATTTTATTTTTATCTTGCCTTTGAAACTTTAAACCAGATTCATCCATGTGGGAGAGATTTACTTGGAGCGGGTGTGGAAGATGCCTTTTTCATTTTGTGACTTTATAGAGATTTGGCATTTTTACATGTTTGGTCTGCCCCCACTTTTGATATAAGCGACACGTAGCTTCACTTGAGTGGAGATAAAGTCACATGTCACTTTTATAATTTTACCTTTTTTACTGCGCAGCTCAAAAACACAAATTACTCCACACGCCCGCCTCCCCGCTTTAACCTTCGATGCGGGTTTAATATTTGAATTTTTCAATCTTAGCATGATCGGGGCTGCGGGTTAGTTTATGAATTTTCACCTTTTTTACAAAGAGGCTCAAAAACACAAGCGGCTCCGTCGACAGGAAGAAAATGCCCATCATTCACGACTATGGAAAAAATGCAGAGAAGAAGAAAACTCCACCACCTTGTGCCCGATTTTCAAATTTCTTTCGCGACCCAAGGAATTGAAAAAAATACAAGGTTCATGATCCATGGCCATAGAAAGATTGAAAATTTCATTTAAATGAGGACAACAATAAAATTTTCATGCATCTAGAGAGGAAAATGAAAAATTTATCAAAATGTGTAGATTGGAGAGTTTAAATAACTTCAAAGCATGAATTTCTCTATCTTTTAGACTTCCAAATTTACTTGAACACTCCCGGAGGGTGTGAGTTTAAATTTTTGAATTTGACTTAAAAAATGAGGGGGGGATTTTGAGGGTGAGAACAGCTGGCTCTAGCTTGGGGACATGACATGGATTGAGCATAGTGAAGACATGACATGGGAATCCAGAATCTCAATCTCTAGACCCTGTAATTCATTGACCAAGTGCCTTATCCATTGGGCCTTGCAGAGTCATATACAACTTTGAGAAAGAAATATCAAAAGAAGGAAACACACAACATGCAATAGAAGGGGAAACAAAACCACACAACAGAAAGGGAAACACACCTATGGTACAAGGTGGGGGAATGACCTACTTTTAGTGATGATAAAATTATAAGTTTTTCCCACTTCGAGGAAATTCTAGTGATGTTACATCCAAATATGAGAGAAGAAAAGAGTTCTCATCGTAAGCTTCACGAATATGGAATGGGCCGAGCCATAATGAATCGAACTTTCCATGGCTGCATTTTGGTTCTCTTCTCTTGTCCCATAACAGCATGAAGTCTCCAACTTTGAATTCTCTTGCCTTGGCCTTTGTATCAAAAATATTCTTTACTTTCAATTGGTGATCCTTAATAAGATCCACCACTTGGATTCTATTTCTTCTAGCTTCTCAAGAAAGAGGATCCTCTTGTCAATGGAATCCTTGTACTAACCATCTTCTATTGCACCGTAGCAGCTTGAGAGTTTTCATCTTGATCATGAGAGGAATATTTTCTTCAACTCCATACAACAGTTGGAATGATGACATACCTATTACCTTCTTGGGAGTGATCCTATCTGCCTACAATGCATCGTACAACCTTTTGTGCCAATTCCTTTGATTCTCGTCTACAAGCTTGCGAGATAATGGTCATAATGTTCTTGTTACTTGATTCACCATGTCTGTTTCCTTGTGGATAGTAGTCAGAAGAATGAGCTAGGGAGATTCCGTAGCTATAGAAAAACTCGATCAGCTCTCTTGAAGAGAAATAGGTAGCATTATCTACTACAATCTTCTGTGGCACTCCAAAATGGACTATGATATTCTCCCGATGATGAGTTGAATACTGCTTTTAGTGTTGGCTTGTTTGTCTGGGAATGGATTCCACCCATTTGGTGAAGCAGTCTATTACTTTGTGAGTACATAGGTGTGCCTCAGTGCTTGAGTGAGGGATTAGAACACCAATGAAGTTCAACCCCACTATTGGAAAGGTTCTTCAATAACCATAGGCCCGAGTGGTAATGCAACGGGTTGTGGTATTCTAACGAATTGTTGGCATACTTTGCATTTAGAAAACTAATCTTGAGTGTTTGTAAAGATGGTGGGCTAATAATACCTTCCTTAGAGGATCTTGTGGGTAGTGACCAAGATGAAAAATGTCCACCACATGCTTGGTCATGGTATGCTTTAAGCAACTTTTCTTGTTGCTCTTTATCTACGCACCCGAGGATATAACCATATAGGCCTTTTTGTAAAGCGCATGATTCTAGATAACAAATTTAGTTTCCTTTAGCTTGAGTTTTCTCCTTTTCTTGTAATCAAGATGAGGAGAGAATTCTCCATAAGTCAGTAGTAGGAAATATTAGCATGCCACTCATCAAGTAGTGGTGATAAAGAGAACCTGTGGGTTGTCTTCTGAACAAGTTGAGCAAGCACAATTTTCTTCTCCATGTTGAACTTTGAGTGTTTCATCTTCAGAAATCAACTTGCACAAGCCATTTCCCCTTACCAGATTGGAGGGTTGAATCTCCAAGTTGTATTCTTGAGTCTTTGTAATCTAATTTCCTCTTTTAGCTCTGGGATCCTACTATGTCAAGATGGACTTAATTGTACTGTCGGGGACCATCACCACCATATGGGAATTGAGGATGTAAAACCTGAAATTTTTTATAGCCTTGACCACTGCATAGGCATGCTTATCCAATTGACTATATTTTAGCTCATGATTTTTCAAAGGACAACTCATGAAAGCAATAGGTTCTTCCATGCCTTCATCATTTTTCTGAACAAGAATGGCAAAGAGTGTATGGTATGATGCATAACAATACATGATGAATTCCTTGTTAAAATTTAGATATACAAGAGTCAGAGCCTTGGCAATGGATTTCTTGATTTATTCGAATGCTTTGCCTTCCCCGTCATTGTTCCATTTGAAGTTTTCTTATGGGTTCATCATGAAAGTGATGTGATTTGTTAACTCATCAAACTTAGGCACAAAACGATGAAGAAAGTTCACCTTTCTAAAGAATGAATGAACTCCTTCTTGCTTGTGGGTAGGGATAATGCTTGAATGGATCTAATCCTCTCAGGATCAATGTGTGCTCCATGTTTGTTCACAATGTGCCCTAATAACTTGCCTTCTATGACTCCAAAAATGCACTTTTTGGATTTAGTGATATGCCATGTTTCCTACACCTTGCAAGTACCTGTTCCAAGTGATAGATATGATATCCCCTCTTCTTTGAAAATATTGTGAGATCATCAAGATATATGAAAATGCACTTCTTTAGATCTTTGAAGGCCAAATCCATCACCCTTTGGAATGTAGCTCCTGCATTGATTAGGCCAAAAGGCATTCTACTATAGGAAAAAGTGCCCCAAGGAGTTATAAAGGCTGTCTTGGTGCAGTCCTCCTCTGCCACTTTGATTTGATTATATCCTGAGAATCCATCAAGTAATGAAAGCATTTTAGATCTAGTGATCTGCTTGTAGGATATGGTCCATGATAGGAAGAGGATAATTGTCCTTTAGTGATGCCTGGTTTAGGTTGTGAAAATCTACACATATCCTTATTTCCCCATTCTTCTTCTCTTGGCACAATGTTAGCCACCCACATTGAATGGTGGATGGGAAAGATGATCCTTGCATTAACCATATTTGTTACTTCCTCCTTGATGGTATCAACAATCTTTGGGTCATACGTCCTTGGTTTCTTCTTGAAGGGCTTAACACCCCTTGCTTCAAAGGAATTGAGTGATTCATTTCCTTTAGTGGAAGGATTTGAGTTCATCATAAGAATAAGCCAAGACATCTGAGTATTTATTCGATGTCTGCAACAAACCTTCTTTTTTCTTTAAGCGAGCAACATTTTCCAATATTGACCATCCTTGGCTCCTTCAGGGTACCAATGTTTTCTTTATCAAAATCAATTGGGCATTGAGAAGATTGCTTTTCTTTCTCTTGAATGAATCTATCATGTTTGTCAAAGAGGTCTTCCAAAGAGACTAGGCGTTTGGGAATTTTGTTTCCTTTCAATTTGATTACTCCTCATCATCAATCCCTTCAATTCCTTATTTATCTTCTTTGGGACTTTGCTTCTCGGTGTGGATTTTCACCTCCTTCAAAGAAGAGATTATTGAAATTATATCTTTTCTCTAAAAAGGCTAGAATTTGGTTATCATCATTGAAGACTTGCCAATAATTTGCATTGTCTTGCACACTAGGCTTGAATACCATTTCAATGGTCACTTTGTCTTTACCAAAGGAAGGATGAGGTGTCACTAGGGAAGTTGACACTACAAGAGAATCAACCTTTTCATTCTGCTCCTTGGAATAACTTCAATGGAAAATGCATCAAAAGATTCAATGCAGTCCCACACTTTGTTTCTGTAATGTCACAGTCTTAGATTCTTCACCTAATATTGTTGGTGAACTTTCTTTAGTACAACCTCTACATCACCTCGTCATCTCGGTTTCTTGATTCCCATGCCCTCTTCTCGCATTAATGCCTAAGAGTAGTGCTTCATACTATCCAAAGTGTTATTTGTATGATCAAATTGTAGCTTGTAGGAAAATGGGTATAACTCATTGGAAGGAGAGTACAATACTACACCAGCTCCCGAGCCCGCTCTGGAATGACTACCATCAAATTCCATTGTCCAAATTTGATCTTCCTCTTCCTCCATGAGAAGTGGCAAGTTATCCTCTTTTTTTGATGTGAGGAAGTAGTTTCCTAGCCCACAATCTTGAAAGAGAATGTTTGCTTTCAGATCATTAGACCTTCATACTATGAACTTCATCTTTCTTACTGGTAGTAACTTCTTCATCTCACCTTTTACTAGGATAGTTACAGATGACCAATCCATTTTTATCTCTCCACCCAGGTATCTACATAAACTCCTACTCACTAGCATACTAGAGGATGCCGGGATGTCTCTACTAGTATGGTTAGGAGCACCTTCTTGTCTAGAAAATCAACTAGTGCTACATGTGCATCTTTGATTCTTCCTACCAATGGAACTTGTTTGGATTCCATTGAGTAATATGTGTGTCATTTACCCAAGTCAAGGTGAGTCCTAGAGAATTTACATCTTTGATCGGCATCACATTGTCGAGGTTTTGTAATCTATGATACAATTATTTAGTTGGAAGCCTTTAATGAGGAGTGACAACTAGAAAGGTTCAATCCTTTTGGTTTTGGAGGCACCGAGGGCTGGCATGTTTTGGGAAGGTGGTGTGGATTGTGTGGATAGTAGGCCTTTATAATTAAGACTCAAGGATACAAGGTTACCACCACGAATGTATTAATGAGCCGATCCAACTGGGCAAGGTGTGTTTATAGGTATTATATTTCGAGAGCTGGAATTTGGTCTTGCTTGCATGTTCCACAAAGTAAATTGGGGTTATGGTGAATGAGGAAGAGGCTCGGAAATGGAGGAAGATTTACATGGTAGAGGATTTTCTACTTTGGGTGTTGAATTATCCTTTTCGGGTGAAGCAATTGGCTTGGAAGGGGGTGAGGGTGTAGCTTTTGATTAAACCTTAGATGTCTTTATAGGAATGAAATTTAAAGGAGAATTATTCTTAGCAACTTTTGAGCTGGGAGAAGAATTAGATTACTTACTTGGCATAGTAGCATGATCCCTAACAACCGATGAGTCTGGTTTTTCTTTGGACGACTCTATAGAAGGTGGTAATGGTGATCCTCTATTGATGATTTTATTTTGTCTGACCTCTAGAGGTGAATCTTATTTATTCTTCTTATCCTTTACCGTAACCATTGAGGATGAAGCACCTTTCCTGGATTTTGCATGAGCAAAAATAGCACATGAGAAACTTGGAGCTTCTTCATCATCCTCATCTTCATCATCAACATACTCAATTAGGCCATTATGCATATCAACTTCCTCGACCTCAAGATAGTTTTCATAGTCTTCCATATTTTCTTCTTTAGTTTCATCAATTTCTACTTCCTCCTCTGGATCTTTGGTGTCAAAGATGGCATCGACTGGTGGTACTTCAAGAGAAAGCCAATGACGAGGTGGAGAAATCCTTGTCCTATCTGGAGGGTTTGGTTTCCTTGAAGCATTCCACATTGTGATATGAGATAGTTTCTTCTTCAAGGCAACCAAGTCATTTTCCATTTTTTGGAACATCGGATCTATGGTGACAGAGTTTGAATTATGACCCTATTACTTTCCATTGGGGCCTTTCACCTTTCTGGAAAGGATTAGATCATCATCAATTTCTATTACAGATTCCTAGAATTGCCTTAATGTTCTTGGTTGGGCTCTTTTGAGAAAGAAACCTATTTATGATGGTAGAGCACTAACGAAAAACCTCTTCAGATTATTTTCAGGAGGCACCACATCTTCAGGGATCCTTCTTATCACTCTATCATATCTTGCTACAAAGTCCCTCATTGATTTAGAGGTTTCTTTCTTCATTTGTACCAATTGGACCAAAAGATCTTTCCAATCTTCTGTGCTCTTGAACTTGTGTTCGAATGCACTTCTTATATCATCCCAATGGGTGATAGACCTCGGGGTAGCATGTAGAACCATTCGGTAGCCTTTTCTTGAAGTGACTCCACAAAGAGTCGAACGACACATCTTCATCCTCAACACCCAACACACCACAAGCAGTGATAAATGTTGCTACATGCTCTTCAGGGAGTTGAGAACCATCCCCTTTGAATTTTAGGAAGTTTTTTCTCAAGCCTCTCAAGTAACTCATAGAGTGGTTGAGCACAAGCTTGATGGACCAGTGTTTCCTCCCCATGGTACATTAGGCCTACGGGCCTCACGATCACATTCACACTCATGATCCCCCATTCTATTTCTATTTCTAGCTTCCAACCTTGCTAAGGTTGTGGCTTCTACTACTGCTCTTTTGTCTGCCTTGGCTTGAAGTCTCTTGATTTCTTTGAGTTGAGCTCTTATTTCCTCTTCCGCTCTCACCTCTCTTTCTCTAGCTTCTTCTTTGGTCTCTACGTTAGTGAAATATTCAAGGTTCTCGTTGATGTATGGAAATTCACCATCCAAAGGATTGGAAACACTCAAGTTCCCAACGTGACTGGTTTCTTGAGAAGGAGGCCTCTGGATTTTGAGTAGCTCTTGTATCCTTTGAAGTTCCTCAAAAATGGGATCAGTTTGTCCTCCTTGTCTCTGTTGCCAGGTGTATCTTCTATCCATCAGCTTGAAAATCTATGCTCTTCTTTGTGGTGCTGGAATTTGTCTTTACCTCTCCAATTCAGCAGTGCGTTCTTCTTCAAGGTCTAGAATCCTCATGGAAATGAAGTAGTGATTGGTACTTTGTCTATTATGCCAGATAGCTTCCCTCAAATCTAAAGCAACATCTTCTTGGATGTGTAAGATCAATTCAGGTATTTCAATAGGAGGGTTTCCTAAATAGCCATGATTTGAATCCATGTGCCTCATATAGCCATTCAAATTCCAATTTTTTTCTCTTTTTGAATTTTGAATTTTTTGACCTTGTGGTCACATTCAAGTGCGAGATGTCATAAATCTGCCCACGGTGGGTGTCAAAAACTGTTGGTGAGGAAATTTTTGGGTGGAAAAACTTGTGGATTCCTTGCCAATGCTATGGGAATCTAAGTCCCTCTACTTAACCAATGCTAATGTCAGTATATGCATGCGCATGAAAAGGTGGATTTCTGTGGTGGCCTTTTGGCTAGGGATCCAACAGGGGCACTCCACTGACCGGTGGAAAATGCTTATAGTTATCTACAAGGGGGAATTTTATATGAAGGTGGGAAAGGGAGTGAGAAAAGAGGTAGGAGAACTAATGTTGCAGGTAGAAAATCAGATTCCTACATGCACTAGTTAGAAACTTCATCACATGCACTAAATTTAGAGGAAACAACCCTGCAAATGGCAATAAGACCAAATAGAATTTTATGAACACAAAGTATCATGAAATTCCTCAGTCAAAGAAAGCTAGAAACTCCTTCTTCTTGTATTGATGCTTAAACAAAAGTTGTACATAGTGGAGAAATGGAGGAAATTGAGAAAAGGGGGAAATGGAAGAAAATGGCTATCTCCTTTGTTCTCTCAAAGTACAATGCACTCGTGCTTTTACAAGATTAATTGTCAACCCTTTATAATGGTGTGAAGAAGCCTTTGAATATATCATGCAAGAAATAGTTAGAACTTCTCCTTTGTTAGTAAAAAACGATTTACAATTTCTTTTCAATCATTCGCATCCATTCAGATTCTTGATTTGTGAAGAAATGCCAATGGTGAGAAAAACTAGACTTTTCATAATGCAGTCGTTACACTCGTTTTATAACTTTGAATTTGAACCGTTCATCTTGCCTTTGAAACTTTAAACTAGAGTTGTCCATGTGGGAGAGATTACGGAGCGGGCGTGGAAGATGCCTTTTGCATTTTGTGACTTTATAGAGATTTGGCATTTTTTACATTTTTAGTCCGCCCTCCCACTTTTGATATAAGCTTGACATAGCTTCACTTGAGTGGAGACAGAGTCGTGGGTCACTTTTATAATTTTACCTTTTTTTACTATGGGCTCAAAAACACAAATTCCTCCACACACCCGCCTCCATGCTTTGACCTTCGATGCAGACTTAATATTTGACTTTTTCCCTCTTAGCATGATTGGGGCTGCGGGTCACTTTATGACTTTTCACCATTTTTACAAAGAGGCTAAAAATACAATTAGCTCCCCCGACCTGCTTCCCGACTTTGACTTTCCAATGGAGGGCTCAAGATTTGAATTTTTCCTTTGTGCTTGGCAGGATGCGGGTAACTTTTTTACTTTAAGTCCCTTTAGTGAAAAAGGATCAAATTCTCAAATCTCCCCGATGATTCGCCTCTCACTTTGACTCTTTTGATGCAGGGATCAACACTTGAATTTTTCCTCTTAGCATGATCCGGGTCATGGGGTCACTTTATGACTTTACACCTTTTTTACAAAGAGGCTCAAAAACACAAATTGCTCCGCCAGCCCGCCTCCAATTAGATATGTCCATGTACCCATGGATAATGGAACCAAAATTTGACAGGGAAGATAATTCCCGTCATTCACGACTATGGAAAAATGTAGAGAAGAAGAAAACTCCACCGCATTGCGCCCGATTTTCAAATTTCTTTTGCAAACCAAGGAATTGAAAACAATACAAGGTTCGACAATCCATGGCCATAGAAAGATTGACAATTTCATTCAGATGGGGACAAAAATAAAATTTTCATGTGTCCAGACAGAAAAAGAAAATTTATCAAAACGTGCAGACTGGAGAGTTTAAACAACTTCAAAGCATGAATTTCTCTATCTTTTCAGACTTCCAACTTTACTTGAACACTCTTGAGGGTGTGAGCTCAAATTTTTGAATTTGACTTAAAAAATGAGGGGGGGATTTTGAGGGTGACAACACTTGCATTATGTTTCAAATTGCACTTATTGTATTAGGACGATTATGACAAGTGATTTTAACTAAAATTTTGTTACTTACTATTTTGATTGATGATGATGATTTTGACATGCAACTTAAATTAGTGCATGGAAAGTGTGTAACACATGTGTGTTAGATATAATATTATGGATACAAATTGTTGGTATGTAATAGAGGTAACGAGGGTTATGCTTATGCTACATTATAGTATAAATGCAATGTTTTGTAATGTTATTATTTAGAATATAATTGAATCATTCATACTATTATTTATTTCAATGGACATATTTTATGATTACTAAAAATGTGATGGGAACTTTTATTTGTTATGCTTCCGAGTGTACATAAATTAGAGACACAAAACACGACTCATTTTCTATACAACTTAGGAAGTTTGTTATTCTTATGGTGCTTGGTTAATCATTTTTGCTACCCATGTAACTTTTAATGTGGCATTATGTTCGATTAATATGTTATTTTTTATGTGTTACTATATATAAATTTATGTTTCCATTTCATGTTTTGTCATCCATTGTCTCCCTTCAAAATTAGAAACTCAGATTTGTGTTTGAGACCAATTTTGGAGAATTGATTGGGGTAAGAAACCTATGTTTCTTACCTCAAAACTAGGCCAAGTTACTACTAATGGGGTAGGATAAATTTTGGTGGCTAATTACACCTTTTGGAAAAGAAATACATAATCACTCGGGGTTATAATAAATGTGCCAAATTAAATTCTAACTTCAATATTACATGAGGTTAAATGAAGTGGGTACCTAGGATAGTTAATCTATCTTGGGAATGGATGTTTTGGAGTACATATATAATTATTTTCCCCTTATTTGATGGAGGAATGATTTATATTTTGGGTTTTTGGAATGAGTCTTAAATAGTGTAAATATGGGTGTATGTGTGCTTGAGTGGGATACCATTTGACCTTGTTTTTTTGGCATGTTGGTGCTAGTCCTTTATGGCTAATTTTGAATGTTGGTTATTGGATATACAATTATATATTGGATGGGAATTTTATAAATATCTAAGGATAGGTTTCTTGGAATTTTTGGGAATGGAACGCTTGTTGAATTTTTGCATGGTTTATTTTTGAAGTCTTAAATAATAAGCATTAAGAGGTAGGCTCTAATTTCACACTTTAAATATTCTTAATAATTTTTGAAATATCCTTTTGAATTTTGATCTTCTTTTTATTGTATTTTATGCTCCTTGCACTATGTTGATATGTTTATGTAAATTTTGGAATATCAATATTTCTAGTGCCACTATGGTTGTACTAGTAAATTATGTGTGTGAGGAATATGTAGGGATAAAAGTTAATTTTTGTTGAATAAAAAGGATAATTATTATTGTTGTATGATAAAATGGAGGCCTATTTTTGGGAAATATAATATTAATGGAATAACTCATTGTATCATAAGAGGAGTGGATGTACCATGCGAGGGATCATTGAGATAGATTAGTTTATCATGTTACCGTATTCCATGGATGACATGGATGTAGGGGCCAAATGAAATTAGTTGCTTTGGGTATTCATTCCCTTAAGAAAACTAGTTATAGGTTTTCATTGTGTTTATTTAGACCTAGATTTAAAATTGCTCTCTCTACAAACTATTTTCCAAGTAAAAATTTGATTATGAATGTTGTGTGAAAAAATGAGGTGTTCATTGTTGTAAAAATATCATTGGTTATTCTTGTTGTTTTATGAGTCTTGTTATGAGTGTTTTCCCTATTAGATTGGGGAATTCTAATGGTTAGTATGGAGAAAATAATTCCCACATGTTGTGGTTGGGAGGTGAATGTTGTTTTCTCTCCTTTGTACAAAAGTTTGTAATGTTGTTATTGCAGGAATTAAAGTGTTAAAGGATGCATTGGAGGTTTTTGTATAGTTTTGTTGTAAATTGTGTTATAGAGATCTATGAAATGTGTACGTAGTTGTAGTGGTATAAATTACATCATGGATATAAATGTACTAGTGTTCCCTATTGTTACTTTAGACATTATATTCTTACAAAAAGTATGTAAGTTGCTTGATTGAAACCAAATGCACAATTAAAAAGAAACCGAAGTATGAAATTGTTATGTGAATGTAAAATACACCACCGTATTCATTTTGGAATATAGAAATGTTTGGGTTTCATAAATTGAAATCTGATTACTAGGTTTGAAATTTCATTTCCAAATACTAATAACATATTTGTTCTTATTTAAATTGTAGAACCATACAATGAACTTGTAGCTAGAACCAATAAGATGAATGAAATAGATAAATTTACTTTAAAGGAATAACATTACTTATTTTCCACTCTTAGATGTAAATCATAATATATTTAAAAAAACTAGAATTGATAGTCTTAGTATTTCACACACATTCCCATCACACGTGGTATATATATGTATATATATTATAATATAGTTGGGGTATACTATATCTTATATACATGCATACACCTTGTATGCATCCAAAATAGATTTTAAATCTTATTGTAATAGTTGAGAAGTAGGACCAAATTTTTGAAATAAAAACATAAAACCAAAACATAAGCTCTTACATCACCCTTATCCAAACATAGATTGTAAATGTTCAAATTTTATTGCTATGGAATTCTCTCTCTCTCTCTCTCTCTCTCTCACACACACACACACACACACACACACACACACACACACACATGTGTATACATACACACATACATACACACACAAATCACACACACACACTTACACACACCACCACACATATTTAGTGTTATTATTTATAACCCAAAAAAGAAACAAAAACACAATGGGTTTGGTACATAAATCATACATACACCCAAATGTATTGAGAGGGAGGGGATGCAATGACCATATTGTACACATGGATTATATGGGTGGGTACCCCCTTAATATTTATAAAAAAAGAACTTAATAAAGGGGGGGCTTGGTTGGGGCTAAATCACCCTATACTATTTCTCTTTATATTTAAATATATCCATGACATAAATAAGCCCTTCATGTGTGTGTGTGTGTGTGTGTGTGTACCCCTGTGTGTGTGTGTGTGTGTGTGTGTGTGTGTGTGTGTGTGTGTGTGTGTGAAACCCACCCCATGCTGCATTTCTCTTTATATTTAAATATATCCATGACATAAATAATCCCTTCATGTGTGTGTGTGTGTGTGTGTGTGTGTGTGTGTGTGTGTGTGTGTGTGTGTGTGTGTGTGTGTGTGTGTGTGTGTGTGTGTGTGTGTGTGTGTGTGTGTGTGTGTGTGTGTGTGTGTGTGTGTGTGTGTGTGTGTGTGCATGTGCGTGCATGCGTGTGTGTGTGTGTGCATGCGTGCGTGCATGAACGCACGCGCGCGCGTGTGTGTGCGTGTGTTTATATACATGTATAAACAAGAAACATATAAAAAAATATACCTTCATGAAAATAAATAGTATATATGAAACAAATAAATTCATTGTGTTACAAGCAAATGTAACCCACATAGGATATAGATACAATAATCCAACACTGTAAACAAATTCAAGTTAAACCTTCCTCCTTATGCTTTGCTTCTCCAAGTTTACAAATTAAAGCTAAACCTTCTTCCTTATGCTTGCTTTTTTACATGTTCCTCCATTCTCTTTTCTCAAACCTACAAATGGAGGAAAATGAAAGTAAAATTTATGTTAATAAGATCTCAATGAGAATTTAGATCAAATATTAGTTATCTAAACCCTAGGGATCACATTAGTTTGATCATAGGGTGCGATTTAATCCTACCTTGGGTCTTTAGGTGAATGATAAATCTAACCATGTTTAATTAAATTAACTAAGCTAAATAGACTTATTTAACAAGTGTATAAGTATAGATAAGTTTTTGTGATTACAAAACATAATTTTAGTTATAATAAAAATATAGTACAATGCTAGTCATACAAAACATTGGGCGAAAAGAGTCACACTCTAGAAGGAGGAGAATATTAAGCTAGTTAGGCGTTGAGAGAGAGGCCAAATCACCTAAAATTAACAACATTAAATCTGTTTTTAGAAAATAAGATTGTGTTTTTAAATTAAAAATGGCATGGAAACAAAACCACCAAAGTGTAGGAAAAACAAGAGAAACACACTGCAACAAAAAAACATGATAATCAATGAAGGTAGAGGATAAGGATTTTAGTGTATCCCATAACCACCATTGGGATAGGGGTGGGAAATATCCTACATGGGATACCATTCATTTTTTTACTACATCTCATATTTTTTATTCTACTGGTGGGGAGAAATTACCAATGCAAGCTGCAAGATTCTCCCCAAAAGGGTTATAGGATATCATCTACCACCACCATCATCAAGTTAGTCAAAAATACCTCCACTACAAGTGGGAGAAGGTTTATATGATATGGTTTGAGAGTAAAAATGATGGGAGAGAAGCTCCATTAGCTAGTGGAACATCATATATGAAAACCTCAACTATGACCCTAAGCAAGAGAATAATGCTGCAACATGTTTGGAGGCACCTAAATGACAATATGGGGACATTACCATAATGTACAAGTAGAGATACTTTATCACCTTTAACTTGATATGAAGAAACATATTCGAGATATGAGTAATTTTAACAATCACATATACATATCTATCCATAAATATGTTGTTAAAAATAAAAAAACTACTACCTTTATGTATATGAAAAGGAATATTAAAAAATATTTTCCAATAATCATTGTATTTTCAAGAAGAATTCTTAAATACCCCAACACAATCATTTTCTAGGTGAAAACATTTGGGATAAAAGGTTGAAAAAGGTTACAAATAAATTTCTACAAATTAAGCATACAAGTAGAACTAGAAAAGGTTTTTATAGATTTATAATGTTGGTAAGTGAGTAAGTAAGGTTCGAACCTCCATGTGCTTGATCATGTCTTTGACAAGGAGACCTTGATAAATGAGACACCAAATAAAATGGGATTTTTAATGATCAATGTGAGCTTTCAAAAGGTTAAAAAACATTATGGACCAAACCGCATCCCAATATTTAATATTCTAGTGCTAGTTTAAATAATCATACATAACATGTTTTGAGGCAAGGATATGGCATCTAATTAAGGTTTTGACAAGAAAATATAGGGTGGCTATTAGTGAATGCCAATATCTACACAAAGGAACCCTAGAGGAGATTCCAATTTTGTGTAGGCAATCATCAAGTATGGAGTTTTAAATTTTAAAAATGGACTCTACATCATCATTAAAGATGAAATTTATATTTAAGAAAATCCCAAAATAACCACATATGAGAATCCATACAAAATCGAACATTATGAAAATTGAGAATGAGAGACCAACATAAGGAGAGAGAGTTGATTGAAATTCAAAATGCGAATCAATTTCCAACTTAGATGATGGGTTTGAGAAGTTTTCAAGACTTCATATACTTTCTGAAAAATAGTTCTATTAATCTTCATAAACTTGGGTAACATAAGAAGAATTTGAAACCATTGAACTTACTAGGTTTTTTGGTCCATAGGGGTCCCTTAACTGATGCAATGGAGAAGAAATTTTTCTAGGTCATATAATCATCTAAGTTTCATATTATCCATTCAAAACTGCGAGAATCATGCATATGATGATCAATAAAAATTCAAACATTCAAGAACCATGAGTAGTCATTAAGAAACAACCAAAGACTTATATAATCATGAAGCCCAAAACTTTCTCAAACACTAGAAATGTATCAAAACACTATACTCAAGGTCATAATCAATTCAAACATGCTTAAAAATATAAGGTATACTTGTTTATGCCATTCACAAAGTCACATACCTTCAATTTTAATCATTCTCCTTTAGATCTCCACCTAGGCTTGTATCCTTGAAAACTAGTAATTTTTCATGAAATAGAAAAAATATAAGGAATATGATGTAGGAAAGGATAGTATAATCACACAAATACATCAATAATCAAGACATCATAGTAATTTCTCCTTTACTTAGATTTGACTCTAGGATAATTTCTAGGCTAAAGAAAGTTTATTTTAGTCTATCTGATTACACTTACCATAAATAACTTCAATTTTCATCATAGCTTGTCATATGCCCTACCTATGAGGTCACTTCAACTCTCTTATAATTCACTCATGCTTATTTAGGCCAAACTACCCTTTCCTTGCTTCTTGTCTAGGCTCTAGTTCAATTTAGGAAACTTTTATTTCTATATCTCAAGACCTCTTTTCCTATCATGTACCCCTTGATTAGTGGGCATTACACCAATTCCAATGTCATTATACTAAAAATTTGCAATTAAGGGATGTTAACCTTTTCTAGGTTCCTTAACTTGGTTATTTTACACTTTTCTAGCTTCTTGAAGATTCAACAAGTATCTTATGGTTTTAGGTCTTTCTAATGATCCTTAGGGATTATTCCCTACTTCTCCATCCATAAAAATTTATATTCTCCACTGAGATACACTCTAAGAAATCAAAATTTCACTTCATCCTCTTTGTCACTATTGTCCTTAAGGATCCTTAAGATAGATAGGTTATTATAGATATAGCTAGGAGACACCACAAATGCCAAAGATTCTCTCCCAATTCCTCAATGTCCTTTAACCATCCTAAAGATATAGAAAAAAATTTAAGTCCCAACCCTACCTTGTTCTCTCTATACCCTACTTCCTCTTTACAACCTTGCCAAACCCTTAACTAGGTCACACCAAGAGGAATGTCATGCACAAAATATTTTATAGGGATCTTCAACATGAAATGAATAAAAATTCAAGTGCATGGTAAGGTGTTTTAGATGTGTATAAAATTTTAAGAGCTTACTCCTAGTTTATATTTTACATCCTTTGTTAAGTATTCTTCTAGTTAGCTCTCTCATTGTAGCTCCCAGGTTTTCAAGCCTACTATAAAAATATCTAGAGAAATATCCAAAGAAATTAACTAATAAGAAGTTAATACACCTCCTCATTATTAGTATCTAATTTCAGGCATAAAAATCTTGGTTTGATACCTCTACAACCATGCCCTAGTTTGTTCCTTCACTATGCACTACTGAGACATGATGAGGTTGAATTTGTGTAATAATATTTACTAGGGATCAATTTGAATCCCAAAAATTGGATTGTAGACTTATGAGAATCATACCTTTATAATGACCTTACTAGTAATACTTGGAAAACATGAAAATGTACTTTTTCTTACTTTCTCTCTTGTCCCCCTATGTAGATCTCACATTCCTAGCTGAAAGAAGTCTCATGTTCTTAAATATAAGGGGTTCTTTCATACTAATAAATAACACATTCTTACCACATTTCACCCAATGATGTCAAGATCCCTTATTCTTGAAAGATAATGAAAAAAATATCTTATTTTATTAATAACAGGCATAAACTTGGTTCAGGGTTATTAAGAGAACCAATCATGCAAAAAGGTTACAAAGGTTAGGTTCAACCTTACATTTGTTTTTTCCTCTTCACTGCTCATTTATGTTTGAAAGGTGTCATGCATGTTCCCATAGTGCAAACTAAATACAAAATTCCTTCACTATCATCTTTGGTTACAGGTCATTGGAGGTTTCAACTTACCATGCATCAAAGTAAAATCAATTGTTCAGAGTATTATAAGATCCTACTTATTTGAGGATCAATCCTAATTACTCATAATATTTTCATACAATGCACAAATTCTTATCTTACAAGGAAACTATCCAAGGTCACATAGTTTTTATACATTCACAGTATTATATATTTAATATACCTTGGAACAGAGGACACCCTAGTCTAGCATTCTCCAAGTAACTACAGTCATGCTTCCATGTGTAAAATAAGGAAAAATATCTTGCACGAGATCATACATACCAAGAGCAAGTAATAACTATCAAATGCACTCATAGAAAGTCTTATAAGACACCCTCACTATCATTTAAATTCCCAAACCCTCAAGGTATTCAACATGCAACACCTTCCAAAATGCATACCCTTAGATGATTAATCATCTCTATCTCTCACAATCACATCATATACACCTTATCACTCATGTTTCACCCACAATTATAGAGTTCAAGATCTAATATACATAACCTTACTAAAGCACAACACACAATCATCCAAAATTACAAGCAAACCTTCAAAAACTGAGCTTTTCCTTCAAAGTTTCTTGAAAAAATCTACAGAATGAGACCCTATCCAGATAGAATGAGGGTAGACAGTTACATTTGATCAATATATAGCTATCTCTCATCTCCTAACCGAATGAACTCTTAGCTCCCTTGGTCACATGAGTGACTTCTAGGCTCAACATTAAGTTTCTTAACTTAAAGACTCAAAATCCTTAATTATTGACCCATATTATGACATTATAACCCTTAAGAATACCTAAGACACTCCTCTTGACCTCTATTTCCTCATTTTGCAAGTTTACAAGCTCAAGAGTTCATGGGAACAATCAAGACAATCCAAAATGGCCTCCATTTTCAAATTTTGCATTTTGGAGGGAAAGTGAATTTTCAAAATTTTAACATCCTAGACTTACATTAGCACACCTAACCACACCTAATGACCTTAAATACCACACCTAAAAAGCCAAAATTGATACCTTTATGGCTTATTCATGTACATGGAGTGATGCTCCTACATCAAAATCTCCCTTGATCATTAAGGTTTTCTAACACCCTTTATGCCTCTTAAGAATATTGTAAAGTGTTATAAGCCATTTTTGAGCCAATTATTATTTTTATTCCAAAATTATAGTTCAAGATTAGACCTTGCAATTAGCCTTAAAAGGGATAAAGCTAGTGATCTAGATAACTTGCAGCTTTCAAGAAAATACACCCATGTTTTCAAATACCCATTTGGGCCTTTTAACTTCATGTCAAGTTTCAATTTTCAAATCCTCAAGCATGATTCTCATCTCACTCTTTCATTTTTATTCACTAGACAACTAGGCCTTTCAAGGGTTTGAAGTAGCTTCTGAGGGTTTTAAAACTTAACCACCGCTTTACACTCTAAAACCACCTTATTGTTGGCCATTGTGTCTATAGTGTTTTCATTGATGGAAAAGGGAGTCAAGAGTGTTTTGGTGTCTCTATGAGGTGTCATTCATAGTCAAACAAAAAGGTTGATTGGTAGTGTCTTGATTTGGTCAAGTTGCTATAGTGTCTTGGCATGGTCTTCAACATGGTGCAAGCATGCATGGTCATGGTATGAGTCCAAAAGGTCTTCATGAGGCCCATCATGGTTATTATGATGTGTGAAAGGTGTATATGTGTCTATAAGTTGAATACAAGGTTTGTTTTGGTGAGTTAGGTGGTGAAGAAGGTCATTCTAGGCCTATTCGTAGACCTAGTGTTTGATGCATGAATGGGAAACATGAATTATGTAGTAGGGAAGGCTTGTTGAAGCATTTTTAGAGCATTGAGATGTTTCATAACACATGTATGAGGAGTTTCAGGTTTATACTTAGGTGTTTCATCATCTTCATGGTCCTTGTGGAGCAAGAAGGTGAAGACTAGTCAAGAAAGTATAGACAAGTCTTGGTGGTGAGAACTTTATAGATGTATTTGACCATGGATGAGAGTTGACATTCATAAAAGAGGTTGTCATGACGCTTCAAGTCAAATTTTAGGCCAGGTTGATGAAATTTTCTCAAGTTATGATGCTTTTGGGAAAACCAAGTTCTAAAGAAGTAAAAATAGCTTGATATGTGGAATTATGATGCTTTGACCTACTCACACACATCTACATGGGTCCTTGAGGCTTTGAAGGGTGTTTTTCATTGAAATAAGACCATTTAAAAAAGAATGGATTGATTTGGTCATCATATTTTTATGAATGAATGTTAATAAGATAAGTTGCTCTAAAACCCTAGTTAAACCCTCCTTCTAGAGTGATATGCATCGGGTTGTAGAGGATTATCAAGGGCTCCTTTTGACATTAGTTTCATGTTCCAAATGCTTCTAGGAAGTGAGAGAAAATCCCTAGTTTTGTGGAAATTTGTAGTTTTACGGATGAGATGGAATATTTGGGATGAGAAGTTAATTGTTCTAGAATACTTGGGAGGTGTGCTAGATTTCCATGAAAATTTTCAGATAGGTTGCTCAAAGAAAATTGAAGATACAAGTCTCCAAAATAGCATTATCATTATTGGCCTAGAAGGTCTAAAAGCTAGTCTTGAGGTTTGAGGTGAGTTTGATGAATTTTCATGTTGGAGTAGAGTTATATGGACTTGGAAAGATTGGTATAGTCCCTCATGATGTGTTTGAATTCCTTGTTTGATCTGGAAAATAGTTTTCATGATGAAGACCTAATGGCCTAAAACTTCCATATTAGGCCTATCTAGAAGGTGACTGAATCGGGAATGCTAGAGTGAATTTATCCATGTAACATATGATTATTAGTGATTGAACATGCTGGTATATGTTTCCTTGATGTTTTCCATGATTTAGTTGAGCTTGGAAGTGGCATTGGAAGTCTTAGGAGCCAGATTCCTCAAGATTAGTTCTTGAGTTCAGTTTTGTAGTTTGGACATGTTTTAGAGATTGAGCTCTCTGAAGGCCTTATATTATGTTTTGGAAAATAAAATGAGGTGTTACAAAAATAATACTCAGATAAATTTCCAATGTTATATTACTTGATCCTTGATGATGATTTTCTATGTGAATTTGGTTGTTCTTCATAATGAATTCTAGGTGCTTGAAAACCTAGTTGTGCATGCTTGCTTCTTGGAGTGTTTCATGGTGGAAATGATAGTTACAAAGTTTCCTTAGCTAGTTGGTGATGTTTAGAGATTATTCATGAATTTTATGGATATTTTGGAGGCATGAAAAGTTACTATATGATCTTAGAGCTGTTGGTACACACTCGTTGGTGCTTGAAAATCTTGTTTTGGCCTACTTGAGTGTTTTGGTGCTTGTTGGAGTGGTCTTGACCATTTCCGACCTACATGGGTATTTTGAGATGTTTTATATGATTTTATTGATATGATTTTGAGTTTGGATAACTGACCTATATGGCCATGTCCTAGCTAGTGTTGTGTATACAAGAAAGTTTATTTGACCATTTTTGACTAGTTGAGCTAGTGGGGATGTAAGTGAGCTAGAGAAGAAGGAAGAAGAGCTTAGAGGTATCAAGGACAGATTTGGAGAGAGGTTTTATGATATGAGAAGAGTTTAGGATCATATATGAAAGGGAAATAGACCTAATCATCCCATGAAGAACCAAATTTGAGTGAGTTAGGAGAGAGAAGTTTGAAGAAAGTTTGGAGCTAAATTTGGATCACTATTGTGAGAGAAACATATCTTTACTAATCATATATAGAAGGTGTATAGGTGGGTTCTTATTCATCTTAGAGGGTAGTAGACTCTTTTTATAGTGTGTGGTATACTAAATAGGGGTGGGTGCTCCTTGTGAAGTGGGTGCTTCACTAAATAAATCTTTCTTGATGTGTAATATTCTTACAAGTCCTTTGTTATGAGTAATATTAGTAGAGGTTTCAGTGGGTTTTATTCGCCTTGAGGGTTTCCCACTTCATATATGGTGTTATTATGTTCTATCTTGTCTTTTTCACTTGTGGATGGTTGTAACATGCTTAATAAGCTCACATATGGTTATGTATAATGAATGGTTAACTTGAATGATGAATGTATGACATGGTAAATGAAATGAAATATTTGTATGATTGAATCACCCTCCTCTCAGTAATTGTGATTCTAATCATTATTTCACTTATACAAACTCTTCTCATATATTTCCCCATGATTTATCACTTCATTTCCAACATTTAAGGTATTCCTTCAATTTTCCCTTCTCTAGTCTTAGTTTGTTCATAGCTCTAATAGAACTCGAAAACTTTGTTTTATCTCTTTAATCTGACATTAGATTCATTAATATCTTCTCAACATATTCAAATTTTCTTAAACCTATAACTAATACTTCCATACCACTCTCACCCTAGAATGACACCCTTCACCTTGAATTCACTAAACTAGCTCATTGATCCTCTAGGCTAACTTTCTGCATCTACAACCCACTTAATATTGTTTCATAATTTTCCTAGCCTTCTTAATGTGTCTTCACCTCCCTATTAAATAACTAATTCCTTTTCATCATATCCTTCATATAATCTACTCTTCCTATTTTAACTCTTTCATTACTTACCTTACTCTCATTTCATTTTAGGATTGTACCTTTAGTTCTTAATTGTCCTTCTCTTGTTTTAAAGCATACCTTCCTTGCAATGAATTTGACACTAACCTCATTCTTCCCACTCAAGGTATGATTCCTTTGATCACCATTTCTCCATGTTATCATTAGTCTCCATAGGTATTTTTATGAAGTCTTATTCTTGACTATTGCATAGGGTAAGGTTATTGATCGCTACACTTTGTGTTTTGAGAGGTTATTACTAGAGGATATCTATTTAAGGCCTTAATTTTATTTTGTTGATCATTGATAAAAAATACACAAATTTTCTAAGGCTTAACTCCACTCGAGACAATTTTAGTCTTCTTACTTATTTCAAGATCCAATTCTCACCACATTATGCACAATCATCCTTAGTTAAATAAGAGTTACACAAATATCAAGAGTAACTTTAGTTTCTTCATGTTTTTTTGGCTAATATTCTCCTTTAAATGAATTCGATTAAAATTTAGCAATTATTTATCCCTCCATGTTTATCATTTCACTTTAATCTTGTATTCTAAAACAAATTTCTACTAAAAATCGGCATGAATTGGTACATGGTATTAGATAAATCTTCAACTTTGTTTCTTACCTCCTTAATCATATTCTAACACTTAAACCCTCTTTATATAATTACATCACCTTACTCCATCTATTATATTCACACAATTGAATGCTATATAATGATTGTAGACTTATGATCAATTGAACACAAAACCCTCAAATAGGGCGTCTAAAACTAAAAAGATTGTATTCTTAGCCTTAGGCCTATGAAATATCATTTACATGAAACCCAAAATTGATAATTTTTGCACTTGTGCAAAAATGGGAAACTCGAAACTTTGTTACAATGGATGGCATTGATGAAATGAACCTAACTAGGGGATGCATTATAGTTTTATTATGTTTTCAGTTGCAAATTGATTAACTACATGTAATTTGCAACTATGTATGTTGTTACAGAATGTAACACCTTACATAGACTACCATTCCATGTTCATCTTTAGTAAAGAAACAAAAAATCCCTGAAGGACCAATGCATTTCCTTGATGAAGGTGAGAATTACAGTTTATGTGAGAGGTTAAACTCAATAACGACAAATAGAGTTGTAGTTTTCATGCAACAAATTCATTTTAAGTTACAGGTACATTAAATCTCATTATCTCTTCATGTTTAGATACACTTAACTATGTAGTTGAGTTGTTTATTTCATTATACAATCAATACATGTCATAAAGCTGAAAGTAGAAAGAAGTATACAACTCAAGTACATAAATTAAATTTTATTTATTCATGAAGAAGTACAATGTTTCCCACACAAGCTGTGGGATGTAACTCATAACTACTGAAGAAAGAGGTACATGAGCATAAATATAAAAGTAAAATAATAGAGGAAGCCCATTATTGCCTTGGGTTTTCTTCTAATCTCCAGATTGTAACTCTATCTTTCTTCCATGCTCCAAATAGCTAAAAGTATACTTAAAAAAGTGAAAGAAAAGGCATCAATATTGAGCTCATGGTTTGGTTTGTACTCATGTACTGTCTAACTACATGCAAATGGATTACCTAATATCAAAGGCAAAAAGTACACCCAAGAAAAGGATACAAAATTGATAAAGTAGTATTCCATAGAAGTACATATGATTCCCAAAATCATGACAACAAAAAGAAAGAAATAAAAACTATGGAACATAAGAGAGGCCAAAAAGCCTAATTATTTTCTAACTATTTTCTTAAGTGTTTAGGTACAGGTTGTAGTAGAAAATATCAATGCATGTTTTAAAATTTTGTATTATCAAGTATAGATTGCACTCAATGACTAAGCTTATTCATGAATTTCAAATTTTAAGATATCCGATCAACTATAAAAGGAAATCAATCAAGTGTAGATGAATAAATAGTAAATAAGTTCATCTTGTAAAGCATAACTATGATGAAGGCACATACTATAGAGGATCAAGAGTGAGGACTCAACTAAAATAAAGTTGCTCATAAATTCACAATGAAAGAGAGAAGCATCTCATTCTGAATGCTAGAAAGTTCAAGTTTTCAAGATTCAAGCATGGTAAACTAAAATTAGTCTTTCAGATCTCAATAATAATTTATTTCATGAAAGGATATATTTCAGTATCATGATGAAATTGCAGCAATAAAGTACATACTGAGAAAATCATATCCATATTCCAAAGTAGTAGATAAGTCAGGAGATTTTATTCAAGGATTAGTAAGGATTCAATCTAAATAGAGAAATAACAAGTAAGAATAAAAATCAGATGCATCAGACCCATTCTCAAATAGTAATCATTCAGGTTCTTTCGAAAGTCACAGGAATATCAAAAGGAAAATAGAGTTTAGGTTCTAAAAATATGCCATGAGAAACATTCAAGTTATAAGAAAAGGAGTTCTCAAAAGAATCTATGACATATAGGATTTTTGACCAAATTACAACAATGTGAAGCAAGGTACACAATCATCCTTAAATGCATCATGTACATTACATCACAGAGAAGATGAAGACTAAGTGACATGATTATATCTCAAAAAGGCAAATTGTATTGGATGCTTACAATAGAGAAAAGAGTAGATTGTAAACTCTTATCAACACCTGAGCAAGAAAAGAGATGAAAGTGAACATGTATAGTTTTCAGTCCCAAAACAATGTAAATTACACTATTCCCAGAATGGAGACAAAGCATCCATGTTATGGGTCTTGGATTTGAACAAGAAAAGAGAAAAATATAGTTGCAAAATGGGAAAAGTAAAGTATTCATTTGCAAAGGAACAAAGTACAAGATATATTACATGAAGTAAAATAAGGGTACTTCAGTTATAGGAAATGGAATAAAGAAGTGTCATCTCCAGTAACTCAATGACATCAATGAACAATTGAAGGAGATAATCTAAAAAGAAATGAACTATGATCTTGTAAATTTATGATTGCAAATGAAAGAAAGGATTGCAAACAGTTCTAAATTGGACTTTTCAATTACATCAAATAAAAATATTTGATACAAAGTTCATCGTAACAATTATAGAATGGGAAAGGATCTTCTTCAGCTTCACAATCAACTGGAATTCCTCAGGATGTCATTCAGAGTAAACACAAGACCATCTATTCCAGTCACCTTGAGGAGAAAACATTTCAAAGTTCAAGCAGAAATTTGAAGCATTTAAAGAGAAATTTGGTACAATCAAGCAAGGATGTATCACATAATTTGACTTAGCATTAAACCATATGAAGACTGAGCCATTTAAATCAGAAGGGAAGTTGAAAGATTTTTCTAGAAATCAACAAAAATGTTATACACAATCATCTAAACAATGATAATATATAACTGCTAGTGAGTAAGACATGCACCCAAATGAGAAAATAATAGTGACATATTCTAGTTGCATGATATTGAATGCCAACAGAGATCTCCAAAGAGTAAAGCTAAAACATCATGGAAAAATACATAATATAACCATGAATAAGTGAAGCTCTCAAAGTTATAGAATCAGAAAATGGCATCCATTTTCTAGAAAAGTAAATCAATTACGGTCTAAAGCTAATGCATCCACATCGTAAAACTATAACCCATAAATGCTGAATTTGAAATGAGATCACAAAAACACAAAAGCTTAAAACAAAGGTAAATCTTATTTCATGGTGGTCGAGTATGAGAAGCCCAACCCACACCAAAGAAAAATGAAGAGTTTGACAAAGCAATATCGACCCATTTTACGATATCAAAACAATACCGTGGGTTGAGATGAAAATAGAGTGAGTAATGCTCGAAATGAGGATCTCTATGGATATCAACCAGAAATCAAAAACTAGGAATCATCAATGGAGTTTAACTCACATATATCTACAAGAACAAGAAATAAATTTGGATTCAAACCCATCAAAGCAGGGTCGATAATATTAAAATATAGATCAAGGACTACATTAAATCAAGCATATTATGACTACATTGTATGAAAACCTTAACACCTAATTAGACACTAATGTGATCAAGTTAACCATTTAACCTACCTGGAGGAAGGATGTATGTCAGACTTATGTTTTTTAGGAAATCCTCGCACAATGAATTTTGCTAAAACAAGAATCTGAAAATTTTCAATCTTCAGACTTCAGGGTTTTACCCTTTTAGAGTTTTTAAGCTAAGTTTCAGAATTGTATTTGATTTTTCTGAAGTCCGAAACTCCAAAAGTCTAAATTTTTAGACTTTTAGGTTTTCAGAAAATTTTGGCTCTTTTTGTTTAAATCCGACTTGGACTTCTGAAGTCCAAAATTCTGAAAGTCCAAAAATTTAGACTTTCGGGTTTCGGGTTTTCGAGTTCTCTGAGTCATTTTAGGATTTTCACTTGATTTTTTTCGAAGTTTGAAAATCTGAAAGTCTAAATTTCAAACTTTCAGGTTTTCGGGTTTCAGACTTTTAGTTGCCAATTCATCTTTTTGCTTCCCTTTTTCCGAAGTTTGAAATCCCAAATTTTTTAGAATTTCAGACTTTCGGGTTTTGGAACTTCGGAGGTTCTATGCATGATTAATTCTCACCTACCTCCGTATGGATCAAATTTTTACCATTAATGTCGGGATTTCTATATAAACGTGGATTTTTACTTTTTTATTTTTACTGACACATTTGCTCTGACATTTCGCTCTCATAGTTTTTGGCATCCTTTTCAAGGTATGTTTTTGTTTTTATTTCCTCTTGGTTTAGGTATTTTCCCTCCTTTTCCATTTTTTTTTCTTTTTTGTTTTCCCTCTGTTGTTCTTGTAGTGTCTTTCTTTTTTCACCATGTTTTCATTGTGTGGAGGTTTCTCTAGGTTTTCAAGTATGGGGATCTTTCTAAGTCCCTCATACTTCCTCCTATTTCTCAAAATCCACTTTGGTTTCTTAACACCTCTTTTTACAGTTCCTCTAGAGACCATTCAGAGATTATTTTTGAAAAATTCATTTAAGAGAACTCCTTCAAAAGATCACAAGGCGGGAAACTATTTTAGGGAAAATTTTCAAAGAAAAATCTTCAAAATCTTCACTTTCAAAATTTTGGAGAACTACTGCTTCGGAGATTTCTTTTGGACTTCCCGACTTCGGGAATTTTTTTTTAGAGATTTCTTTTAGTATTTCATTTCATACTTTTTCAGTTCAGGTTTTCGGAGATTTCGGTTTCTAGTTTTCAGAGAATTCAGATTTCAGGTTTTTGGAGAATTGGGAATTTTAGACTTTCGGGATCCCTGACTTCAGAATTTTTTTTAGAGATTTATTTCAGTATTTCCTTTCAGAATTTTTCAGTTCAGGTTTTCAAATTTCTCTTGCTCTATGATTTTTGGATTTCTGTAACATTCAAACTCTCGAAGCATAGGTTTGATGTCCACCTCCACTTCAAAGGGGAAAGAAAAGATGAAATACACATTTCCCAATCCTTCTTAACCTCTAATTTAGGAAATATCAGGGACACCGATCTCAGGGCGATTGATCTTCCCGATTAGGAAAGATTAAAGGCCCCAAATAAAAAGCCATGGATGCAATCCATCTTCAACAAAGATGGTCTTTCCTTGCCGCTAGTTTTCCTGCATCCGTGCAATGCCCAAAATTTGGCCTAACTACAACAACTCACTATGAAGAGGACTCTATGTTGAAAAGAGATATCGATGATAAGGTGGTAATCCATCTCGACCTGGATTTATTTGAATACTTGTTCAAACTTCCAGACGTATAAGATTACGCCACTATCTCACCTGAAATAGTAGTTGAGCACTAGGATAAAAAGTAGGAAGTATGCTCGAAGGTCATGATGAAGTCTTACCTAACTAATAATTTTTCCAAGCTGGCCAAGACTATACATCGATCAGATTTCATTCAGGAGGTCAACAACCTCATTATACTCTTGAGCAGAGTTTCAAGTCTTCCTTCTGTAAAGGAATTCCAAGAATGGATGTTCTTGTACATAGCAACGATCAAGAAGAATGATGAGTTTATCTGATGGGGTGAACATATTAGTAGCAACATTCACTACCAGTTGGGAAAGGTGGTAGAAACTAAATCCTTCTACATGAAATATTTCCTAGTATATGTAGCTACTGCCATGGGGGATTTATCAGGGTTAAACACCAACAGTGTTTGGAGCACATCCCAAATCTATGAATTTTATCCCATCTTACTCTTGATGAGGGGAGAAAGAACTTTCGAAGAATCAGTGATGCTTTCTTCACTGTTGTCCTCTATCACTTCGACAAGGAGCTATATAATCGGTGGATTTCCGATGAGGCTTTCCAAGAGGTGCGAGAATGGGGAGCAATCTACCTTTAGTTTCCCACATTCACCTACCTTTAGATTCTGGGTTTCATAGGTTCCCTAGCAAGTTTCCAAGGTGCCCCACTGACAAGTGGGTTCTTCTAGAATTGGTTCGGCAGTTGTTGGATTACCACAAAATCCAAAATAAGCGTCACAAGGTGGGAATGCATTTCCTTGTTACAATTGGCAGGTATTCTTGCCCAACTATCCACAAGGCAAGAAATGTGGATGTTGAAATGGCTAAGGTAACCCTGCAGACCTTCCATCCACAAACTAACTTTGACTATTGGGGTAAGTTTGGGGAGACAGGGAAGTCTAGTGCTCATATACCACAATTAGAAGACATATGGATCCATTTTCGAGACAAATTCATCGTGCGGCAAAGGGATTATGAGAGATTAACCCTTGATGAAGTGCGATAGTTTGGGTTGGCTGATGTGCCAAAGGACTTATAGGATAATGATGAGGTCCTAGATGCATCATTTAAGGATGATGATGTTGCCAATCAACCACTGCCATAGGTTGATTGGTATGTGAAAAAGTGTAGTAATACCAAAGAAAGGGTGGGCCCTATTCTAAAAAGAACTTTCAGTTGGTTTGCCACTTTGGGAATCTCACCCAAAGGGGAAAATCAACCTTCAAATATAGGGCCCACATCAACAGTAAACCAACCAACACCTACAAAAGGAAAGAGATCGACTCAAAGGGTTCCCACGGTTCAAAAGAAGATCTCATTTTTGGTTGGTGTCTCATCTCTTTCTAGGTATGCTGCTTCTAGGGTTACAACACCTACAATATCAGTTGCTAAGGTTGTGAAATTAAGTGATTCCCCAAGTATCATTCAGGATACATCCCATCTTCCCGTCCTCCATTATCACTTCCAATATCAGTTACCTCCACAACTTCCACCATTTCCTCTTTCTCGTCTCCTTCTATGGCCCAGGTATTTTCGCACTTCCAGTTTTATCAGCTGGGGAAAATATTAGGTCACCCATTTCCTACTCACTTCCTTTGGCACTCCCATTTTCTTCAATCTCAACCCCAACATCACCTTGTCAATTCCTATGGCTCTCCTCACTCCCACACCTTCCATCATTGCCACCTCTGCTCAGATATTAGTTGGCATTTCTAGTGACCTCGCCCTAACTGGTACCTCAGGTATCGATCTTCTACTCCATCATACTCATCTCTAGCCATACAAGAGTGGTCATTTAGAACAAATCCCAAGAAGAAGAAAAAGGTTCCTCTAGGAGATGTGATAGATCTCAGTATTTTAGAGTCCATACCAAAAAGACAAGCTAAGAGACTAAGAACCGTATCAAGTCTAATGGTTAATCCATCAAGAGAGTGCGTGATAGAAGTGGCTACCCCTATTGAGGGGAAAACTAAAGAAACTATCACAGTAGTAGACTACCGGATCTCAAAGTTCTCATTGGGGAAGGCTACAAATGAAGGATCCAAGTAGGATGTACACACTGCTCTTGGGGCCCTTTTGGAGAAATATGATAAAGACTAGGCCACCAAGGATGATCTCGAGGCCAAAGTTGAATAGCTCACTACACTGCTTTGTGTAGAGTAACTCATCCCACTCCATCCATTAACATCTCAACTACTACGGACATGACAATTTTGTCTACAATCGATGATATCTCTTATCATGAGCTTGAGAAGCTAGGTTAGAAAGGGAGAATAATGAATGGATGGATGGAGAGGATCTTGTTAGAGGCCAACCCTTTGATCAAGGAAGCTGTGGAGATTTATGCTGATTTATAGATTGCAAAAACCACCATCGCTAAGATGGACGAATCTCTCTTCGAAGATAATAATAACTTGAATTTAACCTTGGTGACGTGGAGTGACATAAGAGAGGAATATTCTAACTTACTTCTACAAGAAGAGGTAATTAATGATGCCTCAAAATTGTTTGAATATCAAAAATCTATGGAATTCCGGTGTCAGGTGCTACAAGATATAATTAAGAAATTGGAGGATAAGCGGGTAGAAATTACGGATGCCCTTAATGATATCTCTGAAGAGTTCGACAATGCCCACTGTAATTTTTTCAATGAGAATATCGATGCTCTTCCTGAGGACATGATTAAAGAAAATTTCAAAGATCTAGTGAAGCAAGACGACGATGTTGCGAAGAATTTCAATAGTGACTCCATTGATTGACTGGTTCTATGCCAGAAATGTATAGGTAGACTATTTAGAAAGTCGTAAGTAAACTTCGAAGGTTGTTGGCCAGATCACAAAAGAGATCAAAATAGTGGACGTGGTAAATCGGTATGCATGTTGGCACGGAGATGAAGAAACTCAGGGTATTGTCAAGCATTTCTTCAAATACAGATACACTTGAATGGCCATATGGGAAGAAGGGAAACAAAAAGATGCAGAGAAAGGAGAGGAGGGCGAACCAAGGCCAAAGCTGAGCGGCCATGAAAGGATAGGTTCAAGCTTTGGAAATGGTCAAGGTTGCAGGGTTGACTTGGTCAACCCTCTACAACAAATTTAGTAATTTTATGGGAGCTTGTTCCTTTTATTAATGACATTACTATTTTTAGTTAATCATTAGTTAAAGGCTCAGCTGTAATGGCCCACCTAGAAACTTATAAATAGTGGAGTGCTCTCCATTATTTGAGAGATATCTTTGGAGGGATTTGGAGAAAATTTTCTCTTCAAGCTTGGAAGAGTGCTTTCAGAGTTTTATTGAAACCTTTTAATTATATTCAAAGTTGTTCCTTGCACTTGAAGATCTGTTTTATTGTGTTAAATGATTAATCATTTCATGCCTTGTGAATGTGATTCCTTAGCATTATTTGATTAATTTACCTTTATTTCAGATTATCTATTTCATATTGAGAAATAATAGTGTGATTACTTCCTATTAGTTGTGAGGAAATATTTTCCTTCTGTTGATCAAGAGTTACATTATTATTATCATTCAAGTGAATAATGGACATGTGCTTGTGATTATTCCTTTGATAAATTATCTGTGTGTTAAATCAAAGTTGATCCCTCTATTGTGTATGTTTAAGGTTTAACAAGGAACGTGTGCTTCTAGTCTGTGATATTTCATATCCTTTCCAAGTTGCAATAGGTGAAGGTGGTTAATGGTGCAATCCTCATACCCACATTAACCCTTCCAGAAGTTAAATCTCCCTTTTCTTGGTGCATCACCACTTCTAGAATATATTTTATTTCCTTGTATTCTTCTTCCATAAATCCAATGAAATGTTAGCATAAAACTAGTTAGCCATCTTTCTTACATCAGAAGTAGTGTTGTGTTTAGTCTAGGAATAGGAATCCGACCTTCTCCGGAGGTTCACCTCAAGCCCAACTCCCACAACTTGAGAGGTGATCCCATGTGTCCTAATCACACCAAATATCATGATTCATTTAGGCCATTTGGGGGTGCAAGTGATTTGGTGACAACAACGACAATCTAAACAAAAATGTAACATCCTAAACACTATTGTGACATTGTTAAAAATAAATGTGAGACCTTAAAAAAACATACGAGACCTTAAAACATAATGTCACATTTTAGACACTAGTGAAACACTCTAAACATTAGTTTGACATATTATAAAAAGTGACACCATAAAAACCATTGAGACACCTTAAATACTAGTGTGACATCCTATATAAAAATGACACCCTAAACACTAGTGTGACACTCTAAAAAAATAATATGACACCTTAAAACCTAATGTGACACTGTAAAAATTATGTGACACACTAAACACTAGTTGACTACATTTTATGAACACCTTAAAACCTAAATTTTTATGAACCTCACAGAGCTCGAATGACTAAACAGAGTCTTAGAAACAATAGGTTCGAGCCAAAGTATGAACACTCATGAACGAGTTTCGAATACCAACAATGGAAGATGCTCAAGTAAATGCATAAAAGGTTCATATTTTCATATCTCACAACAATGGAGACCCAAATTGAGCATATTAATGTTAAAATAGCTCGAAATAATATTTCAAACATGAGAGGGTCACAAAGAATTGAAATAAATACAAACAAACCTAGATTTGGGTTATTTAGAATGAACCATTTTCAGTCAAGCTTCTTCATTTTTTATAGATTAATGTAAGGAAGACAACAACATAACTTTCTCGGTTCAAAACAAGTGCCTCAAAACAAACCAAAATGTGCTTAAAGATGTTTAGAATTGGTAACCACAAATCACATTGGAGATCTTGAGGGCACAAACCGTGCACATCAAACACAAAATAAAACCAAAGAAATGTTGTATTTGTGCTCTGAAGAAATGATAGGAAGAAAAAGATACAATATTCAAGAAATGCAACCTCACCTTTTTTCCATAAACAATGACAAAAATCAAAAGTATCCAAGGTCGAGCATACCAGATCAAAAATATCAGCCAAAATGGAATTTAGAGCCATCAAAAACAACTAAGAACTAAAGCTTCATGCTCAGAGGACTAACACCAAAGCTTAAACCCTCAATAATGGTGGTCGTTTGGTTTTAGAGCCCGAAACATAGAAAAAACATATAGAATGTATGTATACATCGGTTGAAGAACTAGAAATATCGAAAAGAGGAACAATGGAAGAGAATAAAAAGTTTGGCTAGGGATTCACCGCTCGAAATGAGAAAGTGAAATGCAAAAATGACGAGCTCAGCGAGATTTTAATCAAATTAACTCAACAGATTTATTAATCAATGACCCCGATGGCCTTCGTACAAAGATCGATGGTAAAAAAAATCCACCACCAACTACCATAGTCGAGTTGAGGTTATCATCAATGGTTACAGATCCAAATGGTACCGAGGATCGATGGCCACAATTCATTCACCAATTTCAAAGCAAACTCAAACCCTAACTTCACCATTGTTCAGATAGATGGAAGAGATGCAAAAGTACAGTGATCGATGGATGGGATCCATCATCATATTCAATGCAACTCCAATTCAATCCGATCAATGCCAAAAATAGATCAACAATCCTCATTCAAAGCCTTAAATCAATGTTCTGCGAACACTACTTCATTTATTGTAAACCAAGGTTAGATTAGAGTTAGAGTCAAATCCACCGACAAAGTTTTCAATGGGTCGAGTCATCATGGAGAGGGGGCCGACCTATGATTATCCAAAAATCACTGCATTGACCTTCTATTAAGTTCTACAAACCATATGTCAATGCCTTAAAACCAAATGTTGACAAAATGATGATTAGCAAAAGGTAAATCTTTACCTCATTTTATGCACATTATACATGATTAATCATAAAGGTGGCCAAAAGGTATATGCAAAAATAATTATTAAAAGGGGTAAACATAACCTTATGCCATCGAATATATAAAGAATCCTGAAAAGGATTATGCATGATGTGCCAAACAACAATAATTCCAACGTGTATACCATAATGTGAAGAAGAAAATGATTTATATGCTAAGGTCAACATTTTCACCTTAACTTTTACAAAAGTACCTTAAACTTGTGAAAGTAACCCCGTTCAAAAAATAATTATTTGGGCATGTGTACATGTGCAAAGGTGGTCCCCACATTAGATGAACACTTTTGCTAAAGATGTGATAAGAATTATTTTTCTTGCAAGATTATTATTATGCATGTTGTCACAAAAGATAAAGATGTCATTATCGGCATGAAAAGTTGAGCATACGCACAAATGTCAACATCGAGCCTGCAGGTGGTCCCTACACATTGGGTGAATTTTTCTAAAGTACCAAAGATAAAGGAATTATTTTTGCTCACATAGAAGGATTAATTTTTGCATGTACATCCAAAGGGGAAAAATTAAAGAATGCCAAAATATCATTGCAAGTGGATCGATTTGCAAGTGTCACATCAAGCAGAAAAAGAAAAAGATTGCATGCACATTGGAGGATACTTACTAAACAAGCAAGGGCTATTATTAGCCAAATTATTCATCCAATTTTATTAAAAATAGATCAGTCAACTGCACTTGGACTGAAATTTATTTTTGTAACTAAGGTTTTTAATGCCTAAGTGTAATAAGCATGTCTATTCTTATTCCTTTATTTATTCATGATAAATGGGAAAAATTAGCATGCCCGGCGAGTATAAATTTTAGCCTATTTTTAGGATGGGATGGTTGAATAATCTTGTTTTATATTATGTGTAATTGCAAGGCACAAAGAGGAATTTTTGGACATAGGAGTGCTGAATTTTTTTTTCCTGTTTTTCCCCTTGAATTAGAACTAATTTCTTCCTTTCAAATTATTTACAGTGGTGTTTACATCTTTATTAATTCTTCTGAACATCAATTTTTGGATTAATCATCTTACCTTGCTACAAATCTAGTAATTTCTACATAGTATTAGTGTGCATGTTTATCTTGTTCTATTATTGTGATTTATTCCCTTAATACACAAAGTATTTTTCCTTAATATTCTTCTAAAATATATTGGTTTACGCATCCAAAATTCATTCTCAATTTGATTGTGCATGTACTCACTCAAAGCCCTCAATAAGTTTGGTGTATCACCTCCCTTTCAATTTTATTTACAACCATCTTTTTACCCTCAAAACCCCCAAAAATTAGTTTATGATACATCAAAACGGAACCAACCTTGATACCGAGAATCACCTCAAAATAGGTATACCCACGCACTGAGGTGTTTCCATCAGATCTATGAAAGTGAGAGATTTAGAGGAAACATAGAACCCTTGCAACCATCTCTCAACAAGGGTGAAATTTTGAGAGATAACACCAACTTTGTAATAAATATCATCATGCCTATCTCCAACTCTGTCACATGGATTTTTAGATTTCAATGCTTGTAAATTGATAATTTTACTTTTCTCTCTTAACACAAACCCTAGCTCTGTTTCTTAGAATAAGATCTCTTGCTTGGAATTTAATATTCATTTCCCTTCTTTAACAACTTAGTCATATTTTCCAAGAAGTCTAGTGGTTCTATTCCAATGTTATCTACTTTCTTATAGTTATAATAAATATCTTGGGCTATGAACATAACTTTAAACTTCTCAAATTTCCTTGATTACTGTTAAGACTATGTGCAGATATATCTTCTTGGAAAACCTTCACCATACAAACTTTCTCATTCCTGAAACATACTTGAACATAAAATAATAGTTTACTTCATGCAATATATCATGGATTAGATACAAAAAGAAAAATAATCTAATGCATCTTCTAAGATCAAACAAGGTACATGCATTTAATAGATCATTCACAAAGGAAATCTATCATATTCATCTTGCAAGAAACTTACAAACTGCTTAATCCATTTAGAGATATTCCTCATTTAATCCCCACCTAATACTTCCTCATTCTATTCACAAATAACTCTACAAGTTGAATTCCACCTTATATGCTCTTAACCTAAGGTGGTTACACTAGGCATTCTTAACTCAATGAGGTTAAAAGATGAGTTTGACACATGAACCCTATCACAAAGGGTGATACCACTTTACTTACCTCTCATATGGTTTCAAATGACACATTTCATTACAAATAGTGTTTAATCTAAACCTCTCCATGAATTCAAATTTGCAAGGATGGTGGTTTTGGAGGGAAAGTGTGAAACCAACATTTTATGCACATGGAAGTTCCAACAAGCTGAAGAATCTCTTAACACTAACTAGACATGACTTCTAGGACACAATTGACCCCATAATTATACAAGATACAAAATTTTGTTACTTCCTCAGTGATGCTCTTGCATAAGAATCCCCTTGAAGTTTTATGTTTAGCAGCCTTATCCCTCTTAATTATTTAGGATGGAAATAATCCTCCCAAGATACCTTGTGGAAACCTATTTACACCTCAAAATTGGCCCATAAAAATCTTAGAGAATATTTTCTAATTTAGCATAGGGATCCTTAGAGGGGACACGAAAAAATGACTAATAAATATGAGTGGTTTCCAACAATTTAGATCAGATTTGAAATTTACCTCAAAGAGAAAGAGGCTTGGTGATCCAATTAGAAATTTTCTTCTCTACCCTTTAGACAAAATAAGACCAAAGCTTAAATGGAAACACTCCAAAAGAAAATAGAATCATAATAAAAATTAACTACACACATGGTTGAATCCATTTCCATTGAATTACTTTCATCTAAGGAGTTTTTAGAGAGAGATATTGTCTATAAACTTGAGTCTTTTTCCATTAAATAGAAAATCTATAAGCTAAACAAAACTATCTACGAATTCCATGGTATATTTGATAAAGTGTTCTTCCTCAAGAAGAGTAAGAAAATAGTCATCATTAAAATGACCATTAATAAGTGACACCCTAAATAATAAATTAGACACCATAGACACTATTGTGACACCTTAAACAACAAATGTAACAACCTAAACACTAATATAACACCCTAAAGAATAATTATGATAACATAAACCACAATGCAACACCACAAACACTAGTAGAAAACCCTAGATTTTAGAGTGGAAAACTAAAAAAATGTGATACCCTAAACACTAATGTGACACCCTAAACACTACTACATTACCTTAAATAACATATGTGACACCCTAAACACTAGTGAAACACCCTAAAAACTAGTGCGACACCTTAAAAACTAGTGTACTATCCTAAACAATAAATGTGACACCCTAAACACTATTTTGACACCATAATATAAAAGTGTGACACCATAAACATTTGTGAACATTAGTGAAACACCTGTTATCTAATTTTTCCCCTCAAGAAAAACTGATCAAACATGACCTTACACAGGAGGAAATGGAGACGTTGGTTTAGTTGTGCGAGCTCACATTCAATCCCAAAAATCAAGTTGCGGGTGGGATTGGCAATGGAGAAGCAAGGTTAGCAAATGAGGTCAAACAATGTTAAAGGAGATCAGAGCTCAATAGGAGGAAATGGAGAAAGGTAGTGTTCACTCGAGGCTTGAATCAGGTAAGTATAAAAGAGCCAACAAAAGCCTCCACGTGCCTTAGCGATACAACTTCAAAAGTAAAATCTTGAGGCAGGTCCATAAATGAGCGCATACCCTCCATGTGTCTAAGGCACCGGAAAGTTGCACCAGCCATTGAAAAATATAAAAGAGCCAGCGGAGTCTCCACGTGCCTCATCAACACAACTTCAAAGGTGCGACAGAAGCGGGGTCCCTAAACAAGCATAGGATCTCCACGTGTCTAAGGCTTGAAAAAGTTACACTAGCCATTGAAAAGTTTAAGAGTGAAAGGAAGCATCCACATGCCTCATTAGTGTAACTTAGAATGTAAAATCTAGAGGCAGGTCCTAAACATGCGTAAACCCTCCATGTGTCTAGGGTCGACGTAGTTTCTCCACTAAACAAAAGGGACTTAGCCAAAACATAAGGGAATGAAGCAGCAGGCTCGTGGACGATGTCAAGTGTCTAACCGTCACAACTTGAGGAGTGAAAGGAGAGGGTAAAATCTCAAGAATGCGTGGGGTTTCCATATAGATCCCACACGATAGACTACAAACCTGAAGTGGTTTGGAAAATATTTGGTGGAAAGTCAATGCAAAGATGAATCATGAAGCCCACCAATAATTTTAAATGATTATATCTTTTAAGATATTGTGAGAGCCCACGTGGAACACTTGACTTTGATCTTTAGATGATATCAACTACGACTGGAAAAAATACAGTCCACCATTTTTGAGGCTGTTAGGATTCTCACCTACCACATTAGTGAGTTGAATTCAATGCATTTTCTTGGGTGGTTGGAGTAGGATTTCAAATTCTTCTCTCCTTTCTCTCTCATTCTTCCTATATATTGTAAGGAGGGGAATTTTTCTAAGGTTTGGTCATTTCTTCCTTGTACCCTTCCTTCTTCTCTTGTCTGTAAGTGGATTTGTGGAGTTTAAGCCTCGCATTCAAATTGTAATGCAAGTTTGTGCCTCTTGGCCATTATAATGCATTGTATCAACTTTTTGGAGCAATAATGCATGTATGTGGATAATTTTCAACCCTCTCTTGTGTTCATTGTCTCCTTCCTGATCTCTCATTGTAGTCCTAGTTATTTGTGCATGGTGATTGTATTGCATTTTTATGGTTTGTGTTTATTGTAAAGCAGGTGTTCAACATTCCTTTGGTGCATCACCCTTGTTAGTTTAGGTTTTATTTCTTACATCTCCTTAATCCTTGTCTCCTTGGAAAGCTAGAGTAGGTTTTAGAGTAGATCCTTTGCAATATGAATGTGTGCACCTGAATAGAGGAATAGGAACCGACCTTCATCTAGAGATCTCTCCCGATTTGTAAAGTCCCACACTTTGGGAGAAGCTCCATGTTATGCAATCACACTGAGAGTCTCAACCCATCACATTATAGACATTCAGGGTGTTGTGATTACACATCAACAACACCCTAAATGCTAAGAGAAAACAAAAATAGAAAATATGACACCCTAAATGCTAGTGTGACACCCTAAACAAAAATGTGACATCCTGGACATTAATGCGACAATCTAAACAAAAATGCAACATCCTAAACATTAGTGTGAAACTATTAAAAATAAATGTGAGACCCTAAAAAAACATATGAGACCCTAAAACATAATGTCACATTTTAGACACTAGTGCAACACCGTAAACATTAGTTTGACATATTATAAAAAGTGACACCATAAAAACCATTGAGACACCTTAAATACTAGTGTGACATCCTATATAAATGTGACACCCTAAACACTAGTGTGACACTCTAAAAAAATAATATGACACCTTAAAACCTAATGTGACATTGTAAAAAATTATGTGACACACTAAACACTAGTTGACTACATTTTATGAACACCTTAAAACCTAATTTTTTATGAACCTCACAGATCTCAAAATGACTAAACAGAGTCTAACAAATAATAGGTTCAGAGCCAAAGTATGAACACTCATGAACGAGTTTCGAGATACCAACAATGGAAGATGCTCAAGTAAATGCATAAAAGGTTCATATTTTCATGTGTCACAACAATGGAGACCCAAATCGAGCATATTAAGGTTAAAATAGCTCGATAGAATATTTCAAACACAAGAGGGTCACAAAGAATTGAAACAAATACAAACAAACCTAGATTTGGGTTATTTAGAATGAACCATTTTTAGTCAAGCTTCTTCATTTTTACAGATTAATATAAGGAAGACAACAACATAACTTCCTGGTTCAAAATAGTACCTCGAAACAAAACAAAATGTGCTTAAGGACGTTCATAATTGGAAACCCCGGTCACATTGGAGATCTTGGGAGCACAAACCATGCACATCAAACACAAAATAAAACAAAAGAAATGTTGTATCCGTGCTCAAGAAATGATAGGAAGAAAAAGATACAATATTCAAGAAATACAACCTCACCTTTTTCCATAAACAACAACAAAAAGATCAAAAGTATCCAAGGTTGAGCATACCGGATCAAAAATATCAACCAAAATGGAACCCAGAGCCGTCAAAAACAACCAAGAACTAAATCTACATGCTCGGTGGACTAACACGAAAGCTTAAACCCTAAAAATGGTGGTGGTATAGATTTTTAGAGCCCAAAACATAGCCAAAACCATAGAATGTATGTATACATTAGTCAAAGAACTAGAAAGCTCAAAAGAGGAACAATGGTAGAGAATTAAAAGTTTGGCCAGGGCTTCACCGCTCAAAATGAGAAAGTGAAATGTAAAATGATGAGCTCGGTGAGCTTTTAATCAAATTAATTCAACGGACTTATTAATCAACAACCCCAATGGCCTTCGTACAAAGATCGATTGTAAAAACAAATCCACCGCCAACTACCATAGTTAGAGTTGAGGTTATCATCAATGGTTATAGATCCAAATGGTACCGATGATCGATGGTAGAGATGCAACGTCATGATGACCGATGGATGCGATCCATCATCATATTCAATGCAACTCCAATTAAATCTAGATAAATGCCACAAATAGATCAACAATCCTCATTAAAAACCTTAAATAAATGTTCTCAGAACACCGACTTCATTTATTGCAAACCAAGGTTATCCATGATTATCCAAAATCACCGCATTGACCTTCTATTAAGGTCTACAAACCATATGTCAATGCCTTAAAACCAAATGTTGACAAAATTATGATTAGCAAAAGGTAAATCTTTACCTCATTTTATGCACGTTATAGATGATTAATCATAAAGGTGGCCAAAACGTATATGGAACAATAATTATTAAAAGGGGTAAAATAACCTTATGCCATCGAATATATAAAGAAGCCCAAAAAGGATTATGCATGATGTGTTAAACAACAATAATTCCAAGGTGTATACCATGATGTAAAGAAGCCAATGATTTATATGCTAAGGTCAACATTTTCACCTTAACTTTTGCAAAAGTACCTTAAAATTGCCAAAGTAACCCCGTTCAAAAAATAATTATTTGAGCATGTGCACATGTGTAAAGGTGGTCCCCACATTAGATGAACACTTTTGCTAACGATGGGATAAAAATTATTTTTCTTGCAGGATTATTATTATGCATGTAGTCACAAAAGATAAAGATGTCATTATCAGCATGAAAAGTTGAGCATATGCACAAATGTCAACATCAGAGCCTGCAGGTGGTCCCCACACATTGGGTGAATTTTTTGTAAAGTACCAAAGATAAAGGAATTATTTTTACTCACATAGGAGGATTAATTTTTGCATGTGCATCCAAAGGGGTAGAATTAAAGAATGCCAAAATATCATTGCAAGTGGATCAATTTGTAAGTGTCACATCAAGCGTAAAAAAGAAAAATATTGCATGCACATTGGAGGATACTTACACAACAAGAAAGGGCTATTATTAGCCAAATTATTCATCCAATTTTATTAAAAATAGATCAATCAATTGCACTTGGACTGAAATTTATTTTTGTAACTAAGGTTATTAATGCCTCATTGTAATCAGCATGTCTATTTTTATTCCTTTATTTATTCATGATAGAGGGGTAAAATTAGCATGCGTGGCGAGTACAAATTTTATCCTATTTTTAGGATGGGATGGCTGAATAATCTTGTTATAAATTATGTTCAATTGCAAGGCACAAAGAGGACTTTTTGGACATAGGAGTGCTGAAGTAATTTTTTCTTGTTTTGCCCCTTGAATGAGAACTAATTTCTTCCTTTCCAATTATTTGTAGTGGTGTGTACATCTTTATTAATTCTTCTAAACATCAATTTCCTGATCAATCATCTTACCTTGCTACAAATCTGGTAATTTTTTGGTAGTATTAGTGTGCATGTTTATCTTATTGTATTATTGTGATTTATTCCCTCAATACACAAAGTGTTTTTCCTTAATATTCTTCTGAAAACTATTGGTTTGTGCATCCAAAATTTATTCTCAATTTGATTGTGCATGTACTTAGTCAAATCCCTCAACAATTTTTGTGTATCACCTCCTTTCAATTTTATTTACAATCATATTTTTACCCTCAAAACCCCAAAAATTAGTTTAGGATACATCAAAAGGAACCAGCCTTGATACCAAAGACTCACCTCAAAAATAGGTATACCCATAGACCTAAGGTGTTTCCATTATATCTACGAAAGTGAGAGATTTAGAGCAAGCTTAGAACCCCGCAACCATCTCTCAACAAGGGTGCACTTTTGAGAGATAACACCAACTTTATAATAAATCTCATCATGCCTATCTCCAACTCTGTCACATGGATTTTTAGATTTCAATGCTTGTAAATTGATAATTTTACTTTTCTCTCTTAACACAAACCCTAGCTCTATTTCTTAGACCGAGAGCTCTTGCTGTAATTTAATATTCATTTCCTTATTTAACAACTTAGTCATATTTTCCAAGAAGTCTAGTGGTTCTATTCCAATGTTATCTACTTTCTTATAGTTATAATAAATATCTTGGGCTATGAACATAACTTTAAACTTCTCAAATTTCCTTGATTCATTAAGTTAAGACTATGTGCGAGATATATCTTCTTGGAAAACCTTCACCATAAAAACTTTCTCATTCCTAAAACATACTTGAACATAAAATAATAATTTATTTCATGTAATATATCATGGATTAGATACAAAAAGAAAAAGAATCTAATGCATCTTCTAAGATCAAACAAGGTACATGCATTTAATAGATCATTCACAAAGGAAATCTATCATATTCATCTTGCAAGAAACTTACAAACTTATTAATCCATTTAGAGATATTCCTCATTTAATCCCCACCCAATACTTCCTCATTCTATTCACAAATAACTCTACAAGTTGAATTCCACCTTATATGCTCTTAACCTAAGGTGGTTACACTAGGCATTCTTAACTCAATGAGGTTAAAGGTTGAGTTTGACACATGAACCCTATCACAAAGGGTGATAACACTTTACTTACCTCTCATAAGGTCTCAAATGACCTCTTTCATTACAAATAGTGTTAACATTTACACTAAACCTCTCCTATGAATTCAAATTTGCAAGGAAGGGGTTTTGGAGGGAAAGTGTGAAACCAACCTTTTATGCACATGGAAGTTCCAACAAGGTGGAGAACCTCTTTACACTAACTAGATATGACCTCTAGGACACAATTCACCCCATAATTATACAAGATACAAAATTTTGTTACTTCCTCAGTGATGCTCTTGCATAAGAATCCCCTTGAAGTTTTATGTTTAGCAACCTTATCCCTCTTAATTATTTAGGATGGAAATAATCCTCCCAAGATACCTTGTGGAAACATTTTACACCTTAAAATTGGCCCATAAAAATCTTAGAGAATAGTTTCTAATTTGGCATAGGGATCCTTAGAGGGGCACAATAAAATGACTAATAAATATGAGTGGTTTCCAACAATTTAGATCAGATTTGAAATTTACCTCAAAGAGAAAGAGGCTTGGTGATCCAATTAGAAATTTTCTTCTCTACCCTTTAGACAAAATAAGACCAAAGCTTAAACGGAAACACTCCAAAAGAAAATAGAATCACAATAAAATGGACTACACACATGGTTGAATCCATTTCCATTGAATTACTTTCATCTAAGGAGTTTTTAGAGAGAGATATTGTCTATAAAATTGAGTCTTTTTCCATCAATAGAAAATCTATAAGCTAAACAAAAACTATCTACGAATTCCATGGTATATTTGATAAAGTGTTCTTCCTCAAGAAGAGTAAGAAAATAGTCATCATTAAAATGACCATTAATAAGTGACACCCTAAATAATAAATTAGACACCATAGACACTATTGTGACACCCTAAACAACAAATGTAACAACCCAAACACTAATATAACACCCTAAAGAATAAATATGACACCATAAACCACAATGCAACCGCACAAACACTAGTAGAAAACCCTAGATTTTACAAAGGTGGAAACAAAAAAATGTGATTCCCTAAACACTAATTTAAAACCCTAAACACTACTACTTTACCTTAAATAACATATGTGACACCCTAAACACTAGTGTAACACCCTAAAAACTGTTACGTCACCTTAAAAACTAGTGGACCATCTTAAACAATAAATGTGATACCCTAAACACTTGTTTGATGCCATAAACAACAAATGTAACACGCTAAAGACTATTTTGACACCATAATATACAAATGTGACACCATAAACATTTGTGAACATTAGTGAAACACATTTTATCCAATTTTGCTCCTCGGGAAAAATTGATCAAATGTGACCTTGCATAGGAGGAAATGGAGACGTTGGTTGGTCGTGCATGAGCTCACATTCGATCCCAAAATTAAGTTGTGGGTGAGCTCGGAAATGGAGAAGTAGGGTTGGAAAATGGGGTCAAACAATGTTAAAGAAGATCAAAGCTCAATAGGAGGAAATGTAGAAAGGCAAGTTCACTCAAGGCCCAAATCAACTAAGTATAAAAGAGCCAATAAAATCTTCCATGTGCCTCATCGATGCAACTTTAAAAGTAAAATCTGGAGGCAAGTCCCCAAATGAGCTCAAACCCTCCACATGTCTAAGGCTCGAGAAAGTTACAAAAGTCATTGAAAAATATAAGAGCCAACGGAAGCCTCCATGTGCCTCGATCGATGCAACTTCAATGGTGTGATAGAAGCGGGTCCCTAAACAAGCACAAGATCTTGACATTTCTAAGGCTCGAGAAATTTGCACCAGCTTGTTGAAAAGTCTAAGAGTCAGTAGAAGCCTCCACGTGCCTCATCGGTGTAACTTAGAATGTAAAATCCGAGTCGGTCCTAAACACGTGCATACCCTCCACGTGTCTAGGGTCAGATGTAGTTTCTCCACCAAATAGGAGGGACTAAGCCAAAACACAAGGGAACAAAGTAGCAGGCTCACGGACGATGTCAAGTGTCCAACCATCTCAAATTGAGGAGTGAAAGGAGGGGGTAAAATCTCAAGAATGCACGGGGTTTCCATGTAGATCCCGCACAGATAGACTCCAAACCCGAAGCAGTTTGGAAAATATTTGGCGGAAGGTCAATTCAAAGATGAATCATGAAGCCCACCAAGAATTTTAAATGATTATATCTTTTAAGATATTGTGTGAGCCCACGTGGAATACCCGACTCTAATCTTTCGATGATATTAACTACGACCGGAATAAATACACCACCATTTTGAGGCTATTAGGATTCTCACCTACCACATTAGTGAGGTGAATTCAATGCATTTTCTTGGGTGGTTGGAGTAGGATTTCAAATTCTTCTCTCCTTTCTCTCTCATTCTTCCTATATATTATAAGGAGGGGCATTTTTCTAAGGGTTGGAAATTTTTGCTTTGTACCCTCCCTTCTTCTCTTGTCTGTAAGTGGATTTTTGGAGTCCAAGCCTCCCATTCAAATTGTAATGCAAGTTTTTGCCTCTTGGCCATTGTAATGCACTGTATCAACTTTTTGGAGCAATAATGCATGTCTGTGGATAATTTTCAACCCTCTCTTCTGCTCATTGTCTCCTTCCCGATCTCTCATTACAGTCCTGGTTATTTGTGCATGGTGATTGTATTCCATTTTTATGGTTTGTGTTTATTGTAAAGCAGGTGCTCAACATTCCTTTAGTGTATCACCCTTGTTAGTTTAGGTTTTATTTCTTGCATCTCCTTAATCCTTGTCTCCTTGGCAAGTTAGAGTATGTTTTAGAGTAGATCCTCTGCAATATGAATGTGTGCACTTAACAGAGGAATAGGAACCGACCTTCATCTGAGAGCTCTCCCCATTTGAAAGTCCCACTCTCTGGGAGAAGCTCCATGTTATGCAATCACACCGAGAGTCTCAACCCATCGCATTATATACATTTAGGGGTTTTGTGATTACGCATCAACAACACCCTAAACACTAAGAGAAAAAAAATATAGAAAATATGACACCCTAAACGCTAGTGTGACACCCTGACATAAGAATGTGACAATCTAAACAAAAATGAAACATCCTAAACACTAGTGTGACAATGTTAAAAATAAATGTGAGACCCTTAAAAACATATGAGACCCTAAAACATAATGTCACATTTTAGACACTAGTGCAACACCCTAAACATTAGTTTGACATATTATAAAAGGTGACACCATAAAAACCATTGAGACACCTTAAATACTAGTGTGACATCCTATATAAATATGACACCCTAAACACTAGTGCAACACTCTAAAAAATAATATGACACCTTAAAACCTAATGTGACAATGCAAAAATTATGCGACACACTAAAAATTAGTTGACTACATTAAACAATAAATCTCACATGCTAAATACCAATGGGATACATTAGACACTAGTGTGACATCGTAAATACTAGTGTGACACCCTAAAAACTAGTAAGACACCAAATAAAACAAATGTGACAAACTAAACACCAATGTGATATTCTAAGCACTTGTGTGACACCCTAAAAATAATGTGACACCCTAAAAAGTAGTGTGACACCCTAAATAATGAATTTAATACCATACAAAATAATGAAGTAATCTAAACAACAAATTTGACATCCTAAACACTAGTGTGACACCCCAAAAAAATATTTGACACCTAAACACTAGTATGATCTTAAAATGATATTGTTTCAAGGATCTATGCATCATGCCTCCTTTTTGTACCAACAATTTGCAAAACTGACACATTGTGCTCCATCTATCTTCATACCTCTCTTCCTCATGTAATTCATTAGTTTCACTCCTAAATATTTGCATTCATCAATCACCTCCACTTTCTCATATCTATTAAACAACTTAGACATTAATAGTTATTAAAAAAACATTTTCACAATCTAATTTAATAATCATTAAAATACCCATAAATTTTAGTTGAAATTCTCATGATATATTAAAGAAAATGTTTAGGGGACATTAAGGTAGCTTTACTAATATCACCATTAATGTCCCAAGTCAACACAAAACAAAAAAGTTAGAAAAACTATTAAAAAGTGAAACCTAAATTCCAAAATAAAATGGAATGTTCTATTCCATTCATATGTATAGATTTTGGCCTCTAAAAACAATTCCATAAATTTTCATTGTTATTGTGGTTTGTGAGATAGTGTTATGTTATGTTTGTAGGAGTTTGTTACATATTTGTGGTCCATTTTTGTAGTGGTTTGTAATGGTCAATTTTGTAGGGTTTTGTTATATATTTGTGGGGATTTTTGTAGGGGTTTGTTGCATATTTGTGGGTAATTTTTCAAGGGTTTTTTTTTCATATTTGTGGGTCTTTTTGCAAGGTGTTTTGACTGATTAGTGGGCTATTTTTGAAGGGGTTTTGAGGGATTTTTCAGTAAAATGCATGGTAGAAGAAATCCATATAAAAGATGAATGGGTAAGCCTTATTATTAAAAACATCATGTATTTAATATGCTTCAAAATTATATATTTTAGTTCTTAGCACATTAATTACTCTTATTGCATCCTATGATTAGTGCATATTTTTAAAATGCTAAAATATGAACCACAATTTTTATCTCAAATAACAATTCAAACATCGCATCCATGTTATGGTATAGATAATGGATATTTGTAATAAACCTATACACTCTAATAATTTATAAAGTGAACTATGGTGATGCATTAGAATCCAAGATTTAAGACAATCCTACACAAAGCTTGGCCAAATGTGGGTGGATGTGAAAGTTGGAGGGTGTGTGAGAAGGAAATGGAGGAATCGTAGAGCAAGGGAAGTTTACATGGAAGTGCACAAGTACTTTGTGTGATAGGATTCAGTGAAGGAGTAATTCATGTGATGATATGTAACAATTTAGGTGGAATATAGTGGGTGTGGGGAAATCATGTGTAATGATGTGTATAGTATTTTGGGAGCACAATAGACAAGTTTAACTTAGCGAAGAATACTTTGAGGTGCACAAAGATTGTAGAAAGGTAATGCAAAAAGGTAGTAAGTGTGTGAAATGTGTAAAGTCATAAAGATATATTTTTAAAAATGGAATGAAAAGTAATAAAAATGTTTTTTAAAAGTCCTAGAATTCCAATATTAGCGTGTTGAAGAAATACCAAGGTATAACTCAAAGCTTTAAATGTGTGTGAGAATTGTGAACAACTTGGCAAGGAGAAAGAAATATAGAGGTGCGTGAAAGAGTAGGTGGCTGATAGAAAGGGAAAAAGGTGGTCAAAAATAACTAATCAAGGTGGTTGAAAGTGAATTAATGGTCATAGGAGCCTAAAAATAGGTCAAATGTGGCAAGAAAAGGATGTCACGCCCACAAATTAAACACACAAATACAACAACAAAAATATTGGAATACATTTTTTGGGCTTACATTGCTTGATACATGACACCACATGGGTTCACCTAGAATAATTCAACATCACATTAGGAATTTACTCAAACTTAAATCCCACATATATAACATGAAACAAATCAAGCCACATTTTCCCCAAATGAAAAAGTACAAAATAACGATTCAACTACAATATAAACTCATGTATAGGCACTTTCCACGACACAACACTTTCATGGTTTACATATTTATTATAGTCATATTTCATTATTGACCTTAATTATTTGAAAATCACTTAACATGCAATCCTTCATTCTTCTTTAAACTAGACTACATTTTATTTATTTTGTTTAACATTTTACTTATAATGGTTCCATCTAACTTTACCCATTTCTTTTGTAACATTTAATTTGTATAACCTGATTGTTAATGGGAGCATCTAAACACCCATGAGGGTACTAGTATTTTTTCTAAGGATTCATTACAAGGAGGATGCATACTTAGTTTTGTAATTTACTTTCATTGCAATAAGGAGATCCACATGAAATAAAATGAATTCTATTAGGTCAAGAGTGGACAGATTTTGAGTTCTTTAGGAGTAGCATTTAAACACTAAGATTACACTCTTTTTATTTTTAAGTTATTACAACTAACTATGTATTCTAACTACTTAACTTAATTACTTAGTTTGAATCATTCATGATATGAAAAAGAGGGTTTTGCATTAAGCCAAAAGGGGAAAATCCCAAATAGCCCTTTTTATAATTTTAATCATTTAACATTATTGTTTAAACCACGATGAGGGTATGATGAATATATTCATCCCTTAAGTATTGTAATTTTCCCATTTAATAGGTTGAATGATCACTAATGAGGCACTATTTTATTTTTATTTATTAGGAAAGTTATCTTAGTCATTTTAGTCATGTTAGCATCATTCAAGGTGTATGTGACATTTAACAATCATTCCAAAATCTCCTCTCATTTACTCATGTTCTTATAACCCTTATGTCATTACATTGACTTCATATTGACTTTTTTTTAGAACAACTAAGGTTCATATACTACTTTTCCTTAGTCATCAAGATCCTAAGGAGTATGATTTCACACTTAACCAAGTTTGGATTATTCTAGGAAATTTAAGTATTAGATACATGTTACAAGGAGACATTCAATTATAATTTTATACACCCTATTACCTTCTAGCCACTACCCTTCTCGTTGGTCAAACATATATTAATGTGTAATTCACCCTAATTCTCATGAGAGGTCCACGATAGACTAATTTCATTAACACCCAAAAGGGGTCTACACCAAACTAATAGGAAAAACTTAGGAAACCAATTATCCTTACGTCAAAAACTTTACACAACCAAAGGTACTTCTTGCTAAGGTAAAAATTCTATTTGTGAGGATACTAAGGGATTCAACTCAATAGTTTTATACATAGGTAACTTATGACACAAGTTCCACTCGTGGATCAATCCCTCATATCATAAGTACATAACATGCTTAACACTAATTCCAGGGAATAAATCATGAGTTTTACTTTACTTTAGGTTCAACACCTTATTAGGACCAAGTCTAGAGGTTTATACTAGATACATGCCTTTTCCAAAAATTACTCCCCAAAGAGACCTTAGGTTAGCTTAAACAAATTAAGGTCAAAAATTTCAGTTGACACTATGAAAGTTTCACCACTCCATCTTGTTAGAGCATGGAGCCTTAACAAGCATCCTTGATAGGGTATCTTCCTTTAGGATACATTGTGGGTAAACTAAGAGGATTTTAAATAAAATCAAGTTTTCTAATAGCTTCAAGGATGGCCTTACCATCAATTTTTCCACAACTCATTACTTCGTTAAATATGAGACTTGTATTATACGTAAGGTGACATCATGAGTTATCCACTAAATATGATATTTGTGTAATGAAACACAAGGGAAAACACTCATCATAAGGAGGTTTTATCGAAGCATGACACCTAAGAGTAGAAATATTAGTTGGTAAAAGAAAGCACCCGTTCTTAGGATGGTCATGGTCAAAGTGGGGATCACTCCATATGGAAGGAATATCAAGTTTTTCTCAACTACCTAGTGTCAAATCTCACCTACTAGTCATGCAATAATTGAGGGAAGATGAAGAATTGAAGGGATTTAGAGAATAATTCCATTTTATTTTATAGAGAGATACTCCTTTCTACCATACATGATGTATGTTTCACAACATAGCTAAAAAGGTAATCAAGAAGAGAATTTAGTAAAATTTGGTTAATTCTTTAAACTTGATAACAAAGAACAATTACAAGTTTATTAAAACTTCATGCATGATAAGGAAAATCTCTTTTTTTAAAGAAAATAGTGCAATGACACTTTACTGTAAATGTAGCAATACATTTTTTTCCAATAACATATATAAATTACAATAATACACAAAATGAATTACAACCACACCATTTTTCCATCTTACTTGCATCCTGCAAAACCATGTGAGCATGAGTCAGAAAAAATCATTGGCATGGATCCACCCTCCCTCTAACATGCTATCATCATGCAAAAACAATTTTAAAGGAGAGAAAAATAACATAACAAATTTCCATATTTTTAGAGCATGATTTCAATTCAAATTTAAGAGAGAGAAAGGGAGATTAGAGAGAGAGATATTTTTTTTTGCACAAGCACATGGGTGGAAGTATCCTATCAAGTACTACATGTAGCAAAAATGTATATCATAGTAGATTAAAATTTCCAATACATGTGTTTTTCTTTGGTCATAAGGGAGGTTAAGGACTTGTTGCATCACACCAATATGTCATTTTGCTAAACCTCTATTTACAACCTTTGAAAAAATTATTTCAAGTCCATATGCATATAATCAACCACTATATTAGTTTTATCCTGAAACAAACTTTAGAGGGTCAACATGGGTCCACGACCTCAAATTTTGTTGTTGAGCAATTTGGTCCAAGTGGCCATGGAATGGGCCCACAAAAATCACACCCAACATCATAACAAGGTGTTTAATGCCTTCAATTGAATCTCAACTATATATTGAATTAAGATAAAAAAATGAATTGTAAAAATAATAAGAAGAGATCGAATGGATGCAACTTTTTGGAGCTAGTTGGACAAATTTTATTGTTTTTCCTTCACCAAATGAGGATAACCAACCTTAAAAATGGGCCCACTAGAAGGGCATGAAAAATATAAATGGAATGTTATGAAGTCCCATCTTATTATCTACTAAACAAAGAAATATAAGGATAAAATGATATCCAAAACTCGATAAATGCCACTTAAATGGGGAGTATTTTTCCGGGTCACTCGGCTGAATTTAACCGCTACCCAACCACAACCTAAGAAATGTTGGCTTAGAAATGGTTATGTAAAAGTGAATTTTCATAGGTATAGTTCAAATGAACCATGTAACATGATTCGTGCATGGGAAAAAGAGGTTTGAGGGTTCAAATTGCATTTTTGAGGACCAAGGGAACTAAATCCGAGGTTGTTTCGAGAGAGATTTTGTTATTTTTGAGAAGCTAGATCCAATTGGAAATTCCCAAACGTATCCTCGATAACCACTTAAAAAACATGGTTGATGGTTATTTTGGAAGTGTTTGAGGGTTGGGATGATAACCTCATGCAACAACGAAGGAGTTACATAAGTTAAATTTAGGAAACGAGTTTAAGAGGTGCTCTTTCCATGTTGATCTTGAGAGGTATTTGTGGTATTTTGAGGGGGTTATTTAGATCTTGAGAGATAATGTCTTCTTGCTATTTTTCTCTATGATTGGTTATCACAGATCGTAAATTCATGATAAAAATATTTTGACTTATTTTTAGTTGGTTCACGGTGGATGGTGGTGCAAATTACTTGCAACAATTAATATACTATTCATTAATTCATAATCATTTAATCATCAAATCGGGGACATAAAATTTAAATAATGCCAAAGATGTATATATAGTTATATAGAATTTATGAGATGTGGAAAGAAATTACTTGTCACTACATACTTAAAAGAATAATGCTTGAAAGATAAATAAAATTGATAAGTAGAAATGAATGGTTTCTAAATTCTAGCACTAAAAAAACTATAAATTCGAATGCGATACGAAAGAAAATGGTTCCTAAGTAAGAATACATGAAATAAAATAAGACAACAATGAATGAGTTTCACAAAACACAAGTGGGCCCTAACTTGGGTGCTAATCCCTACTAAGATCTCAGTAACTAAAGGCTATTAAAAAAATCATATATTTTATTGAATTTGCATGAGTGTTACGTTAAGGAACAAATCAATCTCTTCCTCCGAATCTATGAACCAACCTATGAATAATATCTAATGGATCAATCCCATTTCCAACATTAATCATTTCCTTTTATACATCTCAATTATAGAAAAAACATGAGAAGAAGAGTTCAACTAGGAGTTCAAATGTTAAGTGAAATATCTTTGATAGAATAAGTGGAAGATCTCAAACAAAACAACAAGATATTTAACAGAACTAAAATTAGGTGTTCAAGTTAATCTCCAGTTAATTGACCAGTTCCTTTAGTCATGTGTAACCTTGATCAATTAGTTCTTTGCAATGCATAATCATTTGCATGGTTGAGTTATCTCCTAGTTCTTAATGTTCCATTTGTAACTGCTCCTTCAACGACACATACAGACTTGAGTTTCATTATTCATGTTCCAAGAGATATTCATAATGTGACTTCTTTCATTGCTAGGTGATCCCCTTTGGTCAGTGGATGGTTGCTTTGTGGAAAGGTCCTTTGGTTGTAGATGAGTTGATGTGGATGGTTTCTATGCTACATATGAGTTGTTGCATATAACAAGTTGCTTACAACCAAGAGTGGAATCACACATCTCATCATTCAAACAACTTATTGTAATAATAAGAATAAATGCACACACCAAATACCAAAAAATAAAGATAACTAGCCATAACTATATTAATCAATATTTATGCCATAAGTTCAAGTTGTGATGATAATGTTCAACAATATAACTAGGAAATACAAGGACATGGCTTTAATGGCTTAAAAAATATAGAGGATGAGTTGTTTAAAAGGGATTTACACCATTAGTGGAACTGGACTATAGTGATATCAATAGACATATTTTTATGGTAGGTTATTTGGCCTTATTTTTAATTTGAAATAGTTTAAATAGAAGCAAAATACATGTATTTTAACTAATCATTCAACTGTTTTACTCAACCAAAAAATTAAATATGCAAGTTACAAAAGAAAAATTTAGGGGAAAGGAGGAAAACCATGCTTGAAATTTCTCTTACAAGCGAGAGAAGAGGAGTTAAAGTTACGTCTCTGATGGTTTCTATGTTTTGCACACATGTATACCCAAGAAGCCAATATTCAACTCAAAACAAATATTTATTGTAGAAAACATGACTACATTGATGCATTTGCAACCCTCCATTCACTGAACCAGAACCCCAACATTAATATAAAATGCAATGAAGCTTCTATGGTCGGACAAACTCCAAAAATTCAGGTTTTTTCAAGATCATATGTGGCTCCTATGATTTCATCCCTCTTTGGTCTGAAAGGCCTCTTTTATGTCACCATATATGAAGAGTTCAAATCCATATCACATAACCATAAAAGATGAGCAATTAAAATAGTCGAGTGCTCTTTCTTAGGCCTATTGTGCAAAGTGAACATGAGACAAAGGTGCCCTTATTGAAATTTCCCACTCTAAAGAAGAAACTTACTTGGGAAGTATCTTTCTCAAAGAATCTAGATCAAATTCTTGGGAATGCCTTCACATATGACAAATACCCAACTCATTACAATGCCTAACAATGGAAGCTAGATCGATCCCCTAACACACAACATCACTTTCTTGTTGTAAATTCAAGATTGCAGAAACACCCTCTTCCTCTTTTAATTTGTCAATATATTCAACACTCTATGGATGTGACCCTATAATTAGATTGGTTGTGATACGAGTGTAATGCATTCCTATATCTTGATGGTATTCATATGGGTTCCTCATTCGATGTTTCATTTCTTCATTGTATTGATCGGTATTTTGTCCTTTTGGGTTGAGCGAGGACTTGATTATTTCCTTTCCTTTGGAAAGAAAAATAGGAATGCAAAGTCACCTTCTCTTTATCGGATTGAAGGGAATTTGTATTTATTACTACAAAGGTTTGATCTAGAGGAATTCCATTTGAGGTCGTGTCTTAGAGTGCAAAGCATTATCAAATTCAATGGGCCTACTACCGATCTCAACCAAAAGCTCAATTTCACAACATGTCTAACCAAATGACTCGAACCAGATATCTATAACATTATTCAAATATCTTCTTTTCAGCGTTGACATAAGTACATGAAGATTCTTAGAGATGTTGGATAAGGTTGTGATAGTTTGGATTTTTACCAGCCAAATGCATTATGACATTATTTCACTTTTTGCACCGATATGAAGCTCCCTACCTCCTTTTTGACCAAATCCACCTCTATCCCACATTGTACACAAGAAAATAAATAATTTATACAAACATTTAGATCTAATCATTATGAAAATATGAGGCATTGTGGGTGAGAAATGATTTGGCCAATCTTGTTACAAAATTTCTAGATCTAGATTACCACTCGACCACATCACTGCTGCACATTCCTAAGTCTCCAATTAGGAATCTTGTACATTCTTCATAGATGGAAGTGGAATGATAAAGACCACCATAACCATAAATGTCATGGATATGGGATCTATGACTACATTTACCACCGAATCCCTACAAACTCCATTCTACTAGCTTCATGAGCACCTACTTGCTTGAAAGTTTCTAAATCTATTTCAACAAAACCATTTTGTGCATATACTTATTACAATGGAAGCCCAAGGGATAATATCTGGATGAAATTCCTTGAAAGTTTCCAAAGAATTCTCAACACGTCCATTTTGTACACATCAAGTTGTAATTACTGCCCACATGACCACATGTTTTTGAGGCATTTTGTCAAACAAAATATGCATCTACCAACACATTTATAACTACATATATAACACAAGCCGGGAGGATGCGTTTAAGGGGGAAAGGGACTGATATGGATCACATCCTCATAAGGGCATCAAATCCTATCCAAAGATCGAGCGTGACTCAAAAAATAACATAATAACTAATCAAATAATTTAACTTCCATAATATCTGTATGAATCATCCCTTTAAACTCCCAAAAGGCTAAACATTGTCAGTATCACATAGGATTTAACAATGGATAATCCATATAGGAGAAATAAGTTGAGCCTCAGGTGGTGCACATTCCATAATATACTAAGCATGCTTGAAGTATACCAATCAAATAGAACTGAATTTTAAGTCTACATAAGACTCCACTTCCAAAATTGTACTTGGTGTGGGCCATGTGTTTTCATTGATGTTAAATAAAGATGTTGTTAGTATTGTCATTTATGTCGAAATTCGTAAAGAGCATGAAGTGTTGAGTTTCCTAGTGAGATTGCTTGGTCTAGATGATTGTGCATGGTGTCTTGAGTCATTATGGTGGCTTGTAGAGGTAATGAAAGGTGTGGATGATGTTTTAAGCATGTCATGGAGTGTGTTGAAGGACTTAAAAGTTGTTAAAGGGTGCCCAAGGTGTGTTGAGATCAGATTTGGTGAAACAACTATGTTTTAGGTGCTTTCTTGTGAGGTCTATAGAGTAGTATGAGGAATGGGATGATGAATTGAAGATTGTAATAGATGGTCAAGCATGAATAGAGATTAAGGAGCATGAATATGGTGTTAGGAAAGTGAAAAGTTTCTGAGAGTGTAAGTACATGTGTTTGATGTGGTTTCTAGGTCTATTTTAGACATAATCCTTAAGAAAACATGCCCTAGTGAAGTGATTTGGATTGTTTAGAGTATGATGGTGTAAATGTGAGACTTGAAGAGTGTGTAGAAGTTTTATATAGAGATTTAGTCCAAATTTCAGGTGCTGATTTTAAGGTATGTGCAAGATATTGAGTTTTTACTAAAACCGAGTTGTGAAGGTGAGAAACCAAGGCTAAAAGATGACATTCAAATGCTTGTTGGCGAGTATATGGTATTGATAAAGACCCAAGATCTTGGGAGTAGTTGAATATTTTGATTAGGACTATTTAACAAGAAGAATGAGTCTGTTTGATTGTCATATTTTTGTGAACAACCGTTAAGAAGCTAAACAATAATTCAACCCTCATAAAACCCTAGATTTGTAGTAAATTAGAATAAAATGCATACAGGGTAAGTGCATCCATTAATTGATTATTTTACATTAAAAACAAAGAAAACATCAAAAGTCTTCCGCGGACTTGAACCATGTCATGATTACGTAGATATTAGTTTGTATACTAATTTTAAAGTGAATAGACTTTTATAATTTTTACTAATAGTAGGTCTTCATGTTTATGTCATTTTATCTTGTTTCACTTATCATGATTTAGAAAAAAAAATTATTTGATTTCAATATTTTTGATTTTACATAAAATCCATCTCAAGATAGATAGTGTATATAACTTCTCACCCAATTTTTGGTCATCCAAATCGGTATAAAATAAAATCGTCGAAGCGTTTTGAAAAACCAAGTCATTGAATTTAATATAGCTAATCTTGTCCATTTTTACAAAAATTAGTATTTTAGAAACTAAGTTTATTAATATAATTTTGTCTAATTTTTAGTTTTTATTGTTAATCCCTACAAGTTGATAAATTTGCATTCTTCATTGACTTACCCTACGGTTCCATAATTGATTATTGATAAAAAATTGATGATTGGATGTTGTATAGGACTCATTCATATTTATCTAGGCATGATTTAGATTGTATTTAAGTTTCTCTAAAGTTTTAGTTTGTGGAACATTCTCCATGGGATTTTTTTATTTATGGAACCATGGGATTTTTTTATTCATATACATGATGATTTCAAATGATGGTTGGGATTATAAATGGTCAAGTGTTCCCTATTTATGAGGATTGGTTTTTAGGTAGTTTTGGGATAGTTCAAAGCAATATAAGTGTAGAGCGATTTTGGAGGTGATAAAGGTGGTTTTATGCATTGGTTTGAATTTTCTGATGATCGTGAAATAAATATATTTACAATGGTATATCATACTTTATTTTTTAGAAAGTCATGGCTTGATTACTAAGACCAATTTCTGGGGTTCTTAGTTGTGCATACTCTTGAGAGGATTCATGGTGAGAAATGATGGTTTCCGAGTGTTTCTTGGTTTCGGAGATTTCGAGGGCTTAGAAAACATGTCTAAGTGTGTGGCATGCCTTGGTGAAGTTTGTTTTTCTCTAAAATATTCCTATTATGGATATTTTCTTAGTTTGGGGTTTTAGGACCTCTTGTGTCCTAATGGAGGCCTATATGGTTCTAGGTGATGGTGGTGACCTACATGGTCTTATGGATGTTTTTTCTAGGACTTTATAAATATTTTAAAAGTTTTTTTACTATATTAAATCTGATCTACATGTATTATGACCAAGAGAAGGGTATAAAGGTAAATTAGAAATCTCATTTGAGTTGGTTGAGAGAGTATATGAAAATGGTGATGATGTAGGAGCATCATCTTCCTAGACTATATAAAGGTTAATAACATCAATTTTGGATTCTTAGGTGTGTTTTCAAGTCTTAGGAGTCTTCTAGAGTTGTTTAGGTGTGTTAGGTTTGAATAAGGCCTTCCCAAATTCAAATTTGGTCATTTCCCTCCAAAATGCCAATTTGAATCTTTGAAAGCAATTATGGCATGAATTGGTGTTTTGATATAATTCTTGGATCATTATGGCATGTAAATTATGCTATGATCTTGTAGTAAGTCTTATTTGGGTCCTAGAGAGGTCATGATGGTAAACTAGTGTTAGGCCATAGGGTATTAGCCTATACTAGGTCTTTTATGTTATAATAAAGGACAACATATAGTGTAACAGTCCAAAAAGACAAAAATCAGTTAGAAACATGGTTTGAAGAATATTTAAACCTTATTGTAAGTGTTCCCAAGCCATTATTTGAATGGTCTTTCAATTGTGGAGAGATTCAAAAGTTTTAGTAAGAATAGATCTGTGTTTGCACACTTGGGTGTAAATATTGGATGGTTTTGTGTATGTTTTGAGCAAGAAGTTTGTAATTGTTTCATAAGATAGAGTTTGTAATGGTAAATTTATATCTTCTTGTTATTATAGCCTCTAAAATTGTAATGTGATTAATTGGTTGAAAACCTTGTTACAATAGACTGATGAAGGAACACAAGAAAACTCAATGAATGATGTAAGTTTGATGGATTGCATGGAGATTTGTTGAACTAAAAATCTTGTTTGGTTTGTTTAGCAAGTGGCTCTAGAAGTATTGAGGGTAATTGTGCATGGTATAAAGTTGTTTGCTAATGAAATTTTAGAACAAACCATTATAGAGTCTCGATATCTTCTCGATGAACCAAGAGAATCACCTCCCAATCTGTAAAAAGAAGATTACCTCAAAGATTTGGTTGATATTTTGTATCTTCTTATTGATTTGTACCTAGAAATCCTTTTACATTTACCTTGAAATTAAAGGCATCTTCAAGTTAGAAAATCAGGAGTCTCTTGGTCTGATATAGAGTGCACATTGGTAGATTATTGAGAAAACATGATTACAATGAAGGTAGAGGACTTGTTCGTGAGATCTTATGCAAAAGGTAGTTAGTAGAAGTTTTTATAGACCTTACAAGCTTATAATGGAGCAGGAATTAGAAAAATAAGGAATAAACATCAAACTTTCCCTCCTCGGGCTATAACAAAGTTTAAAACCCCAAACTAGGGTTTATGTGGTAGAAGACCAATTTCCTGCAAACTAACCGATGAATTTACATAAAAATTTGTAGAAAAATCTATCTTGTTATTATCTTAGCGATCAACATGGTTTTGGGTTGAATGAGTTGTGGTAGAGAAAGATATTCATGAGAGTGTGCATGCAAACTGAAGGAAGAAAAAAATAAGACTGAAGAAAATATGAAGAATTCAAGGAAAATATTGAGAGTTAAAAACTAAAATTGAGGAAGAAGACTCTTAGAGAGGTCTTGAGTGACACTTAACCAGTTTAAACCTTTAGCCACTCTTTAAAGGTAAGAAATTGATGACAGAGGGTATATAAACATTTAGGTGTGTAGTTGGACTTAGAAATCAAGTGCTTGACGACAATTAAGAAATTATGGAGAATAATAAAGGTTAGCATCTGAGGAGTATTCTAAGATTGTCCTAATTACCTAAATTCAAGGCTTAGAGGATCTAAAGAGTTTAAATAGTTGTATATAATAACCACTAGAACAATCTTGGGAAAAAGGAATCCACTGAAATGGATGGAAATGTATATGACAACAAACTTGAAGAATGAAAGGTTGAGAGAAAGTATGAACTCAATCTTGTAGGACCTAATTTTAAGGTTTAAAAATAATGGATATGAAAAGGAATTCAGCTTGTTTTGGGAAAGCATCAACAAATCATACACCTAGCTAATGCCAAGTTTCTTAGGAGCATCGATGACAGATCTTGTAATAAGGTAAGTTTCTTAGACTACTTGATTACTTTGACTGAATTAGACGATGAAAAATGCATGGAGAGAGATTTATAAGTAAGGTATAGATGTTTTTAAGTCTCATTAGGTGAAGTCTACATCATTAGTGGTATCGAGTAGGAATTTGATTCTTGAAAAGAAAAAAATATTGTTTTGAAAGTGATTTCGATAAAGAAGACAATACGGTGCAACTAAGAGAGATGAAGAAGTTAGATTAGGAAGAGAGGATGGAAAGGATGAGGGAGTTATGTTAAGTAGGTTAGAAAGCATGAAAGAAAGTTAGAGAAAGATGATGATAGAGATGAGCTATATGAAAAGGAATGAAGTAGATTAGTAGGTGCAATTTCTTGGAAGATACTACAAGTGTCGAAGTATGCGGGTATAAGGCACATGAGTGTAATGGAATGAATGTGTGGATGATAAAAGATAACAAAGCTGCTAATCAGATTGTACAAGATAAAGGTAAGTCATTATTGTGTAGAAGAGTGCTTTTGAAACCAAGTAAAACAATGGAAGAGATAACCCAAAGAAGGTGCTTGTTTAGAATTGCATGTAAGGCTAAAGGAAAAGTTTGTAAAGTGGTTATTGATAGTGGAAGTACTGAAAATATTGTTTCATTTGAAATGGTAGAGAAGCTAGGATTGAAGAATACAATGCACCCTAACCCCTATTAGATATCATGGATGCGAAAATTTCATCATATCTTGGTTAGGGAACAATGCACCCTCACAAATATTATTGATCATGAAATCAGATTACATAACAATGCAAGAGCTGTAATATTTATAGATATTAGACAACCTCATATGGATAGACATGACACCCTATCAGGCACCAACTATGAGATGATAAGACCCATCTCACATGCACATGTAATTACTACTAATACCAATATTGAATGTTATCCAACATAACAATATTGAATGCAAGTCACTAGACTAGAGTGCACATGTTGCACATTATTAAATAAAAGACAATGCAATAAAATGCAATAAATATGCCTATGCTAAATTATGCTAACATTCCCCCCCTTAATTTTGCATAGTTTCCAATGAAGTGGAGAGGAACTCTCTGAACAGTGTGAATTTGTCACGTGCAAGTGACTTAGTGAAAACATCTACCTTCTATTCAGCTGTAGGACAAAACTAGAGCTGTATGTTGTGCTTCAAGACATGCTCGCGTATGAAATGAACCTGTACTTCAATATGCTTGGTTCTCTCATGAAATACTGGATTGCAAACAAGATTCAAAACTCCTTCATTATCAACATATACTGGAGTAGACTTCTGTTGTGGTAGACCAATTCCTTCCAGTATTCGGCGTAGCCATATTACTTCACAAATAGCTTCACATGCAGCTCGATACTATGCTTCTGTAGAAGAGTGAGAAACAAAGTTCTATTTCTTGCTTCCCCATGATATTGGTCCAGATCCCATAAAGAAGATGAAGCCTCGATGTTGAATTCCTATCATCCATGTTTCCCGCATGATCTGAATCAATATCCCGTCAAAAAGAAGTTGTCGTTCTTCTTGTACTTAGTCTTGAATATCCATCTCGCATCAAATGGGTTTCTTCCTGGTGGAAGGTCGAAAAGTTGCCATGTGTTTTTCTTCATCATTGAATGATACTCAATCCATGGCATCTTTCCAAGCTTTTGATTGTAGGGATTCCCAACTGTAGATGGCTCAATTGTTTCAACAACTCGCTCATTAGGGCATAATTGACCTCTTCACGAGCTTGACCGTGAGTTCTAGGTCCAGGATTGGATGATGTGCTATGTGCTTCATCTAAATTTACATCTCTTATTAATTGAGTATACCATTTAGGTAAATTTTTAGTTGTTCCATTGGCTTGTGGTGGATCCAAGTTTTCACCATCATCCAATTCATCACTGTCATCTTTAGTGGGAACATCAAATTCTGTCTTCACAAGAGGTGTATTCTGCATGTTTGTTGAGTCGTTGAGTGGAGCATCTACTTGTTTCTTCTCAAAGAACTCAACATCCCTACTTGTGTATACTTTCTTTGCTTTTGGATCCCATAATCTGTACCCAAGTGCTTCTTCACTGTATCCAATGAATATCAATTTCTTAGCTTTCATATCCAACTTGTTCCTGTTCTTCTTGGGTATGTGCATGCTAGCTTTACACCCAAATACTCTTAGGTGTGCAATTGATGGTTTCTGATTTGACCATGCTTCTTGAGGTGTCACTCCTTCAAGAGCTACTGTGGGCACTCTGTTCAACAAATAGATTGTAGTTCTTGTAGATTCTTCCTAAAATGTCTTTGTTAAACTTGAGTCATCAATCATACATCACACCATTTCCATGATAGTACGATTCCTTCTCTCAACTATACCATTTTTCTGTGGTGTGTGAGTAGGAGGAATTTGTTGATGAATCCCATGAGCTTCCAGGTAAGTCTTGAACTCATTGATTGTGAATTCCCCCCTTCGATCTGAGCGGAGAGTTTTGATGTCACGACCAGCTTCATTCTCAACAAGTGCTTTGAACTTCTAAAAATGTCTCAAAGGCTTGACTCTTGTTTCTTAGACAATATATCCACATCTTTCTTGAGTAGTCATCGACACAAAACATGAAGTATTGACATCCGAGAATGACTTGGTTGCATAGGCCCGCAAAGATTGGTGTGCATCAAATCAAGCTTTCCCTTAGCTCTATATTTGTTCTTCTCGGAAGGGTACTCGTGTTGCTTTCCAGCTAGGCAATTGTGACACTTGTCGTGTGTTGTGCTTGAGTATAGGCAATCCTTTCACCATGTTTCCCTTTGAAGTGTTTGGAGATAACCAAAACCGATGTGACCATATCTCGCGATGCCATAGTTCTGCAGATTGTGTGTCTTTAGCCACTAGAGCTTGATCATCCTTATGGACAAAATCAAGTTAGAACATGCGTCCCACATTGGAGGCTCTTGCTATAATCTTGGAACCTCTTGACTTATCTCTTATCAAGCACAATTTTTCTCCATTATTACTTGTCAAAATCCAACTTCAAGTTGTGATCAAGGAGTTAACTAACTGATAGCAAATTCTTGGTCAACCCAGGTACATACAATACATCTGTGATTTTACAGTCATGCTTTCCAAGAGGTAATGAAATGTTTCCAATCCCCTTGACACTGTATGATGAGTCATCACCTAATGACACATGGTTCTTGTTAGGTGAGTCACGTAGTGTGTAGAACCAATCCTTGCGTCTAGTCATGTGTCGAGTTGCACCCTTAGTCAAAATACCGATATCTTGTGTGGACTTGGTTTCTTCATCAAATTGAGTAGAATACATGTGGTGTCCTTCATCTGAATCATCCTCATGTTCGGCAATGTACCCTTGTTGTTTGGGTTTTCTTTGCCAATTACCATTTTTCTGCCCTTGATTGTTGTTATTGTTGGACTTCCCTTGATTTGAATTGTTGTTACCCTGTTGGTTGTTGGGTTTTGAATTACTTGATGAACCCTTTTTATAGGAGTTGTACCAACAATCTTTGATGTCATGTCCCCTCTATCGCAAAATGGGACACTTCTTGGTTTTGTCTCGTTGACTTTGATTTTGTTGGGACTTCTTGTGATTAGACTAAAATTTCCCCTTTCCTTTATGATCGAAGATAGTGCTTGCTCATCTTCATGATCTTTGTTGTTCATTACCTCTTCTTGTTGGAGTAGATTGACCAACTTCTCAAAGGTGACCGTGTGTTCACTCATATTGATAGTTATCTCAAAGATTCTCGTAGGAAGGAGGAAGTGCTCGCAACACAATTGGTATGAGGTCTTCATCACTTATCTCTTTTCCCAATGCCAATAGAAATGCCCTCAAAGTAATAACTCATCTCAAAAAAACTTCAACCTTCTCATTGTGCTTGAACTTGAGAGTATGTAGTTGTGATAGTAGGTTGAGGATGACATTCTTGTTCTTTGCCTCATAGACTCGTGCTCAACTTATCCCATGCATCCTTGATCGATGTGGCATCTCTAATGTGGGGTTACACATCGTCTCATTATGCTAAACAAGATGATCAACTTGGCATTTTGATTGGCCCTATCAAATTGAACTTGTTGTCTTCTATCATCAAGTGATCTTGTTGTTTTTCCATCTACAACTCTGTCCATAGGTCTTCAAACTCAAGTAACATCTTGATCTTCGGTTTCCATCCAGCATAGTTGTCTCCTCTAAGCGATTTGTGAATCGGTAAGAAGAAATTTGGTGCTTGTGTACCCATTTCTCAGTAATCTAAATTTCTGAAACTCTGAATTTCGACAAAGGGTAAGGCTCTTATCACTCCAGTGTTTATGGTCTCCTCTCAATATACCGTCAGTCGATATACCAAACCTTTCTATATACGCTCCATTCGATATACCCGTCGGTACATGGAAGAAGATCACTCTTTCAATATACCCGTCAGTACAGAAAGAGGTGTTAATGCACGTGAAAGAATTTAGTACGTGGTACTTAGACAGTACAGAGAGGGGTTTGTGTAAGCACAAATGGATGGGAGGGCTCAAATGTGTGTGTATTGTGTCCTTATTACTCCCCATTGATTTTATAGGGTCGATGCCCAGATGACGTTTAGGCAGCTATGTTAGGCATTAAGTGCAGTAGTAGTCATGACGGCATCACCCGTAAGTACTTCCCAGAGGCACCGTATATACCGAACACTGCTATGAGATCAAAGATCTCGTGTGATAGAACCAAACATAAAATAAAAAAATTACACTTTTTTTTTTTTACTTTATGCACCAAGATTAGTACAAAATGATCCAAAAGTACATCAAAATGAAATTTTTGTGTCCCCCCTCTTTAGAAAAAGGGTCTAGAATCACAAAATACACAATTTAGGCCAAAAATATTTTTTACCCCCAATAGGTGTTTTTCCGCTAAATTTAGCGGTGGCTCTAAATGTGTTTGGTGAGCTTCTAAATTTGGAAATCTCCCAAAATTTAGTAATTTCTCCAAATTTTCCAAAAAAATAATTTAATAAAAAATATGGAGAGAGTGGGAATTGAACCACTGACCTGTTTGTTCCCAAGATCCAAACAAACAATCTGAATATTGTTTTCACCTTTTTTCACAAACTGTGATCTGGGTTTTTCTAAAATTTTTACAGAAACATCATACAATATTTTTCTTGAAACCCAAAAAATTTTAGAAGAATTCGAATCTTAGTTTTTGAGATCTTACCAATTTACAGACTAGATCTAGATCGACTTGTACAGACTTTTCATCACATGTAGAGGCCGAATCTAAAGATGATGTAAACCGTAAAGTTGTGCGCCTCCTTCGTATCTTTCCAGTAAAAAAAATAGAACATCAATCTGACATTGTATGAAAAAGTTACGTTCTTTTTTCTAAGAGTTATCTCATGCTGGAATTTTGTTCACGGGATCTGCTTCAACCTTTGCTCCCGAATTCTTCACACCTCCACTTTCAAATCTAATTTTTTTTTTATAATTTTTTAGATCTGCAAATTTTTTTTCAAGATCTCTCTCCTTTTTAAGATCTTTTCTTTTTTCACAAATATATATATTTTTTTGAAGATCTCCAAATCTGAAATATTCCACCAATATGTTGGATCAATTGGCTATGCCAATGACTAATAAAAATAAAAAAAACCTTCCAAATAAGTGGATAGGTCAAATTTTAGTTGAGGAATGCTTGGAAGGAGTGGAGGTTGCGGGATGCTTCAATGGCTCTCCTTTGATGTATATCTTCTTCTCCAATGGATCCTCTCCAATAGTGCTCCTCTTCAACCTTGCTTGGATAGAACCTGCTCTGATACTAAATGATAATAATGGTATAACTTTGATACCAAATGATAGAATAGAATAAGACTGCAATGACCAAAGAGGGACGGAAGCCTCACAAATATTATTGATCATGAAATTAGATTACATAACAATGCAAGAGCTATAATATTTATGGATATTAGACAACCTCATATGGATAGACATGACACCCTATCAGGCACCAACTACGAGATGATAAGACCCATCTCACATGCACATGTAATTACTACTAATACCAATATTGAATGTTATCTAACATAACAATATTGAATGCAAGTCACTAGACTAGAGTGCACATGTTGCGCATTATTAAATAAAAGACAATGCAATAAAATGCAATAAATATGCCTATGCTAAATTATGCTAACAACGGAAAGTTCATCATATATTGGTTAGGGAACAATGTCAAGTTGAATTTCAAATTGGCAAGTATAAGGAAAAAGTTTTATGTGATTTAGTCCCTATGGATGTTTGTCATGTGTTGTTGGGAAGACCATGATAGTATGACATAAATGTAGTGCATGATGGAAAGAAGAATACCTACACTATTACAACACCAATAGGAGTCAACCATACACTTTTACCTATTAAGGGTGAACAAGAAGCACAAACAAGGTTAATGATAATGATGAAAACTAAGAATTTCTTGACAGAGAATAAAGAAGTATATGAAAAAATATTATGCAGGCAATTAAGCCTCATAAGTTAGATTTGAACAATGGTTTTGAGAGAGATATTGAGATGGTTTTAGTACAAGAAGAAGTAAATGATGAAGGTGAGAGAGGGAAACATGAAAGAAATAAAAATAAAGTAGAGAAGTACATACGAGTGCTTATAGACTAACAAAGAGGTCTAGTGAGAGAGAAATCATTTGATGAAGATAAGAGAGGTGATCAACAAAGTTAGATGAAGGAAATAAGAGTGAAAATGCTATGTGAGGGAGTCATGAGTAAAAGAGAAGAAAAGTAGAGTATGAAGAAAGTGAATGAGGCATTTAAACCTATTGTTTTTTCTTCTAACACTACTTTGAGCATTGGTTTTGTAGGTACAAGTGAAAGGAATGAACAAGTACAAATTTTAGAGTATGAAAAAGACAAGGAACAATCAAATTAAAGAAGAAGAGTATGAAACTCAAATAGAGTTAGTGTTGGAAGCCCTAAAAGATAAAAATAATGATTCCATTAGATATGATTAAAAATTTGATGTATTTGAAGGAAGAATTGGAGTATACATCTATCGAGGTAAAGTCTTATGAGAAGATGGAGAGAAGTACTATGACCCTAGATGATATTTTGAGCTAGCATAGGTTTGTTGATTACAAATTAGGTCTTGGATTGACTAAAGAAAATAAGAAGAGTTTTGAATGTGTCAATACATGTCCTAAGGATCAAAAGGAGAATGATAGTGCAAGAAAGGTCCATTAAAAAAGAAATGTATCATCCCATCGGGAAGCCTAATGTAATAAGGTATGACAATTATTTTCATGGTTATCGTTGTGCATGTAATGAATTTGGTCATAAAACAAGGGATTTTCGAAAAAGGTCTTCAAGAGTGAGTTTCCATGGAGAAATGGAAGGATTCATAGTCTTCATCATCAAGAGGTTAGAGTGTTACTTTCTATAATTGTCATGAAAGAGGTAATATTGCAATTTTTAACACTTTGTGAGTCTTCAAAGAAATTCAAGAAGTTTGATGCTATCAAAATTAAGAAAGTTTGGATACCCAAGTCAATAAATAAGGATGATCGTGCAAAAAGGTTGAAAAGAATGAATCTAAAAATATCATGAACAAAACAATGATGATCTTATTGGAGTCATGAAGGATCCTAATTTAGTCATGCCTAATCTTAACTAGTCAACAAGTGAAGAAGATGCTCCAAGAAAGGAGGATCTTGACAGTGTTTGTGGTTAGTTCGGATAAGTGAATATCAAAAGTATGATTTCTATATGAAGACTCATTTTGAAGTACCATCTGTGGATGTTTATCAAGAAGGATCATGAAGACTTATGTGGAATCTTTCAAAGGTTCTATCTATAATTGAATGGTGGCATCAACATGAAGAGGTTAGTTTGTTTAAAAATCAAGAAGTTTTGATAGATCTAAAGGAAGGATCATATTAGCACTAAGATAGTCAAGAAAGTGAGTTCTTTAAGTGTGAATTATGGTCTATGATTCTTGAGATGTTATTTATGTTTGGTGGGACAATTTTGATACTTCTATGGAGGTGATCAAAAGGTATGAAAAATGTTATTGGTGTATTTTTTCATACATTGGTCTAAGTTGGAGGTTTTTCAATCTTAAACTAGGTGCTCATAGAACTATGATATATTGGAACTTAGGAGGTGTGCTTAAAAATGTACGATTTTATCTTTCAGATCCAACATGATGTAAAGATGTCTATTTTTAGTGTAAGAAAAATGACTTGATTAGTCCTTCTATACCCATAAAAATGTGTTCTTGATCAAGGTAGTGTGACAGTCATAATAGATAGTGTGAGAGGCATAATTGAGCTACATGAAGACCTAAGAGCTATACATGTATTATCTTGAAGAAATGATCAAGAGAAGTGAAATTTTTTTGGTACTTACTCTCTAATAAAATTTTCATTGAGTTTCAGGCATGAAAAAGTGAATTTTCTACTTATGAAGGTATAAAATTTGTGGTACACTTGTCAAAGGATGTATCCTTGCACCGAGTCTGGAAAATCTTGAAGATACAATATGAATATACAATTTTGAGGCTATAAGGTATAATTCTATGTGTTTTCTTTAATCTACATTCCTGTTATGTATCTAGAAGGATGAAGTAGATAGTTTTAGAAGTTTTTGAAGATGGTATGATAGTCATAAGGAACATGAAGGTCACTTTCTGTTGGTGTCACCATGTGCCAGTTGTATAGGAAGGTTAGTATTTGATGCAATAAAGAAGCAATGTAAGTCTTTGTTACAGAGTATAAGAGGTCAAATGACGGTGGATAAGATATGTTTATGTCTTGATTTGATATATATCACACATGAGGTTATGTGAAAGTATTAAAGTCTTGGTTAAAGAACATTTTGATAGGATGAAGAAGTGCATTATACATGATTAATACTAAAAGTGGTATCTTAAGGTCTTGTTTGAGTTTGAAATAATTATAATGAGAACTGAAGTATTTCATGAGGTTTAATAAGATATGTAGCTCATTGAATTTTTTTGTAAGATTGGTAACAATAATGATACATGTGAGTGAGATATTAAATGATTTCTTCAATTTTTATATGTTACTCAAAAGGATGTTTATCTGATTTGAAATATGATTACAAGGATTGTGCTCGTGAGATAAATAAAGATAAATAGGTCTTTGTCATGTGTGTGATACTATAATAATTTTGAAGATCCAAATGGTGATCAAGTTTTCTTAAGACCATGAAAGTGGTATTCTACATGAAAATATGAGTATTCTCATAACAATCATACTAGGTATAGTCATAGAATCAAGATTGAAGAGTTAAGGTTTTCTATTGTCATGAAGGTCAAATAATTAGATATATTGAAGAAGTAATGAGCCATGAATCAAGATTGTGATAACAATGTATTATGGATTGTGAAGTAGAATAACATCAAGGAAGCTTGTAAGTAGGGTAATAGGTTAAAATCCAGGATGAGTGCTTCAAAGAAGGTCATGTGTATCATGAAGAGTGTTGAGTTTGTGAAGGTTGTTCAAGAGCAAGGTTCCATCAAAATAGTATAAGATGTTTATTGGTATCTCAAGAAGGTATGTAACTCATGATCATGTTGCAAATTAGGAGAATCAAGGTATAGTCTTGAATAAGAATATGTATAGAGACATTGCATGTGACTTAGAATCTGTCACAAGGATGTATTACTTATTATTGTATCTAAAGGTATGTATTATCACAAAGGTTGATTCTTGAAACTCCATGACTAATCATGATAAATGTTTCATGAAGACAAGAAAGTAGTTAATGGACCTAAAAATAGGATTAGAGATATAAAATTTGGGTATAGTGCTACAAGAAGGTATGTTTTGGGATGGATGCTTTAAGTTGCTTGACAAGATTTGAGTTTGAGTTGAAGGACTCTCTAGGACATCTTGGGGAGGTCTTGAACCGAGGGGAGTTTGGCAGTCCTTTGCAAGGTGTTGATGGTTTGAATATGTCTGTGTTTAAGAGAAAAAATAAGGTATGACATAGATGGTACAAGTTATTTGAAAAGTATGAGAGTGAAGTCAATAAGATTTGATGGCAAGTAAATAGGTTTGTGGAGAAAGACAATAAAATTCTAGTTTGTACTTTGGAAAATTTTATTTGATATATCCATAGGTGAAAAAATCCCAATTATGCCTCAAGAAGGTTCTTTAAGGTTCAAAGGAACAAGGTATGTGGTATTCTTTTGTTAAGCTCATATAATAAAGTCAAGAAGGAGGTGTTTCTTGCACTTTGTATTTTGATTTTAGTAAGCTTCCTTGGTGAAATAGAAATTCAGGGGAGTTAATCAAGAAGACTCTCAAATAAATTCTAAAGTGCAAGGATTTTTTGAGTATTTTTTTACTCAAATGATCCAAGAAGTAAGCATGAGTCGGCAAAGCTAAGTAGAGCTATTTGAGCTAGTTTCTTGAACTAAGGATCCATGAACAAGTGGAAAGAATGTTGTCAAGTTATGTTAGTAGCATCCAAGGTAAGTGTTTATTGTTGAATTTTCTTAAGAAGATATGAATTATTACAGAGGGAGAAATGTTAAGAAAATATATATATATTTGAATCTTAAAGTCATTTTACATCTCATGAAAGAGTCAAAATAATGGGTCAATGATGTTGGCAAGATCAATTTTTAGTGTATGAAGCATGCAAGCTAAGAATAGTTCTAAAGTGCATGAAGAATTCATGTTGACTATTCAAGAAAGGTATGAGACCAAAGTATGTTATTTGTATATTTTGGCATTTTTGCATGTTGAGAACATCATGGTCAATGTCAAAGTCAGTTCCTTTTAAAAGTGCATGTGTTGAGGGGAGAAAAGTTTCTAAAAAAGTCAAAGTAAGATTAGGATCAAGAAGTGGACCCTACCTTACTTTGGTTTATGTTTCCAACAAAGTGGCGAGCCTTGTTTGTTTTCAAGATATGATATTTCAGGTTGCATCTTTGTCATTAATGTAAAAATGGGGAGAATAAGATGATGACATGTGTATTCCTTAGGGAGTTTTGAGTCTTGTCTGTTTTTCCATCAATGGGTTGTCCATCAATGACAAAAGGGAAATTGTTGGCCATGTGTTTTCATTGATGTCAAAGAGAGATGTTTTCAATATTTTCATTGAGTGTCTTTAATTTAAAAAGGTGTATGGAACATGAGTTTCTTGTTGAGATTTCTTGGTCCCGATGATTATGCATGGTGTCTTGAGCCAGTATGGTGGCTTGTAGAGATAATGCAAGGTATGGATGATGTTGTAATTATGTAATGGAGTGTTTTTAAGGACCGAGCATGTGTTCAAGGGTTACCAAGGTTTGTTGAGATTATATTTGGTGAAACAAGCATGTTTCAGGTGCTTGTTTGTGAGGTCTAGAGAGTAGTATGAGGCATGGGATGATGAAGTGAATCTTGTACCAGCTAGTCAAGAATGGGTATATCTTTAGGAGCATGAATATGAATTTTTAGGAAACTCAAAAGTGTCTAAGAGTGTAAGTACATGTGTTTGATGTGGTTTATAGGTCGGTTATAGAGCTTATCCTTAAGAAAACATGCCCTAGTGAAGTGAGTTAGACTATTTCTAGAAAAATGGTGCAAATTTGAGATTTGGAGAGAATTTTATAGGTTAATATAGAGATGTGGTCTAAATTTTTGGTGATGATTTGAATTTATGTGCAATATATTGAGTTTTTACTAAAACCGAGTTGTGAAGGTGAGAAACCAAGGCTAAAAGTTGACTTTCAGATGCTTGTTGGGGATTGTATGATTTACATGGGCATCAAAGCTCCTAGGGTTATTGAATAGGTCAGTTATGAATATTTTCCAAGAAGAATGAGGTTGTTTGATTGTCAAGTTTTTATGAATAATCGTTAAGAAACCAAACAATTTTTAACCCTCACAAAACCCTAGCTTTGTAGAAAATTGGAAGAAAATGAGTATAGTGACCTAGAATTGATTATTTGAGAAAGAGTGATGATTGTCCAAAGCTCCAAAGCTCCTAGGGATGTAAATTTTTATGGTTTTTATCATTTCTTGGAGTCTCCTGCACGTAAAATGAAGAGGAACATTAATTTGGTATCATGGTGGGTGGGAAAAATATAAGGATGTATTTTGCCATCAAGACGTGATCTGACCATTGGCTTTGATATGATTTTTAGTTTTTCTTTCCTTGGCATGCAAAGAACCAGATTTGATAGATTGGAGGAGGAAGTAGTTGGTACATGAGATGAAGAATGACTTACCAGGTGAAGAATTGAATGCTAGAAATATTTGGAAATATTTTCCCTCTACACACCTGACAATTTTTTTCACAAATCTGATTCAGGAGTCTTAACATGCAATGGTGCTTTGAATGTCTTTGGTTTTGGGGAAAATTCTATTGTAAATGAAGTATTATAAATTGCATGAATTTATCGTGTAAATGGTTGGAGTGTTAGAGGTTGGGACTAATTTTTCTAAGAGAAAAGCTTGATAGAACTGTCCTTCTAAGAAACCATCTGAAGAAACCTGTTTATCTACTTTGTGTTAAATTTGATCATGTCAAGGTGGTTGTGAGTGTACAACCATTGAAAAGATCTGAGATTTTTCTAGAAACTTTCCCTACTTGATAAATTTAATCAAACTTGAGTTAATCTGCATTATTTTTGGGAAAAATTTGTGTTTTCTTCATTCTTGAATGTCTACAAGTAGTTTTCTTGTTCTCGTTGCAATATTACATTGAAATCTTTGTGAATCACACAAGATATTATCCTTGTGATAGTTTGGTGGCATTTGCAATTTCATTTATTAGAAGAGCTTTCATTTGATAGTGAAATAAACAAATTTAAAATCACTGTGACTCTAGCATGACTATAAGATTGTTTGTTAGCCTTTGAGGGTATCTTAGGTGTGATGAAATAGAGGTTGATAATGTTTAGTTAAGTTTTCTAATTTGAGCCTTCATTTTGGATCCTTGAAGTTTGTGTGAAAAGTACTTATCTGGGCCTCCATTGAAGCATATATTCTGGTTAAAGGAACATCCTAGCTATCCCGAAGCATTCTATTGTTCAAGCTCTCCATTTTTGTAAAACTTCTCAAGGATATGGTGAATCAAGTTCATCCTACCTCACCTCCCACCAAAATTCATTTAAAAACAATCAATCATACCCATACTACCCTTATTTGTCATGTGTGTATACAAATGCATAATTTTTACTACCAAAACATGTAGAAACAATCAAGTTTTCATTGTCTTTAGTGGCTTGAACCTTGCTTAGAAAATATCTCTATTATCTAGAGTGACAACTCGTGAGAGTTAGGTTTTGTTGTATTGATCATATTTTCTTCAAGGTCTTCTTAATAATTTCACAAGGAAGGGTATCTCCATTTGCTCCATAAACAACATGCTACAAAAAGTGTCCTCTCACACTGGTTGAAAGGCACAACCATAAATTAGTGAGGATAGGTCAAATCCTCTTGAGAGTGCTACACATTTCTCCAAATTTGAGTGACAAAGAGTAAGCTGCATTTCATCCCTAGCTATAAAATGACACACTACATGCTCTATTTATTTCTAAGCTTCCTGCCAAACTTGTGATGCTGGTCAAATTTTGAGGGAGAATCAATTTGGGTACCAACACCCGATTGGCGCTGCTGCTGGGGACAAAATGATTATAGTTCATATTCAGACCCTGGTAAACACTTATTTAATGCTCTAAGTGCTAATAGATTGTTTCAAACATCATCTTGTGTTTGGACCTGTAAGAAGTATTCAAGGTTGCAAGTGTTGTGTGTAATTATTTCAGTTTCCACACCTAGTGCACTAGCTTTCATTGATAAATTTAGGTAAAGAAAAGTCAGATCATCCCATTTCCAGTTTCTAGTATTGTAGACATTTGACAAATCATATTTTAGTGCATTTTCACAAATAAGGTGGAAATCCTTAGTGGTGACTCCCTGTTGATCTGATTCTTAATGAGTACCAGTGTCTTAACCTCTGTCAAGTGAGATTTGTTACTAATCTTTGCAAATATGGAAGGAAGAAGATCTTTCTTTGCTAGGGATCCTACTAGGACATTATTTCTAGAGCTAGGAAAAACAAAGTCAGAAGGAAGAAAATCCTGAGAGTTGTTGGAGATTAGCAGACAAGAAAAGGGATCTCCATTGATGAAAGTGATCAACCTATCATTGAAGACTGCCATTCAAGTGCTTCTGAATCAGGTAGCCTCTTTGTGGAATTGAATTCTCCAACTGGAGAGGGGCCTTCATTTGATTTTGAAAATTTTGCTTCTCATTCTGCCCCTATCTTTTCAAAAGTTGATAGGGTTTTCTAAGAAACAAGGCCTTTAGGGGATATCCATTTTGAAAGTTATACTCTTGTGTTTCAAAGACCCTCTACCCCTTATCAATTTGTCTCCCCTCCAGGGTCACCTCCTCAAAACAACATGGCCCAACCCCCACCCAGACCTCCTTTTTTTGTAAACACCTTTGGTCCTATAAATTTTACAGGGATGGCTAGTTATCCAAATGTAGTTCCCCAGGATGTAAGAAATATATTACCAAAGTTCCAAGGAAACAATGTTATAACTGGTGATCAACATTTAAATATTTTTATCAATATGATGGAAGAATTTGAGATTGAATATGAAGATGTATATATCAAATTGTTTATCCATACTTTGGAAGAGGATGTAAGGGATTGGTATAAAGCTTTTCCAGATAATTCCATTGATTCTTGGACAAAGATGAAAAATGCATTTAGATTGTAGTATGGTGATAGAATTGACCCTAGGTTTCTTCTATCAAAATTTGAAAACATCAAGAAGAATCCTAATGAGTCAGTACATGATTTCAACACAAGGTTTAACAAGACCTTGAGGAGATTTCCTGTTAGCTTAAGGCCATGTGATGAATCATGTTTGATCAAATATTCAGATGCATTTGATAAAAAAATTTCTTACTACTTGAGGGACAAAAAACCCTACTAATTTGAGGCAGGCCTTCACCATGGCTTTGCAAATTGAGAAAAACATCAAGGAAATTGGAAATCCTCTAAAAGGGAGGGTGTAAAACTAATTAACCCAAAAATCCTTAAACAAGGGTGCTAATTTGGAGAAAGTTGTGAAAAATTTGGCAAGGGCTATCAAAGAAATATCATACAAATTAGCCTAGGTAGAAAAAGGAATTGGGCAGAGTTCACAAGGTCAACACAAGCAACAAGGCTAAGATAGGTTTACAAATCATCATAGAAATGATCAGAGATTTGATGATAGAGGTAAGGGACCTATTGGATTTGGAAATAAATAGTCCCAGGCTAGGGAAAACAAAATGGTTCCTGATCCTTTGGCTACTAGAGTTGCTGTTGTGGAGGAGACAAATGTCATTGATTGGTGTGATAGATGTTTCATGCCCCATGCTCCATGTGAGGAATATCAACAAAGAACAAGAAGATGATGATAATAATGATGATGATGATGTTTGCATGATGGGTTGCTCCACGAGCTCACAACAAGGGGCAACTTCAACTGAGGTAATAAGTGCTAGAACTGCTGCTAATTTTTGGGATTGCATCCACCAGGTACCTATTCTTCCTCCCTCTCATACTTTAGAAGTAGATACTATACAAGCTTTTGAATTTCCTAATAATGACTTTGAATATTTAAGAGCTTTAATGATAAAGAAGTATGATGGAGGAATCCCATCTGAGGAGGACATGTAATTATTGATGAACATTGTTGTTTTTCCCAAGAGAAGGAGTATAACACAAGAAGTAGGGTTGTCAAAGGTACAGGGCCTCAAGCCAAGCCAAAAACTCCATTGCTTTCAAATATTCCTAAAGAGGCTCCTAAGAAAGATGCATCTGCCAAGGGCCTTGCTTTGTCCCAAAAAAAAATCATACCCCTCCTCATGCCCAAGCTATCAAAAATCATGTGCCATCTAATGAGTGTATCAACCTTCCTTCCAATGCTGCCTTGCCAAAGTCTGTCCCTTATGATATTGCCCAAGTCTTGAGTCAGATCAAGATCTCAGTTCCAATTGTTGAGTTTCTTAGGATTCCTGAGCACAAAAAAAGGGCTTTTGAGTATTTGGGATGAAAGAGGAGAAGATTGCCCTAGGTAGAAATATAAACATTGTGGAGACTCCACCAGTCATTGAAGAGTTAGAGACACCACCAGTGTTGGAGGAACTAGGTGAACCACCTAAGGTTTATTTGGGGACATCCTTGGTGGAGTCTCAGCTAAATGTGGATCCATTCTTCACCACTTTGATCATTAAAGACAGATTGTTACACAACTATATGTTTGACTCGGGGCATCATGCAATGTTATGCCTCTAGAAGTCATGAATGAGTTGGATATCAAAGTAACAACAACATATGGGAAGTGTATTGCTATGGACTCCAGAGAAGTGCCAGTGGTGGGATGTGTGAAAGGTCTAGTGGTGTAGCTTGTAGCTTACCCAAGTAAAAACCTAATGCTTGATGTTGTTATTGTTGATTGCCCAGCCAAGTGGGGTATGTTGTTATCTAGAAAATGGGCTGCAAGTGTTGGTGGGAGTGTTCAAATGGACATGTCCTATGATATCATCCCAATTGAAGGTAACCTTGTTAGGTTATATGGAGAAAAGAAGATGTTGCACCTTATCAAATATCCCAACAATGCATCTTATGAAGTATTGTACACAAGTGTTGATGCTGATAACTTTGTAAGATTTGCTGATGGAAAAGAGCACAAGATTAAAGAATGTAAGTGTCTTTAACAGGTAGGCTATCCTTGGAATTTATTGTTTGATGGAGCTTGTTCCAACTTTGGAAATTGTGCAGTGTTGTTCTGATCTCTCCAGGACAGGAAGAGTTTGTCTTTTCCTTCAAACTCAACTTTGAGTGCACTAATAACATTGCTTGAGTATGAGGCACTATTGTTAGGTTTGAGGATTTCTTGAAATATGGTGTTAAAGACATCATTGTCAAAGGAGATTTAGAATTAATTGTAAAGCAAGTTAGAAAACTTTATGCCACAAAAAATCAGCAAATGAAACAATACAAGCATGTAGTTTGGGATCTCATTGAGATGTTTGATTCATTCAATATTGTGCATCATGATAGGAAGTTCAATGATTTGGTAGAAAAAATTGCAGTATTGGGATCTCGGTTTGATAATTGTACAATATCCCCATATTGTGAATATGATGTTGAGGTGTTAACTAGGCCATATGTACCTAACAACATTAAACATTGGTAAGTTTTTTATGATGGTGCTTAGGTCAGAAGATTTCTGCAGAACAAAGGGGTTTTTTGATCAAAATATTGATTGGGAGCTAATGGTGTGTGTATCAGAGGATAAAGAAACCTTGTTTGGAAAAGACATCATCCAACTAAAGACTAATACCATTCCTAGAGGGTTGGATGCTCTTGAATCCAACTTTGATAATGCTGATCACATTATTAATAAATGCATAGCAGCCTCAAGGGATGTTGAGGAGCATGACCTTGGCACAAAGGAGAAACCAAGGAAGATCTAGTTGGGAAGAAATCTCAGCAAGGAGGAAAAATAGTCTTATGTCCAATTGCTAAAAAATATCAAGATTGCATGGCTTGGAATTATTCTAAATTAAAGGCATACAGAGAGGATCTGTTTCAACATGAGATTCCCTTGGAATCTAATGCAAAACCATTCAGGAAGAAAAAAGGCCAATCAATCCACTCCTATCTCTTAAAATGCAAGAGGAACTGAAGAAACTGAGGGATGGAGGGATTATTTAGCCTATAAGGTATTCTTCTTAGGTTACAAACCTAGTACCAGTCAGAAAGAAGAATGGTGACATCAGGATGTGTGTGGACTTCAGAAATATGAACAGAGCATCAATGAAGGATAATTATCCTTTACCAAACATGGAAAACATGTTGTAGTTAGTGACCGGTTCTGAGCTGTTATCTACCTGGATGGCTTCTCTGGTTATAACCAAGTTGTTGTAAAGGAATCAGAAAGAATTAAGACAACCTTTACCACTCCTTGGGGAACATATGTATATGTTAGGATGCCCTTTGGACTGATGAATGCTAGAGCAACCTTTCAAAGAGCAATGGATGTTGCTTTTGCTGGTTACATCAATGATTTTATTATTTTCTACCAAGATGATGTAACTGTGTTCTCTAGAAAGAGAGGTGATCATTTGCAACACTTGGAGAAAATGTTGATAAGATGTAGAGAATATGGCATTTCACTCAATCCAAAGAAGTTCCATTTCGGAGTACAGAAGGAAAAATTTCTTGGTCACATTGTGTCACAAGAAGGGGTAATGATTGATCCAGAAAGGGTAGAGGCCATCAGTAAGGTCCCAATTCCAAGAACCAAGAAGGGGATTCAATCCTTCTTTGGGTAGATAAACTTTATCAAGAGATTCATATCAAAATTTGTTGAGTTGACCATTCCAATCACTAGCATGCTAAAGAAGGACTAGGCCATCAAATGGGAGGAGGATTCCATTCAAGATTTCAATGGGATCAAGGAGGCATTAAAGCATGCCCATGTTTTATCAGCTCCAGATTATAAGAAGCTTTTCCAACTGTTTTCTTTTGCTTCAGAGAACACTATTGCAAAGATGATGAAGGGATGAGAGAGGCCAATTTCCTTTTTTAGTAAGGCATTGCAGGGGGTCGAGATGAAATACACTATTATGGAGAAACAAGAATTTTCCTTGGTAAAAGTAATAAAGGTTTTTAGCCCTTACATTTTGAGTTCTAAAATTGTTGCTTATGTTCCCAACAATATGGTGAAAGACATCTTATCGAGAGATGGAAGTCTCACAAAAAGATTCGAGATGGGTGAACAAGTTGCAAGAATATGACATGGATATCCAAACCACAAATTTGGTGAGAGGTTTGGGCTTGGCTAAGCTTATGGTTGAGAGAAACTTGCAAAATATTGAGGTAAATGAGGTAGAAGAAGGAAGGGTAGATGTTTTTGAAAAATTGATGAGTTCTGAGTGGTACAAAGATGTAATTTTTTATCTCAGACATCTATACTACCCTGAGCATTTGAGTAAGAACCAGAAAATATCCCTTAAGTTGGCTTCCCAGAAATATGTCATTACTGATTATGGGTTAGCTTGGAAGAACCCTGAGGGAGTTCTCTTAAGGTGCATTACTGAAGATGAAGCCCCCAAGATAATTACTGATCTCCATGGAGGAGTTTGTGGGGGGAATTTTGCTAGAAGAGTCACAACACACAAGATCTTGAGGGCTGGTTATTGGTGGCCAACTCTCTTCAAGGATACAACTCTTTTGGTTATAAGATGTGAGAGTTGCTAGCACTTCTCTAGAAGACTAAAAGCTTCAGGCTCCCCTGCCTTTACATCCTCATGTATCAATTGAATCCCCATTCAAGACAATGGGAATGGATTTCATTGGTGAGATTTCAGACCCTTCAAGTGCTGGCCATAAGTGGATTCTTGTAGCCACTGATTACTTCACCAAGTGGGTGGAGGCAATCCCCACCAAAAGAGCAACACACCAAATTGTCATGGATTTTATGTTGAACCATATCATCTGCAGGTTTGGGGTGCCAGTTAAAATTATTGCTAAAAATGCCATGAGCTTCAGAGCTAAACCTTTGGTGGCAATGTGCAAAGAATACGAGATCAATTTGACATGTGCTTCTAATTACAAACCCCATGGAAATGGACAAGCTTGAGTCTAGTAATAAAAATTTCTTGAAGATTATTAGAAGAATCTTGGAGCTGAAAAAAAAGAAAATGGGGTGAAAAAATGAAGTTCATTGTTTGCAGGTGATAAATTCTTTGTTAAAGAGCCACCTTTGGAAAAGTCCATTTGAATTGGTATATGACACTCAAGCTCTGCTGCCCTGCATATGCAACTATCCTCATATTAGTTCATTCTCAGCTGGAAGATCAAGAAATTAGTCCATATGAGGCTCGTATTAACTGTTGTTGAAGTTGATGTAGAAAGGAGAGCATCTCACCAAAAGCATGTGAAGTTTAGAGAAAAATTGAAGAAGTTATTTGACAAGAAGGTCACTCCCGAGCTTTTAACATTGGAGATCTTGTCTTGTTGTGGGATAACAAACATGAAGATAAGGGAAATCATGGTAAATTTGATGTACTATGGATGGGCCCTTACTCCATTGACATTTGGATTAGTGAGCATACCTTCTTCTTGAAATATTTGGATGGTGAATTGCTTGAATTTTCTATTAATGGTAGGCACTTGAAGCATTTCCTAGATTGATTCCCCAGAATCAAGGTGAGCATCACTTGTATAGTGTACAACTTGTTGGTTGCTTTTTTTTGTGTTTTTACTTTTTCTGGTCCTCGGTGGCTTGGTTTTGTTGGTTTCTCGGTTTAGTATTTGGAGGATGGTTTTGGTTGTTCTGATATGCTAGCTTTTTCTTTGACTCCATTTCCCAATGGTCTGTTCTTGGAACTTGGTTTGCTAGTTGTTCTTGTGAAACTCGCAGGGAGTGCCCATGCATGAGTCAAATCTGATGTTGGTGCTCATCTTGATCTTGCACCATTTTGCCCTGATTTTCTCTGATCTGCGTGTTATGAAACATTTTGTCTCTTGATGTGGATGTTCTGAAGATTTTACCTCCATTTGAATGCCTCGAATTTTTTGCAAAATCCATTGTCATGCCCTTTTTTGAAGGAATCTCCAAGTTTGCTGTTTTTGCCTAATTTCTTCAAAATCCATGGGCTCTGCCATTTTTCCTATTTTATCTTAACCATGGAAGCTCGAGAATGATCAATTTATATTTGTATGCCTTTGAAAATCCAAATCCATGGTTGAAAGATTCTTGGAACCATGATTCACTTGGTTTTGTTTCAAAAATTTCATCCTTAGTGAAAAATCAGATTCTAGGCATGAATGGTGAATTTCTATGTTTTTGACGATCTGGCGGGTGTATTTTTCTTGTCAAAATTATTCCTCAGCATTCAATGGTCACGTGGCTTATTTTGGTTGGTCAGGGGATGACGAGAAAATGTTTTAACTTGTCACTTTTTTGTTTTTTTGGCAAAAGGAAAATTTGGTCCCATAGCTCCGCTCAATTTTGATTGGTTCTTTTGGTATCACGTGGCTTCTTTTAATTAGATGATCCGTGGCAAGTTTGTTTGATGAACCTTTTATTTTTGTCTACTTTGGTAAAAATTTTGAACTCACCCCATGGCCCCGCCAGGCTTTGATTAAAGCAAAATTTAAGCGGCAGGGAAAAAGTCTTACTTTGACCCCGTAGAAGGACACGTGGCAAAGTTAAAAGTGGAGATGCGGGCCTTTGGAAGCAAGTTGGATATTTTTCCCTTTTGGAAAAATGGAGTAAAGATTATAAAATGGAAGCACGCCCCCGCCAAATCATTTTGAAGCCTTATAAGGTTCTTGAAGTTGCGCCATAACGACACGTGGAGGTCTCTGCCGGGTCTTCTTTCCTTAAAATTTTTAGCAACTTCCTAAAAGACCCGAGACACTTTGTGATCCTGTGCTCATTTAGGGTCTCTAATTTTGGGGACCATCTTAAGATGTGCCATTGAGACACGTGGCGGTTTGAAAAGTCAAGAGGTGGGGAGACAGGCCATCGGGGGCAACTTGGATTTTTTGCCCCTTGTTATTCAAAAGATTAAAATCATCAAAGCAACCCACGGGCCCAATAGAGAAAAGTCAAAATTTTCTCCAGTCAACAATGGAGGTGTAGAATTTCTAGGGAAAATTAGAAAATTTTCTTTTTGTGGAAAAGGAGTTAAAAGTGTAAAAGGAAGCGTGGTTCCGTTGGGACCCACATCAAAACTAAAAGTGGAAGGGCGGAGCTGTGGGAAAACTTGGAAAATTTTCCCTTTTCCAAAAAGGAGGTGAAATAGTATGATTTAGCCACAGTTCCTTTGGGACCCACATTGGGACACGTGTCAGGCCCATTTTCAAAGGCGGAGGAGGAGAAAATTGAGAAATTTTGCATTTTTTCCAAAAGGTGTAAAAGGTAAAAAGGAACCCCTAGGCCCGTCTTAGCTCGGATCTCCCACATGGATGGTCCAAATTCAAAAGAAAGATCGACAACAGTTGTGCGTCTGTATCTACTTTTCCACCATTTCTACTCTAAAGCTCCTGGGGATGTAAATTTTTATGATTTTTATCATTTCTTGGAGTCTCCTGCACGTAAAATGAATAGGAACATTAATTTGGTAACCTGGTTGGGTGGGAAAAATATGAAGATGTCTTTTTCCATCAAGACGTGATCTGACCATTGGCTTTGATCTGATTTTCATTTTTTCTTTCCTTGGCATGCAAAAGAACTAGATTTGATAGATTGGAGGAGGAAGTAGTTGGCGCGTGAGATGAAGAATGACTTACTAGGTGAAGAATTGAATGCTGGAAATATTTGGAAAGATTTTCCCTTTGCACACCTAACAAATTTTCACAAATTTGATTATGGGAGTCTCAACACGCAATGGTGCTTTGAATGTCCTTGGTTTTGGGGAAAATTCTGTTGTAAATGAAGTATTATAAATTACATGAATTTGTCGTGCAAATGGTTGGAGTGTTAGAGGTCGGGACTGATTTTTCTAAGAGAAAATCTTGATAGAACCTATCCTTCTGAAAAATCATCTGAAGAAACCTATTTATCTCCTTTGTGTTAAATTTTATCATGTCAAGGTGGTTGTGAGTGTACAGCCATTAACAAGCTCTAAGATTGTTCTAGAAAATTTCCCATGCTAATAAATTTAATCAAACTTGAGTTAATATGTGTTATTTTGGGCAAAATTTGTGTTTGCTTCATTCTTGTTGTCGTGCAAATGTGCAACGACTAAATTGGAAGTTTCCAAGCATGACAACTATACCCCTATGCCAAAATTTTCATGTTTTATCATTCCTAGGCAACCCTGGATCCATCCAGTCAGTCCAAATGACCTCCCAACCAAAGTTATAACATCCCCCTAGGTGATTTAGGAAATTCATTGAAAATGAAAATTTTGGGCAGTCACGGGAAGGGCTATCGCTAGCCTTCCCAGGACTGGATTCAACCCCCGAGTGGAGCGAAAGGAAAAATTCAACAAGGAGATGAAATGAAGACCCCAAAACATAATATAAATGATTTTTGAAGGTTTGGGGAAGTTTTGCAAGACTTGGAGTAGTCTAAGTAAAAAAAGGTTCACAAGCCTAGGCGGTACACATGCCTAAAACAACTATTGGGCTTCAGAAGAAGATTATGGGAGCTCCGGATGGAGTTAGGAGAAAAAAATATCACCAGAAAGATGATTCCAAGGCATAAATTATGGTGAAATAATATTTTTCACAACACTTTGGCGCATCAGGTTTGCGGGAAGTTTTCTCGAGTGCAGGTGGAGTAAAAATCACAAATCCATTTTTAGGGATCAAATGGAATAATAAAGACATGATAACCCCACCATTGGATTCATAAGGACATTTCCAGTTAGGATCATATAAATTGTTTCCAAAAATTCCATCGGGAGCTCAAGTTATCACTATTACAAGTTCAGGACTTAGCCAATTTTTTGGGAGGACACGTGTCAGCACCAGGAGCCTAGCGAGATTTTGTGTCCCTCACGTCCCCAAGGTTAGGGAAACCAAGGTTGGAAAAGTGTACCCATCCCCTTGAATCCCTCTCAGCCCTCATATGACCTCTTGGACCCTCATGTGACCTTCAGACTTGACATTCAGCCCTCAGGTGCATTCATGGAGCATTCATTCCCTACTGTCAGATCGGGCACCACGTGTTAGCTCTAGGACCACCATGGAATTTGATGTCCCTTATGCACCTAAGGTGGGGATATTAGACCTTAAAAAATTCACCTAGACCCCATAGGGAGTCATTTGGACACCCATGTGACCTTCTTTCAGCTCTAGTGCTTTAAATCAGCTTTTTCCTCCTTCATTCCCTGTCGTTGGATCTAGTGCCACGTGTTGCCATCTTGCTCATTGTGGAAATTGATGTCCCTCATGTCCCTGAGGTCAGGTACATCAAGCATTAAAAAATGTGCCCAAACCCTAATTTTGCATATCTTTTTAAAAATTTCCAAGTGCCGCTTTTTCCACTTCTAACTTCTAACAGTTATAGGTGCACTCCATTCCTCCATTCTTCCTCTGCAACATTCTACCATCACTCTGCCATTACAAATGCTCAGACCAGCTTGACCCAAACACTAAAAAAATTCCCCACAGCGACGTGTAGGTCTCAGAAGGTTTTTAACAAAACAGGAGAAACGAAGAACAAGAGGAAGAAAACGGTGAAAATCTCCATAACCTAAAACGAAGATCTGAAGAAATATTGCAAGTCGGTGCATGAAACAATGAACCATTTGTTTCTATTCATTCCTCTATCTAAGGCCATAAAAATACACCTTCAAACTCCCCCTCATGTAATAGAGCATCCACACCAAAGAAATCTTGTTTCCGGCTCAACAAAGAAAGAAGTGGCATTTCCCGTCAAACCAGTTGCCAGATTGAAGTAAGATCGCATGTGAAGCACTAGTAGAAAAAACCCACATAAAAATAATAATTTTCTTTGAAAATAGAGGATATTTATAGACCTACAATTTCAAGGTCCATTAATGGCTCACATGCACCGGAATCACCGCCGTATGAAAATCAAAACTTTAAAATCTCCTGGACTATTAAGCGGGTGGATCCGAAATTTCAGAGGGATGATATTGGGTAGAAACCCATATCAAAAAAATTTGTTCCACACCAATCCGAATCCCAAAGGCCAACTTTCTAAAAATAGCAGGTCTCCTACATAGGAACTACTATTTTGGGAAAGTCAACAACAGAAGAACCTGTGAAGGAGACAAAGACATTGGAGGTGCACTACTACTGAGAATTCACCAGAATGGACATTTTTGGCACTTACTAAAAATAGTAAGTGGGCCCTCGAGCACCTGCTAAAAATAGAAATTTGATCCAGAAGGAACGAAGAACTCAGGGAGAAAGAGGAAAACTAAACCACAACATCGAGTTGAAGATCGGGGACTTACTTTTTCACACTTACTAAAAATAGTAAGTTTCTTTTCAAAGGAGATATGAAGACAAAATGGACGGGTCCAAAGCCGACACAACCCTTTTCTTGTGAGTATGATGTGGAAGACAGTGACATCTTATACATGGACCTAAATGACCTTAAGACTCACATGGCCTCCAAGGATCGAAGGAGGATTGAAGACCAGATATTCACAAGTGGCTTGTTTTCCATTATAGGGCATCCATATGTCTGTGCAAAGTCTTGAGCTAGTCCTAGCCTACTCTTTCCACTATGAGCCCGAGACACAAACCATCTGAGCTGACAATGGTGCAATGATGGTGGTCATCAGCCCTAGGACCATTTCAATCTCTCTACGAGATACTGATGTCTCCCAACATGGTCATCATTTCCAAGGAAAGGGTTGTGCACGATTGGGAGATAATGGATTCATATGTCCAAGGAGTAGCACTCGGCTCATGGCTGAAAATAGGAAGAAAGCCTTCTAGGATACCCAAGAATCTACCAAGGTGTGAATTCTGAGAAGGGTATTTTGATGTCATCACTCTCCTTAGTAGAGTAATGGGTGAAGCAAGCATGAGAGACTTCCAGGACTGGATGGGTCTTTTCATCCTGACATTGATAGAAGGAAAGTAGAGAATTGACTGGGGGTAGATCATCAGTGACAATCTCCATCTGTAACTACTCCAAGTATCTACAACAAAGAAGTTCCACATGACTTCTTATCTGGTTTATCTCCTCAAGCTCGCGATCATTCAAGGGATTGGCTCTCACATAGAACATTGCTTCCAAGGTACCTACATTTGAGAAACTTCCGCAATTGATATTGGAGGAGAGCAACAGGCATTTCACCCATGTGAATGATGCATTCACCATGTATGTGGTCCGAAGCTTGGAAGGGGACCTCGAAGCTAGGATGTCACCAAAAGTGGCATCCCTGATTAAGGAATATGGCTCGTACTTCATACAATTCTCAACATTCTCCTACATACGAGTCACTGGCTTCGACCAAGCTCCATTGAAACTACCTAAGTACCTCAATGACTAGATTGTATTGTTTGAACTCTACAAGCAGATCACCCAAGTAAATAACAAGCTTAAAAGTAGGAGAAAGAAATTGATTTCATTCCCTATATCTCTAGGGAGTTCACATGCAAAAGCTCAAATGATGCATCTCACCTGGAGGTCACTTTCACACACTTGACTTTGCATTCCTACATCGCCAGGCCCAACTTTGACATCTGAGAGGATCTCGACTCATTCTATGTCCCAGAATTACAACATGAGCCACAAATCGAGGACTCTTTGGGCCAACTGTATTGATGAGTTCAAAGTACGTAAAAAAGATCACATGAGGATGACAATCAATGAGATGAAGAAATTCAAGTTCTCTTGGTATGAAGACATCTTACATGATGATGGGATAGAGATTCTCAATCTTGAGTACATAGTAGTCAAGATGTCCCCAATGCCCCAAATCAACTGGCATGTTCGTGAATTAGGAGATATACTAGAGTGGACTGAAAAGGTGGTGAGGAGAATGAGGAACTAGTTTTAGAAGAAGAGGACTATGATCATTTGGTCACGAGGAATTTCTCCAAGCCAGAAGCAAGCTTCACATCATTCATCTTCCAAAGTAGTAGAGGTAACTTCCAGTTCTAAACACTCTGGAGTGAGTTCAAAAAGGAAGGCCTCGGAATTGAAGACATCCAAAAGATTCAGGGGAGAAAAATATTCGGTGGCATTGCCGCAAGAGGAAGATGTGATCCTAGTGATGCAGACAGAAAAATCAGCAGTAGATGCACAAGTGAATGAGGAGCATATGACTCATGATCTAGTATTCGAGCCACTACAAGAGGTCTTACATGTTGTTAATTATGATGCTCCTCTCATTCAAGACTTTCCCCTCTCATCAGAACAAAGAATGGTTGATGCATCCATCATTGAGCCTGAATCCAGAGAGATGTTTCCATGGATGTGGGAAACGATCATCCTTGACACTCATACTGTTCAACAAGTAACACCCCCTGATCTATCAGCAATTGTCTTGATGGCTAAAGAAAAAGGTCAAGAAAGATTACACAAAAACATCATGATTCTATATTGGGGAGATAGGTAATCAATACATTGAAGTAGCTTGGCCAAAAGTAATCAAGCTAGTGGATGAGATGACACTAACCAACTATGAGATGAGCATGATCTAGTTGGGACCAGCTACTCACGAAGGTGATTTACACATATACCAACAATCTTTCTCACATGGTGGCAAGGAATAAATAATATAAAGAGAAGATTGAGGTGCTAGAGGAAAAACGAACTCTTTCATCTTATGTACAACACCTAGTGGAACCAAGCACTATAACACTTCCTATTGAGAAAGTGGTACCCATCAGTAGCCTTCAATCTAGAATCTATTAGGAGAATGCATGAACTCATGATGCAGGGGCAAGAAAATAATGAATGGATCGACTCAATCTCTGAAAAAGGGAAGTCAAAACTTCAAGAGGCAATCAATCTCTTTGCATACATGTGCACAAATGCCAGCGAGAATGTGAGCACTCAAAAAATATGTTGGGAAAGAAAGAGATTCTTGGGAAGCTCTGGAATTAGTAGTGAATGAAATGAGCAACACCCATCATCAAGAATTGATCGATAAGAAGGTTTTTGAAACTCCTATAGAAGACTTGACATGGGTATGGGCTAGGGCCCTGGTAGTCAGATTTGAAGCAATCAATCGAGCCTTCACAGAGCTAGAGGAGAGAGAAGAACAAACATACAAGTTGCAGGATAGCATAAATCAGAAATTTCAAAAACTTGGAGTACCTGTAATGAGCGAACACTCAACTGCTGATGAGTTGATCGGCCCTTTCAAAGAATACATCAAGAAAGGGGTGGGAAACCCATTGTCCTTCACTAAGGATACTCTTGACTTCTTCTTAGAAATCTAAGCCTCCATTGCACTTATCATAGAGAAGCATTCATCATGGTTCGGAAGTGCAAGGACATCAATAGTGTGACCGATGGATGGACTGAAACCTTGAGCTGCATTCATATCCCTCATGCCGACAAAGTAGAACCAACAGTGGCTCATTTCAACCAAGAGTTTGGAAAGACAAAAGCCTTCTCAAGATCACAAAGTGGAGAGTAGTCAGAGAACAGGGCTAAGTCCACTGCAATAACCCATCCTTCAACATAATTCCTCTTCTTCTTCTTCCTCTTCTTTCTCTCTCTTTTCCCTTCTCATATAACACTCTCTCTCAAATGTTATATTTTTGCGTTGAGAGTTGCACTTTTTGATATGACTTAAGTGACTTTAGAAATATAATGTAAATTTAAGTCACCTTGCTATTATAAAAGGGACTTAAATATTTAAAGTGGAATGTGAATAGTCTTAAGTCACATTAAGGTATTCGAAAAGTCACTAGGAAGATGAAAAGTTTCCTCCTCTTCTATAAATTGTAAGAAGCTCCTCATTTGAGGGTCTTCTAAAAAGTCTTTTGAATTTTGCTTCTTAGATGTTGGAGCTATTTTTTGTGAATTCATGAGAGAGTTATCCTTGTGAAGAGAGCAAGAGATAGCAAGTTTCTTCCATTTCTCCTATTAAAAATGTCTTCTACTTCTCACACTATGTACAAATTCTACTTGAGCTTCAATAAAGGAAGAAGGAATTTTAGCCTCTTTGATTGAGGAGTTTGTTGGTACTTTGTGCCCATTAAGCTTCATTTGGTCTTGTAGCTATTACACAGATTTGTTTTCTTCTATATTCAAGTGCATGTAATGAAACTTCTAGTTGGTGTATGCAAGTCTCTGATTTTCTACTTGCAGCATTAGTTTTTCTCTTTTCTAATTTTCTCATTCCCTTTCCCGCCTTCCTAGCAAAGTCATCTCTTACAGGTATATGCAAGCAATTTCCGTAGGGTCAGTGGAGTGCCCTTGTTGGATACTTGGCCAAAAGGCCACCAGAATAAAAATCACATTTCACTCACGCATGCACATACGACAGCTACACTAGTTAAGTAGAGGGACTTAGACTCCCAAAGTGTTGGCAAGATAACCACCAATTTGTCCCCTATAAATTTTCTCACCAACAATTCTGAATGTCTGCAAGTAGTTTTCTTGTTCCCGTTTTAATCTTACATTGAAATCTTTGTGAATCACACAAGATCTTATCCTTGTGATAGTTTGGTGGCATTTGTAATTTCATTTATCAGAAGAGCTTTCATTTGATAATGAAATAAACAAATTTAAAATCACTGTGACTCCTAACATGACTATAAGATTGTTTGTTATCCTTTGAGGGTATCTTAGGTGTGATGAAACAGAGGTTGATAATGTTTAGTTAAGTTTTCCAATTTGATCCTTCATTTTGGATCCTTGAAGTTTGTGTGAAAAGTGCTGATCTGGGCCTCCATTGAAGCACATATTTGGTTAAAGGAACATCCTAGCTATCCCAAAGCATTATATTGTTCAAGCTCTCCATTTTTGTAAAATTTCTCAAGGATCTGGTGAATCAAGTTCATCTGCCTCACCTCCCACCAAAATTCATTTAAAAACAACCAATCATACCCATACTACCCTTGTTTGTCATGTGTGTATACAAATGCATAATTTTTACTACCAAAACATGCAGAAACAATCAGGTTTTCATTGTATTTAGTGGCCTGAACCTTGCTTAGAAAATATCTCCATTATCTAGAGTGACAACTCGTGAGAGTTAGGTTTTGTTGCATTGATCATATTTTCTTCAAGGTCTTCTTAATAATTTCACAAGGAAGGATATCTCCATCTCCTCCATAAATAGTAGGATACAAAAAGGTTCCTCTCACCTTGGTTGAAAGGCACAACCACAAAGTAGTGAGGATAGGTCAAATCCTCTTGAGGGTGCTATCCATTTCTCCACATCTGAGTGACAAAGAGCAAACTGCATTTCATCCCCAGATACAAAACGACACACTACATGCTTTGTTTGTCTCTAAGCTTCTTGCCAAACCTGTGATGTTGCTCAGCTTTTGAGGGAGAATCAATTTGGGTACCAACATAACACAACATTATTTCCACAACTCATAACACGTCACATTTCCACATAACACACCCAAAAGTGAAAGTACAATATAATAGGGGTCATAAGATCACCATATGTCCCTAATTCACAACATGAATCCATCACATAATGCATGAAACATATGTATGATGAACATAGTGACTAACATCACAACATACAAACAATTACAATACAACATGGTGACACAACACAATACATCACAACATGGTGGTAACATCACAATATGATACAATTCACTATGAAGCAATTTTGTCATACAACACATTAACACACATACAATATCATAGAATAATAAAACACTCCAACATTCATAGTCCACAATAACATTCCTTTCACACAACAAGGTGGTACATGACACATGAAATTCACATTGAAATCATGAAAAAGAGAGTGAATACTATCATCACAAAACACATCAACGTCATAACAAATCCACACAAAGTGGTATGCATAATAGGTGTGTTCATATAATCACAAGTACAATGCTTGTCACATCATAACATAGTATCACATTACTCTTCCATCTCCTCCACCATCATGTATAATCATCACAACACCAACTAGAGGTTTGAGAGCATGAACCTTCTCTCTGATACAAAATGTCATGCCCACAAAATTACACACACAAATACAACAACAAAAATATGGGAATAATTTATTTTTGGACTTACATTACTTGATACATGACACCACATGGGATCACTTAGGATAATTCAACATCACATAAGAAATTTACACAAAAATGAATCTCGCATATATAACATGAAATAATCGATGAACATCAAGCCACATTTTCCCCAAATGACAAAGTACAAAATAACGATTCAACTACAATATAAACTCACGTATAGCTTCCATGTCAGAAAAATTTCATGGTTTACATATTTATTATAGTCCTATTTAATTATTGACCTTAATTATTTGAAAAAGCTTAACATGTAATCCTCCATTCTTCTTTAAACTAGATTGCATTTTCTTTATTTTGTTTAACATTTTACATATAATGGTTCCATTTAACTTTACTCATTTCTCTTGTCACATTTAATTTGTATAACTTGATTGTTAATGGGAGCATCTAAACACCCGTGAGGCTATTCATACTTATACTAAGGATTTGTTACAAGGGAACATCCTTACTTGGTTTTTTAATTTACCTTCATTACAACAAGGGAGATCCATATGAAATAAAAGGAATTATATTAAGTCAAGAGTGGAAAGATTCTGAGTTCTTTACAGAGTAGCATTTAAACACTAAGGTTACAATCTTTTCATTTTTAAAGTTATTACAACTAAAAATGTATTCTAACTACTTAAATACTTAGTTTGCATCGTTCATGATACGCAAAAGAGGGTTTGCATTGAGTCAAAAGGGGCAAGTCTCAAATTCCCTTTTATAATTTTAATCATTTAACATTATTGTTTAAACCACGATGATGGGTATGGTGAATATGTTCATCCCTTAAGTATTGCAATTTTCCCATTTAATAGGTTGAATGATCACTAATGAGGCACTATTTTATTTTTATTTATTATGACAATTATCTTAGTAATTTTATTCATGTTGGCATCATTCAAGGTGTATGCGATATTTAAAAATTGTTCCAAAATATCCTCTCATTTACTCATGTTATTATAATCCTTACATCATTACATTGACTTCATTTTAGAATAACTAAGGTTCATATAATACTTTTCCTTTACTTAGTCATCAAGATGTAGACACTAAATCATGCACTTTGGGTACATTTCTAGGTCCTAGTCACATACCACTATTCATATGATTCCTAAGCGAGAAAAGTACTAATTGACCATTGTCTTTGGCCTCTTTACTTTCTTTTTGGTTTCCTTTTTGTACTTACATACCCTACTGCATGGTATAAATTTATATACTTCATCTTTTCTGAGTCTGGACACCGGCCTGCCTAGCTAGGACACCAACGCCTAGGCACCCTCATCCCCTATGGGTGTCTCAAACTCTTTATATCTTTCTCACCTCTTTTGGGCCTCTTCTAGCTGTTGGGCATATTGTTTTCTTATGGGTCAGCCTTTTAGTGGTTAATTACAAAATTCAAACAAGGGAATCATATAAATACAAATCTATGTGACCAAAATAATGGACCAAACTCTAAACATCTAATACTATCACCTAAGGTTACATACAAAGGCATTTCAAGAGCATCAAAGCATCCATCTAGCTTCATTCAAGGGATAAGGGATTGCATTCTCCTACATACACTTCATAGGAGGGGAAGTTCATTTTCCATCTAAAAATCTATTACATTACTACACCTAGCTATTTCTCGCTATCAGGTACATCTTACACAAGAGCCACCAAGGGAAAAAATGCTACACACACACAAAACTACACATAGTTTGAAATGTAATGTAGTGCTTGGATCGTAAGTTCACTCAGTTGGGTGACCACTGGGGTCAGTCCAAATCCCCATTTGCATCTTTATTTTTTAGAATTTGATATGTTTTGGGGTTTTGCGGGTGATATTTTTTTGTAGGTTTTAGGAGAACTCAACAATCAAACATTGACCTACGGGAGAATAACAATGAAATTTAAAAAACATATTACAACACTTTAAAATTTAGATTTTGAATATTTTTGCAGTCATGGGTGCCTAGAAGTAGTCTACAGTGCCTAGGCACCCCGACCGATCCTGGTGATGCATTCCAAGAAGATCCAAAAGTTGCACAATTTTCGAGTGTAGTAACAATAATTTCCTTCTCCTATGTATCATTGTTTCTAGTTCGGCAGAGTACAGGATCAATTGCCAATTAAACTAAGTACCTAATCCCTTCTCTTGCACCTAGGGTTTCATATTTTTCTAGTTTATTGCTTAGGTCAAATATGTACTTTATTGATTTATCATTTTCATGTGACTCTACAATTAGGGTTTAACATATTTCAATATTTGTTAAATCACAAGATCTGAAGGAGTATGATTTCATCCTTAACCAAGTTTGGATTATCCTTGGGAAATTTAAGTATTAGATGGATGTTACAAGGAGACATTAAATTATAATTTTATACACCCTATTACCTTCTATCAACTACCATTCTCATTGGTCAAATATATATTAATGTGTAATTCACCCTAATTCTCATGAGGGGTCCATGATAGAATAATTTCATTATTAACACCTAAAAGGGGTATAAAACAAACTAATAGGAAAAACTTAGGAAACCAAATATCCTTACCTCACAACCTTTACACAACCAAAGGTACTTCTTTCCAAGGTAACACTTCTATTTGTGAAGAGAATAAGAGCTTCAACTTAATAGTTTTATACATAGGTAACTTACGACGCAGGTTCCACTCATGGATCAATCCCTCATATTATAATTACATAACATGATTAACACTAATTCTAAGGAATAAATAATGAGTTTTACTTTACTTTAGGTTCAACACCTTGTTAGGACCAAGTCTAGAGGTTTATACTAGATATGTTCCTTATCCAAAAATGACCTCTCAAGAGGTCTTAGGTTAGCTTAAACAAATTAAGGTCAACAACTTTCATAGTCGACACTACGAGAGTTTCACTACTCCATATTATTATAGCATGAAGCCTGAATAAACATCCTTGGCATGGTATCTTCCTTTAGGATACATTGTGGGTTAACTAAGAGGATTTTAAATAAAATCAAGTTTTCTAACAACTTCAAGGATGTCCTTACCATTAATTTTCCCATAACTCATTTCTTCATTAAATACGAGACTTGTATTATACGCAAGGTGACATCATGAGTTATCCACTAGATATGAGATTTTCATAATGAAACACAAGGGGACAACTCATCATCATGAGGTTTTATCGAAGCATGACACCTGAGAGTAGAAATATTAGTTGGTAAATGAAAACACCCATACTTAGGATGGTCATGGTCAAAGTGGGGATCACTCAATATGGAAGGAATCTCAAGTTGTTCTCAACTTCCTAGTGTCAAATCTCACCTACTAGTCGTGCAATAATCGAGGGAAGATGAAGAATTGAAGGGGTTTAGAGCACAATTCCATTTTAATTTATATAGAGATACTCCTTTCTACCATACATGATGTAGGTTTCACAACATAGCTACAAATGAAATCAAGAAGATCATTTAGTAAAATTTGGCTAATTATTTAAAATCGATATCAAAGAAAAATTACAAGTTTATTAAAACTTCATGCACGACAAGGACAATCTTTTTTTGAAAGAAAATAGTGCAATGACACTTTATCGATAATTGGAGAGATTTTTTTTTTTTTTTTTTTTTGAAAACATCTATAAACTATAATAATAGACAAAATGAATTACAATGTAACACCCATGTTATAATTAATCCAAATTACAATATATTTTTTTCTTTTAAAACAAACCCCTTAATCTTATTAATGCCTTCAATGATTTATAACTTAGCAGCAATTATAATCCAACATAAAATATAGTTTACAATCCATCTGATAACAATATAACCATGTGTAGCTGTAAAGGTCAATTAGATCTACCCGATCCCCTTTAACATCACTCTAACTAAGTGTGTATAACTTGTATACAATTGGTTAACCTTCTTATTCAAGTTCGAGAACTAAGTTAACTTCCTAAGTGGGTAACTAAAAATCAGTCAACTAAGTTTCATCTAGAATCTCACATAATTAGATAGGAACTCGGTGAACTGACAATGTAATCAACTAGTTACACTACTTAGGCCAAATTTTTCAAGCTATGCATTGCATGCTTAGTTTTGTGACTGCACATAAGCCAAAAGAATTTGTCCCATCACCACACAATAATATCTACAAGTTATCTGGATCACATTTTTTTTTTTAAAGATTAAATCCTCTTATTTCAAAGACATAGGATCTAAGAATCGTCTCTCATTTCAAGAGTATGCTATTAGTCCCATCTTAGGACCCTTATGGAAAAGACAATGACTATTTAATGACATTAGTATTTAAAGACTCTATAACCTTCCTATATCCATCCTAAGGTGGTACATATAGGGTTCAATCAAATGGATAGGAAGGACATAGATCCCACACATTCATAATGACATCAATATCTTAATACTATGTAGATTTCATTGTTTCAATAATAAGCCATACTATCTCGTTTGTGATAAATGTATATAATAATCGAACTCGTTACTAACTTATGAAGTATCTCAACCCGTAGTGTCGCAACATAACTTTTGTTGCTAGGATAAGGTCTATTTTAACCTTGTCCTCTTTCATAATGATTCAATCTCATCATAATTGTATCCCTACACATTGTTCATTCACATTAAATATTCATAGTATCTTTATTAGATATCAACATCATTTAAGATCACGTAAGGTTGTACTATTAAAAAATTTAGTTGTTTATAACTAATAGGTTTATCATTCATGTTTCATATGATATAGCATAATTAATTGCTTAATAGGATAGTACTTGACATGATAAGTTGTTGTCATTACTAATGAACAAATTATTGTTATGCAAGTACCATAATATAGTTCTTGTTTTAACACATTGTTTACGCTATCAAAGTAAATTGTTTACATCAAAAATATTAAATCATAATGAAAATATAAAATAGTCGAGTTACAACATTATAACTTAATTATAACAAATGCTCTCTATAAAACAACAATATTTTTTTCAATTTTGGAACATTAATGATCCAAACAATAATCACTATTAATAATTTATAGAAATAGTACATGATTATCAAAAGATAATCATTAATTTTTTTATTATTGGCAAATAGTTTTTGAAAGGGACTATACCCTTGAATACAAAAAGAAGGCCCGAGAGCCGAAATAAGAGTGAGAAACAAAGAGAATGGATCAAGATCCAAGTGTTACAATGAAGCTCAAAGTAGCTCAAACAGCTACACAAAGGAGACATAACAACAAAACAACAGCAAAAAAACAGCAAACCAACCGCAGAGAAACAACAAACAGAAGCTCTGCGACTGTTACCCTTACCCAGTGAAGCGTTACCCTTCAGAGTGGTAGATTTTTTCTTTTTGCTGACCGTTACCCACCCTGATGGAGCCTTCGCGGTTGGAGAAGAAGACAAAGGAGGAGTATTTTCCTTAGTCGCAAATGTCCCATTTGGAACAGCCAAGTTGTTCTCCTGAGAGATATATTTTTCATTTTCCATGCTGCCCTCAGCAGCTTGTGAATTTTCCATGTTTCTAACAATCTGAGTTTCGGATAAATGAGATAAATTTGTTGCAATTTCCTTGCTGTTGGAAATAGGATTTTCCAAAAAAGGAATTTCAGGGACAAACCCAGATTCATCCTTAGCATTTGAATTTGAATCAAGGTCCTCTTTTGCATCGAAAACCAAATGTTCCGGGAGGGCATCCTTCCACCAACTGCGTTTCTCATGCTGGCCCTTTGCCAACCCACAAGCAATAGACGTATGACCTAAACAGAAACACTTTCTGCATCGAAATGGAAGGCCCTCGTGATCCCAAAGGTTGTGACCAAGTTCATTTTGCACCCTAAGATCAATGGTTCTTTGGGAGGTTTTTAGCGTGTCAAGTTCCACCAAGATTCGAGCATAGGTAGTGTGGGTGTAATCAGAAGTTTGAGAGTCTATAAACAGCGTAGTTCCCAAGGTGTTTCCAATAGATTTCAAACATTCACCGCTCCAAAATTGGAGGGGTAAATGGGGTCGGATCAAACAAAGTTTGCATGAAAAGACTCAAAGAGCGGGTTGAAAGAGGGGAACCAGGGTTTAATGATCGTGTACTTGGATTGGAAAACCCAAAACTTGGAATCAATGGAGTTTTTATCAAAGAATTGAAGAGAAAGTCACTATGAAGATACCTTTAGCACACAGATATAAGTCTAACCTCCCAATGAGCAAAGGAATCCAGCGCTTGAAAATCCATGCATGTAGGTCGAAGGTCAGCGAGTCCTCCAAATCTGCAGATCAGAGCATGTTCCTGATAGTATTTTTCAGTTGTAATGACCTCCTCCCCAAATGTTATGCATGGAGTAATGTCTGCTGGCTTCATAGGAGAATCCTTACCTCTTAAAGCATCCTTGAATGAGGTTACAGTGGGGCCGTGAGTAGATGCGCCTTTGCCAGTCCCGACAAGAGCATGGTGAACTCCCAGGACAGGTGCTCCATCACCACCAGGGGAAGCTTGACCGGTGATTGTGTCATTTTCCTTAGAGGATGCAAAAGCAAGATTAATCCAAGAAAGGGCCGAGCCCTCTTGATCTGGGGAAGGAGGACCGCTGCCCACCCTAGTCCTGGTGTCTCCCGTGGATCCCATACCCGCAGCCACATTGTTTTCCCGTCCAGGAGCAGAGCCGCCACCATGGACGCGATTAAAGGTACGCCTGGTAGCGACCATGGATCAGACCCGGAATGGTCGCGAATGCAATGTGGAACAATCGCATCAAACGCTCAGCAAACAATCATAATGAAAATATAAAGCGAAGTTACAATCTCGGAGCTTAATTATAAGCAATCTCGATAAAACAACAATAATTTTTTTCAATTTTGGAACATTAATGAGCGGGGGGAAAAAAATTCAAAATGGAAAGTGGAAAAAGATAATCATTAATTACATTAGGCCAAATTACCTTATTATAACTTGTAAAGTAATACTTTCATATTTAAATCAAGATAATTACAATAATTATCAATATTTGAATTAGATAATAATAAAATTGCATGATGAATCATTCATAAATCAATCCAATTTAGAACGTAGTAATAAATACTCCATCCCGCATGTTGTAGGATAGATAAAATGGTATACATGGTCAGTTCATTGAACTAACATGAATAAAAACTCTCATTCATGTTCAAATATTTAAGATGCATCTCGTAAGTTAGAGGTGAAATCATTTTTTCTGAAACAATGCGTAGGGGAGGATTAAAAATAACATTTCTATTCTAGTACTTTGGAACCGTCATTCATGTTGCTATATTTAAAAATTAAATAAACATAATAATTTTAACTAAAGATACAAATCGTATATTATTTTTTAGCTTATTAAATTTAAATATTAAAAAAATGAAGTGAACCTAATGAAATATACTATGTTTCTAATAACATACTTTCAAATCATCAATTATATATTTATGAATTTCTTATCTTTAACTTCATTAAGTTTAATTTTAGAACAATAACTTAACTAAATCTCAGTTATTAAGGCTAATTAACCATACAAATTGTAATCAAAATCATTTACCCATACCAAACTTCCTTAACCTTAAATAACATTTGGAAAAAGGAAGCAAAGTTCTTTTCACAAGGTAATGATTTACAAAATATGACTTGATAAATGGTGAAATGATAAACAATCAATATTTCATAATACTATAGTAAACAATCAATTGTCACATCCTATCATTATTTTAAATGGTGTAAGGATAAATAAAAGCAACATAGTTAATTTCAAAAACCCAAATTCCCATAATTTGATATAACATAATGTTTTAAAAACAAGAGGTCCCCTCAAATCAAAAGTATTTACTTGAGGAAGATATTCCTACAAAGAAGGAATCAATCATTATCTAGCTCAAAGCTTCAATAATCTAGCTTAAGAATACATATAAACCAAAGAAAAGGAGGAGAGTTCCCAAATTATATCAAACACCTTATAAATTCTACAAGGAGTTCGTATTGAGATAGGGCATCAATCCTTTTATAGCTAGAAAATAGTAAAGTACACACAAAACAAAACTCAAATAGATAGAATCTCCTCAAAAACTTACTTTACATAATGATATAGAAATGATACTGCAAAAAATGTCTCACCAAGAGATGAATATATTTAGTATCCTTAAATACCACAATGGAATCCCAAATTTGAATGTATATCATTACAAATGAGAAGAATGCTTTTCGGTTGGTAAAATTACAAGTAAACAAAACTAAATGCTCATGATTCCTAAAGCAGAGTTATCATGCCTCAAGTATAAATCAAACAACAAGAAATCTTAAACATCCAAACAACCATTTTAAGTCACAATATTCCTTTAAAGCTAAACACTATCTCAAAGAAACGTTTTCATGAGAAAAAATAATAACCTAATCTACATGTAATAGACAATCATTTATTTAAGCTTCTGTTATCTCTCGAAAGTGCACCCTGTAGAGAGATGGCTGCAGGTGTTCTAATCTTGCAAATTTTTATCTCTCTCTTTCATAGATACAATGGAAACACCTCAGTCTCATGGGTATACCTATTTTGAGGCGAGTCTTTGGTATCAAGGTCTGGTTCCTTATTGATGTCTCCTTTACTCGATCTTATGGGGTTTAAGGGTAAAAGAAGACTATAAAATGATTTAAAACTAAGGTGATACACCAAATTATTATGAGGTCTTTGACTAAGTATATGCACAATTGATATGGAATGGATTTCTGATGCACATGCCAAAATTTTTTCTGAAGATAATTAAGGTTAAACACTTTGATGTATTGAGGGATAAAATAACAACAATACTTCTAAGTTACACATACACATTAATATCATGCGTAAATTATTGAATTTGAATCAAGTTAGATGATTAATCAAGGAATTCATATTCACAATATTAATAGAACATACACAAGACTAAAAATAATTGGAAAGGTAGAAAATACTTCACATTCGTAGAGGCAAACCGGTAGAAAAAGCTGCCAAAGACTCTCAGTATCTAAAAGTCCTCCTTTGTGCTTTGCTAAGGCACACAATATATAGAAAAATTGATTCACCCACCCTTCCTAAAAATAGACTAAAGTTGTACTCACCCATGCATCCTATTTTTATCCTTTATTTAATAATAAATAAAGGAATAAAATAAAGTAAACTAATACAAAGAGGCATTAATAGCCTTTGATTACATCACAAGTCAAACTGCAGTTGACTATTCTATTTTTAAGAAAAAGCATGGGTGAATAATTTGCTAATAATAAATCTTACTTGATGAGAAAGTATCCTTCCTTGTGGATGCAATTTCTATCTTCTTGTGCCTAATGTGACATCTACAACCTACCCCTCCATGGTATGCATTTTGATGGGGACCACTTTCCATGGTATGCCTAATGTGACATCTATAACCTACCCCTCCATGATCAAGCACTTGTGGCTAAAAACTCCACCTCACTCGGTTGTGGCATCGGAGATTTGGTCATGTAAGTTTCAAATATCTCAAACACTTCGCCGGTGTAATATGGTACATGGGCTACCATCTCTTCAGAAGGATACAGACAAGTGTCCTCACTACTTAGCAGGGAAACAACACAGAGTTTCATTCCAAACGAGTACTTTTCGAGCTCATGGTAAACTTGACCTGGTTCATACCGATCTATGCTGTCCGATGCAGCCAAGTCATTCGTGGTTCTAGTACTTCATGCTCAGTGTTGACGACTATTCACGGAAAATGTGGATTTTTTTGTCTTCGCAAGAAAAGTGAAGCCTTTGAAACATTCAAAAAGTTCAAAGTGGCAATGAGAAAGAAACTCGGTCATCACATCGTAACTCTCCGCCGTATCGAGGGGAATTCACCGAGTGATGAGTTTAGAGACTACCTACAAACCCACGGGATTATTCCGACAAATGCCTCCTCCACACACACCGCAAAGAAAATGGTGTTGTTGAGAGAAGGCATTTGTCACGAAATCCCGTGGGTTTGTAGGTAGTCTCTCGAACTCATCACCGGTGAATTTTATTAATCTCAATCAACTAAAAAGTACAGAGGATGGGCTGCAATATTTATAGATATTGCACATGACCAAATACATCCGGAAAAATGAGTTGCACAGTGTGCAACCAAAACCGTAATAAACAAGCTTCCAAATCACCCTAGAAGCAATAATTACATAAAAACAAATATATTGTTTAAAAAATATAACAATGTGCATACGTAAAAATATGGTTGATTAACCATGTAACAATATAACCATTTATCATTTAATTAATGAAATTAAATAATTATTAAACTATGCATAATTAAATACTAGGATAATAAATTTTATCCTAACATTCCCCCCCTTAATTGTGCATTGTCTGAAGAGATGAGGAGAGAAAGGCTCAACAACTCGAACTTGTCACGCAAGTGACTTTGTGAAAATATTTGCTCGTTGTTCACCGTTGAACAAAATTGAAGCTGGATGTTGTGCTTCAACACATGTTCGCGTATGAAATGAACCTGAACTTCAATGTGCTTTGTTCTCTCGTGAAAAACTAGATTGCGAACAAGTTTGAGAACACCTTCATTGTCAACATACATGGTGGTCGGTTTGTCCTGTGGTATTCCAAGTCCTTCCAGTATGCGACGTAGCCAAATCGCTTCACAGACAACTTCTCCTGCAGAACGATACTCGGCTTCAGTGGAAGAGCGAGAAACAAAGTGTTGTTTCTTACTTCCCCATGATATTGGTCCAGATCCCATAAAGAATACAAATCTATAAGTGGATTTTCTATCATCAATGTTACCTGCATGATCTAAATCCGAATATCCAATCAAGAAGAAGTTTTCATTCTTCTTGTATTCTAGACCAAGATCCACTGATCCTTTGAGATATCTTAAAATGCGCTTTGCTGCTTTCCAATGACAAATTTTGGGTTCCTGCATGAACCTGGATAGATAGCTTACTGCAAAGCTGATATCTGGTCTAGTGTAGGTCAGGTAAATGAGACTCCCAATCAGTTGCCGATAGAGAGTGGCACTTACCTTAGGAGATGGATCTGAACGAGATAACTGTAATTTGTTCTCCATAGGTGTAGCAATTGGTGTGTAATCCATCATCCTAAACTTCTCGAGCGTTGTCTTGGTATATTTCATCTGAGAAACAAAGATGTGATTCTCTTTCGCCATACTTCCAGTCCAAGATAGTAGTGCATAAGCCTCGAGATCTGTCATGTCGAATGATCGCTTAAGATCTTTCTTTGTTTCATCAATCATCTTCACTGAACTGCCAGTGATGACTAGATCATCGACATAAACTACAACAATCACCATCTCCCCCCCTTGCTTTTTGAGGTAGAGATTGGGATCGTATGGATTTCTCGAAATCCATGTTGTACGAGATGCTCATCAATCTTGATGTACCATGCCCGAGGTGCTGTTTGAGGCCATACAGAGATTTCCCGAGTCTCGCATACCTTTCTTCTTTGACTGTACTACATATCCCTCAAAGTTGAGTCATGTAGACTTCTTCTTGTAAATCTCCGTTCAGAAGGCACTTTTACGTCCATCTCGATGAACTTTCCAACCAAATCAAGCAGCTAGAGCAAAGATCATCCCGATCATTTTGATCTTAGCTGTGGGAGCAAATGTCTCCTCATAGTCAATGCCTTCTTTCTCGTGCATACCCTTTTTACAAGTCTTGCTTTGCACTTGTCCACTGTCCCATCTACTTTGTACTTCGTTTTGAATATCCATTTGCATCCAATGGGTTTCTTCCCTGGTGGAAGATCGACAAGCTGCCAAGTGTTATTTTTCATCACTGATTGATATTCATAATCCATGGCATCTTTCCAAGCTTTTGACTGTAGGGCTTCCCCGGACCAGAGGGCTCGCTTGATTCAATGACTCTACTCATTAAAGCAAAGTTAACTTCTTCTCTTGCTTTACTGTGAGTCTGTGGTCCAGGGGTGGATGTATTCGGTGGAGCATCCAATCTTGCATCTCGTAATGTGCTTGTACACCATTTAGGCATACGTTGGCCTGTTCCCATGGGTTGTGGTTCTATCTGATAAACACCATCATCCCCATCATCACTTTCATCTTCTGAGGGAACATTAGCTTCAGCTTTTACAATTGGTGAAAAATCTACATCTTGTGAGTCCTGAGGAGGAGTCTCTACTTCTTCTTCTCGAAAACTCAACATCTCTCGCTTGTGTAGACTTTTCTCGGTCTTAGGATCCATCACCAGTACCCAAGAGTCTCTTCACTATATCTAATGAAGATGAGATTTTGTGACTTCATGCCCAATTTCTTTCTGTCTGCTTGGGTATGTGCATGCTGGATTTGCACCCGAATACTCTGAGGTGTGCAATGGATGGTTTCCTCTTTGACCATGCTTCTTGTGGTGTAATTCCATCAAGAGCAATTGTGGGCACTCTGTTTAACAAATACACTGATGTTTTTACTGCTTCTGCCCAAAATGTCTTTGCAAGTTCAGAATCATCGATCATGCATCGCACCATTTCCATGATAGTACGATTTCTTCTCTCAACAACACCATTTTGCTGCGGTGTGTGTGGAGGAGGCATTTGTCGACGAATCCCATGAGTTTGTAGGTAGTCTCTGAACTCATCACTGGTGAATTCCCCCCCTCGATCTGAGTGGAGAGTTCTGATGTGACGACCAGTTTCTTTCTCAACTGCCACTTTGAACTTTTTGAATGTTTCAAAGGCTTCACTTTTCTTGTGAAGACAAAAAATCCACATTTTCCGTGAATAGTTGTCAAACACAGAGCATGAAGTATTGGAACCCCCGAATGACTTGGCCGCATCGCATCCGCATGCATCGGTATGAACCAGTCAAGTTTACCATGAGCTCGAAAAGTACTCATTTGGAATGAAACTCGTGTTGTTTCCCTGCTAAGCAAGTGAGGACACTTGTCTCGTATCCTTCAAGAGATGGTGGCCCATGTACCATATTACACCGGCGAAGTGTTTCGAGATATTTGAAACTTACATGACCAAATCTCTGATGCCACAACTGAGCTGAGGTGGAGTTTTTAGCCACAAGTGCTTGATCATTTTTGTGAATGAAATCAAGTTGAAACATTCGTCCCACATTTGAGGATTTTGCAATTATTTTCGAGCCTCTGGATTTATCTCGAATCAAACACATTTTTTTGCCGGATTGACTATCAAAGTCAATTTTCAGGTTGTGATCTAGGAGTTGACTGACCAAAAGAAGATTCTTTGTCAACCTGTGGACATATAGAACATCCGATAGTCTGCAGCTTGCGTGAACCAAGGGGTAGATAAATGTTTCCAATCCCCGAATCAGTATATGAAGAATCATCTCCCAACGAAACATGATTTTTCGATGGCGTGTCCTCATTGAAATAAACCAGCTCTCTATGGCCGGTCATGTGTCGAGTGGCTCCCGAATCAACATACCGACGTCACTAGATGACGTGGATGGTTCACTTGATCGACGCAAAGAACAAGAAGTCTTCATTGTCTCGATCGATCTTGTTGCTCAAAGAATATTACTTCACGGTGGGGTCTTCTTTTCCAGCCTCCCCTTTTCCGCCCCTTGATAGGTGTTTGAATGTCCTTGTAAGTTTGTTGTTTTTGTGGTCCGAATTGCTTGATGAACCTTTCTTATATGTGTTAAACCAACATTCTTGCAAGTCATGTCCTCTTTTGCAAATTGGACATCGCTTCTTCTGTTGATTGTCCCCATGATACTGATTCTGATGTGGGGACTTCTGATAGGATTTAGGTTTTCCTTTACCTTTTCCTGTCCATTTTTGATGTGAAGACAAAGGCTCGCTCCTCTTCATCATCCTTTTTGTGCATTGCTTCCTCTTGTTGCAAAGAAGTTTACTAGCTTGTCAAAACTAATTGTTGTATCTCGACAAGTTTAGAGTTGTGACAAAAATGCGGTAAGAAGAGGGAGAGCTCTCGTAACAATTGGAACGAGAGATTCATCTTTGACCTCTTCTCCTGGGCTAGAAGTGAAGCCTCAACTCGCAACTCTTCTTAGAAGGCTTCAATTTTCTCATTCTGTTTGAATTTCAATGTATGTAACTCGACTCGCAAATTGAGTATGACATTCTTGTTCTTGGCCTCATATATTGTGCTCACTTATCCCAAGCTTCTTTTGCTGATGTGGCATCTCGAATGTGGGCTTGCACATCGCCGATACTCCAAACAAGATAATGAGTTTTGCTTTCTGATCTCGCTTCTATCAAATTGTCGTTGTTTTGTTCCATCCGTTGGTGATCTCGGTTAGAGTACCATCCACAACAGCCGATTTCTTCAAACTCAAGTTGTGTTTTGATTTTTGTCTTCCAAGCAGCATAGTTGCTTCCTCTGAGCAATTGTGAATCCGGAAGAAAAAATTTGGGGGCATTGGTGCCCATTTTGCAGAGATCACTGACAGGGTTTGGCTCTTATCACTCTAGGTATTAGGTCTCCCAATCTATATACCGTCAGTCCGATATACCGAACCTTTCTATATACGCGCCCTTCCGATATACCCATCGGTACGTGGAAGAAGCTCACCCTTTCTATATACCCGGCGGTACGTGAAAGAGGCGTTAACGTACGTGAAAGAATTCGATACGTGGTACCAAGATAGTACTGATGGGGTCTGTGTGATTATTGACACCGGCTCAAAGAAATATCCTCATACGCGCGCGTAACTTCGCTATATACTCGGATAATTTCTCAGTCCAGATTTATGTCTTGCAATCGTTCACAGACGGATGGGATGGTTCATAGTGTGTGCACTGTGACCTTATTACTCCCCGTCGATTTATAGGGACGATGCCCGACGTTGTTGCAGCTATATTAGGCGTTAAGTGCAGTAGTAGTCGTGACGGCTTTACCCGTAAGCGCTTCCCAGAGGCACTGTATATACCGAACACTGTGAATGAGATCTAGGATCTCGTGAGTGTTACAGAACCAATTTTACTATTTTTTATTACAATTCTGCCAGTTTCTGAGCAGTTACAAAGTTTTGCAGTTGACTATGGCAACCTGCAAATTAGTACAATATGCAGTACAATTTGAATAACAGAAAAAAATTTCAGTTTCGGGGTCCTGGTGACCTCCTGAACCCAAAATGCTAAAAATTGCAAAAAAATAGCTGAAAATGCAATTTTTAGGTGGGTCTCCTTTTGCAAAAAATGTCTGGAATGATAAAACAGACCAGATGGGAGAATTTTTTTACCCTAAATTAGGGATTTCTCCGCTAAATTTAGTTAGTTGTAACTAAATTCAAAAAAGCCTGCTAAATTTAGCAGTTCCGCCAAAATTTCCGCCAGATGCAAAAGGAGAGTTTTTGAGTGTTTTTTGTGGGATTTGATCCTCAAACCTCTCACTCCCAAGGCACATGCACTAACCAACTTGCCCACTTGGGGCGCTTGGACTATGAAAGGAAGAAATTTGTATTTAATGATAAGTAAAATTGACTTACCTTTAAAAAAATGCAACTTGGTGAGCCTCCACATGGCGCATGCTGGTGAAGGGGCATTTTTAGGGTTGTATTTGCCTAAAAATGGATCTGAAGCTTTTCTTTTCACCTCCACGCCTTTGTATTCTCCTATGGCCGCGTTTTTTGCATGTGGGCGCTTTTTTTTCTTCCAGGCGCGTTTTGTTTTGCCCGGCCGCGTGTTTTAGTGCCTGGCCGCGTTTTTGAGTGCCTGGGCGCGTGTTTTATTGCCCTTGGTCGCTGTATTTTTTGTTGTTGTTCCTCCCTTTTTGTTTCTTTTGTGCAGGTCCGTGGGAGACAGAGAATGGCGCGTTTTTCTCCAAGTTATTTGCTTGTATTTCCTTGTGCAGGTCGCTGGGGGCAGCAAATGGCGCGGGCGAGAGGAGAATGGGGTTTTTAGCTCCAAAAATGTTTTTTTACCTTGTGGCCGCGTTTTTTATCATGCCACGCACCGCATGCATCGCTTTGCTTTTGTGTATTTTTTTGCCTTGGCGCATTCTTAATGCCTTTCTTGGCCGTGAATTTTCCTCCTTGGCCGCGTGTTTTAATGGTGATTGCTTGTCTTGCTTTGCTTGATGCAGCCGCTTTCTACTCTTCTTCCACTGTATATTTTCCAGCGTGGGCGCCTCCTTCTTTTTTTTTTTTTATTATTCTTTTTGCTCTTCTGTTTGATTCCACTTGTATTTTTTTGCTTGTTTGTTCACCACGCAAGTGCATGCATGCACCTCCAAAACAAGCAAAACAACCTCCAAATACAGTAGATACTAAATGATTCTCTAATTTAGAGACAAAACCCTTATTGGGAAAAACAATTTTTTTATTATTATTATCAATACCTGGAGCAATTTTTGCCTGGTGCTGAGTGCACCAGTGCAAAAAAAAATTGCGTTCCAAACACCTGGAACGAACTGGGGGATGTGGAAAGGTAGAGATGAGGCTGGGAGGTTGCAGGAGGCTGCACAGGCTCTCTATTGCTGCATACTCTTCTCCAATCTTCTCTATTTCTGCTGCATTCTTTTTCCACTCCTTCACAGGGCCAGAATTTCGCTCTGGTACCAAATGTAGATTGAGAAACAGGGACGGAAGCCTGTGTAATTTTATTAATCTCAATCAACTAAAAAGTACAGAGGATGGGCTGCAATATTTATAGATATTGCACAGCCAAATACATCCGGGAAAATGAGTTGCACAGGTGCAACCAAAAACCAGAATAAACAAGCTTCCAAATCACCCGGGAAGCAACAATTACATAAAAACAAATATATTGTTTAAAACAATATAACAATGTGCATACAGACAAATATGGTTGATTAACCATGTAACAATATAACCATTTATTATTTAATTAATGAAATTAAATAATTATTAAACTATGCATAATTAAATATTAGGATAATAAAATTTATCCTAACATTAATAGCCTTTGATTACATCACAATCAAACTCAAGCAGATTGACTATTCTATTTTTAAGAAAAAGCATGGGTGAATAATTTGCTAATAATAAATCTTACTTGATGAGAAAGTATCCTTCCTTGTGCATGCAATTTCTATCTTCTTGTGCCTGATGTGACATCTACAACCTACCCCTCCATGGTATGCATCTTGATGGGGACCACTTTCTTTGATGTGGACATCTGTTTCATCATCTTATGGTCACATGAAGAACTACACTCCTTGATTTCATAGGGGTCTCCATTGAACTTGGCATATAATTTGGTTTATAATCATATAATCATAAGTCCTTCATTTTGACCTTATCACCCTTTTACATAAGGTTACGGACTTCATTCTCCACTTGGTCAGAAAACATAGTCATTTAAAGGCATAATTTGATCACCTTTGATGAAAGATTTCATAGTGAATAATATAAGGTTTACCTTTGTTTCAGTTGACCATGGCATTTATCAATCAAATATTAATGATCTGATTACTTAGAATATATGATTTATTTTGGCCATACCTGACTTTGTTGACTGTGGCAATATTCTTTGATCATTAGTCGTTGAATAATGGGCAATATTTCCAACTTTTACAAGGTTTATGTAATGATCACCTTAAAACTTGTCCGCTTTTAACGATAGCTCGACCCTTCTGATGATTGTTTTGGTGGCTCTTCTTTCGAAACTAACCCAAGTGGAGTTAGGGTTTCTTCACAGCATCAACACATCGGTAATTTCTAACCATGATTGAATCTAGTGAACTCGGGACTCGAGTTAAGGTGTAAAAATATTGCAACCCTAATCATTTTGGCATTTACATTCTCGAGATCTATTTGAGATAAACGAACTCTACAAAATTTTATTACAGCCACCATTGAAGAAGATTTTGAGCTTGATATTATTCCATTTTGAAGTTTTTGGAGAGTTATTTGCATTTTCTTTTCCATTCTTTGAGCTTTCTGTGATTTTCTAGTCTGAAACCCTTTGTGTGATCTCTTGGCCTCCATTATTAAGAACTCAAAGCTTCACTACTTGACACCTATGATAACACTTCATGAAACTTAAGTCTCGTTGTCATAAGGGGACTCTGGATATTCTGTTTTAATGGTCCATCTTGTATTTGATGCCATGGATGTGATATTTCAAGCCTACACTCTCTGTTTCCTCATTTTTGAGAGCCCATTAATGGGTTTTGCAGATCGAAACTTTAACACACTGGAAAAAGGGTTTGAAGCTTAAACTCCTAGGTAGTGTATTTTCTGAATCTTTTGTTGGTTTTATGACCGTGAATTGATATTTTGTGTTATTTTCTAAATCTTGAAACTTTGTGTACTTTGTATCAATGAAAACTATGGAGATTTCAAGGTTCTCTGTTTGTTCCCTCTATAGATTTGGGACTCTAAAAACTATTTATTTTGTACTTACCTCTACTTGATAGCTTGTACGTTGGATGGGAACTTGTAAATACTCAAACCCTCTATTTGTATTTCCAAGCTCTGCTTTTAAATATGCTTCACTTGACCTGATATATCTTTTTACTTCTCTTCTAGGGAATTTGTTTTCTGGGTATGCATTTTCTCTTTATTTCAAGCATTTAACTCGGTGTAGAGGGTTTATAAAATGAAAATCCATTCGTATATGTTTCTGTTATTTGTTTCATTCCTCTACGGTTGGTAATATATCTCTGCTTCCATGGAGATTGGCATTAGATCTGGGCACCTTTTTTGAAAACGAGCATATTCTCCTCTATCTTGTTAGGATCACCATTAATGGGTTTTAAGAGCTTTAAAACTATGTGTATTCAAATGCCTCTATCATCTTGATTTGATGATTGCCGTCATGCTCCTAAAAATGGGTGTTTCATTTTTTCAACACACTACAACTCCATTTGTCTCGTTTCAAAGCTCAGGATGACCTAACATTTCAAACCCCGTGTCTCTAATCTGGGTTCGTTTTGATTTCAGTTTATCTTTGTTCTTTCGTGAAGTCATGCCAAGATTCTACAAGCTGATTTGAGCTTATAACCTCAGTATAAATGGTTGTTGTTTTAATGGTGAAAATTTTCATATATCTAGATAATCATGTTTTTCTATTGGAAACTTCTAATTCATTTATATTTGCAATAACTAACTGAAATGTGGGTTTGTCATTATTTGCTCCAATTTTCAATACCCATTTATGGGTTTGTATCAACTACTCTATTTATGAAGTCGTAGCTTGTTTGTGTTCAAAATTGTGAATTCCTTTTCTACCGGATTTTCTCGGGTGATTTTTGAGCACTAGTCTCTTTTTTGAAAAGTAAATGGCTGTCTTTGTACACATTATATGTATCTAGCTTTGCATTATAAGGTGGAACTCATTAATTTCCATTAAAACAAATGTTGCATTGTTTCCTGAGACATATTATCATTTTGAGGGCTAGGTAATACTTGTTTTCCATTCACACGATCTGACACATTGAATCCCCGAACATTCAAACTAGTATTTTTTGGACCTAGCCATATGAGCTCTTGCTATTTTATTTTCATGGCTTCATTTCCCCAACTCAAATTTTCCTATTTTTTGCGATGGTGGATGGGCTACTTGATTCAAGTCATATTGCTTTGTTTCCATAAATCTATGACTTATTTTATGTTGTTGTAACTTTAATTTACATTCATGATACTTTAATGTTGATGTCCAATACTCTAATGCCTGACTCCTTCATAAATTATATTATATTTGCAGTATTGGTTTATTGTTTGATTTCTTTGCTTCGGATAGAATATGTATTCATATGCTAATGTCGAAGATAATTTCATCCACACCATATTGTCCCATGCCTTAGATAACAAACCTTAAAAACAGATACACCCTTTTTAAGAGTTGAGTTCACTGTATTCACTTAGTAATGTCTTACTAGTTATTTTTCGTTGTCGTTTATGAATGGAAAATCTGATGTATACCTCTATTTTATTGTGATTACATTGTCTCTCACCATCTTTTGAGAAACAGGCGAGTCACCCTAAATTTTAGATATCAAAGTTTATTTGATTTCTAGCTAGTATCCTTTGAAGATCTTAGGAACCCTTTCTCTTACTTGAAAGCTCTTGTCATTGGAAAAATCACAAATGGTTGTTTTAGATCTGAACTCTTTATTTGCTGCTTGTAATTTGTTTTACATCGTATTATTGTGATGGACATTGCAAGCAAGAGCCTTCCTTTAATGTTGATTGAGTATTGTATTGGTAAACATGTGACTGCATCTCATATTTGACTATGACTATTTCAGATCTAGCATCATCTGCTACAAAACTACTTTGTTCATTTCTTTCATTTGATTGTTTGCTAAAAAGACATTCTAGCTTATGAATTCCTTTTGTACTTGACCTTGATTCAACTATACTATGAGATGATCCTTTTGATTTTGTCTTTCATGTATCTTGCATGTGCTTTCTTTAAAGGATTTAGTTACATGAAACTGTAAACACATGGATATAGACCAAACCCGGAGCTCTAACAATATATACTATATGTTCACAGGTACCTATTGCTAGGAACTGGAGATGAGGATGAAGCAACTGAAAATGAAACAAATCTAGAAGCACGAGAGAACCGACCCAAATAGGAAATGATGGGTTTCTTCTCTCTCCATTTTCTTATAGTTTTAAGTATATGCATCTTTTATTTCCAGTACATACAAGTTATGTCCCATGGCTTGTGTGGGTTCACTGTACTTCCCTCATTGAATAAATGAACTATTTTCATGTAATGAGATGTATATCTTTATTTTCTATACTTTCTTCATTTGAATGGATAATAATGAACTTATACAACTCAACACACTTAAATAATTCACTTATGTATGGAAATAAATTAAAATCAAATGTACCTTTTGATGTTCATTGATGATTGAAATTTATTCCACACCCTATCTATAGCTTCAAAACTTCATGTCTGATACATGCTACCCTTCCTGCCTTCCTCAGGGTCCTGTAATGGTTGTTTATGGCTTTTGCACAATTTTGATGAGGGTTTCAAATGGAATTGCTGCATCTATGAGGTATGGCATTCTGTAACTAAACCCAAGTTGTAGTTTTGATCCTAAAAATGACTCCCAATTGTCAAAAACTAAACAATTAAAATCTTTATGTTATTCTGAGGTGGCTGTCCCAAACATAGCCAAAGCTCCGTCTCGATTAATCTGAGAAACTTAAAATTTTCGAGTTGACCCTTTTCGTATGGGGTGTAAAAAATGTCAATAGCTTCTAAGAGGAAAGAAAAATTGCATGAGTAAAAAAACTCATTCATATGATAGAGGTCAATCATTTTCATTTCTCCATATACTTGAAATCACAATTGGCTTGAGTAAGGTTTAAAAGACATTAAAATTTGTTTCTTGAAATACTTTAGTATGCAAAACTAAGTTTCCCGTAATGCAACATCTTAGAATATTAATGTATTCTTTAAAAGAAAAACAAGAATCATGAAAATCAAATATGGTGAATTGAAATGGAAAAAAAAACCTAGATTTCCATTTATCTAAGAAATCCCCTTTTAACCACATAATTCATGCACACAAGGAAAAGCCATTAATCCCTATTTAGATCATAATGTAATAACCAAAAGAAAGTTAAGGAAATTCATGCCCATTAGCATGTAAATTTGTCTCTATAATTCTTGCAAAATAGCCAACCAAATCAACCTAATAAAACCCAAATTTTTCGCACAAAAACCTCAAAGCTTCTTACCATTATCAAAATTTTAAAATCCATTAATGCCCAAAATAAATGAATTATTTTTTTAGTAAAGAAAACCCATGCAAATATCAATTGAAAATAGTTCCCTAAACCACCATGCGCAGTTTCCTAAAGGAAGAGCTTGAACGAACAAAGGAAGAGATAAAAATGGATTGTGTATTGCATGCGGTAGCTTCTCAAAAAGCTTCACAGCTTACCCAAAACCAAGTACTAACATTAAATTAATTTAATTTTTAAAGGTGTCATGTAGTGGCTTGCCATTTTTTCCTCCACAAGAATGTCAATGCTTTTAGCAATCCCAAAATTATTAATTCAAAAACAATTAAATTTCCAAGTTTGCATGGTATACAATTGAATGGTCAAGATTTATTTAAAAATTAATAATAACCAAAGTTTGCATGGGGGAAAATGTCCAAGATAATAATCAATTTAATCAAAATACAAGAGGATGCGGTTGGGGACCATACTCCTCACTATCTCCAACACTTACCATTACGAACCAATATATGGTTTTAATACCAATGTATACCAACTTAATAAACGTCAAACCTTGAACTAATGAAAACAATACATTTTCTTGGGCTTAGACCCATAATACACAATCATATCATGCATAGTTGTTTAGCTTTATCCATCTAATAATCAGAGATTGGAATCAACCAATTTTCCATGACCTTAAAGATTTACACAATGAAAAATACCAAACATCAAGTAAACAATTACATTCATCTTTACAATTGCAATTAATGTCATTGATAAACCAAAACAATAATCATGGTAAACATTAAATCAACATTACGGTTTAAGAACGTTATTTACCACATTGAGATTAGGCCAAATCAACAACAATATTGCTTTCACATTTATTAACATTGCTAAGCAGATTAACCAACAAACAACATTCACCTTGATGGTTAAGAACATTACCAATACAATATTGAAGAATCTTTTTATTACTTTGTGTTCTTTGACCATCATAACAAACACAAGAAGGATAGTCATAAATCAATACAAGAATAGTTATTCCTCAAAGACCAAAATAATACAAATACATCCATGTAACATATTGTCAAAATTTCCAAATCATTATGTACAACAAGCAAGGTAAGGTAGAATCATACAAACAAGTACAACAAAAATAAGCTACAAGTATCGAATAATCAATAATTGCATGATGATGAGTGTGGTTACGGTGTTGGGTATGCACCTACGCACATGTATATATATCCTTTCAGAAAATATGTACATATGTGTAACTACATATGCAATTTTGTAACAACATTAATCATCTTACACTCGTAAATTATTTAACACTTTATAGCTCATCTTCGTAATAAAAAAATGAAAATGTGGGGTGTGACATACTTCCCCCTAAACAAATCATCATGTCGATAATTTAATTCATTAATAGAAAATAGATTAACCAATAACAGATCCATAAGACACTACTAAAGGAAATAGTCAAAATATTCACCTAAAACTTGTAATTTTTCAGATTTCTAGTTTATTAGTATTCAAAATTTATTAGCTATAACAACCTCAAAATCATCCAAGTTTTCTAAACAGCTTAGTAATATGACAGATTTTTTCATCTTAATTAACCCGAATATGAAATAATATAAAATATATCATAATAGATTGTCAAATATCAATTTTCAAAACTAAAAATAAGGAAAAAGTGTTTTTATTTCTTCAAGATTCTCCCAAGTTGCACTTTATTCAAGATATTGGTCATGTTGGACATTATATTGAACGATTTCTCTATTTCGAGATGCAACCTATGAGTTTAGAGTAGTCTAATAGGTTCAACCACCATAATTCCTTGTTCTTGAACCTATAAAGAGTTCCAATAACATACATGTGTTACATCTGAAACATACTTTTAAGAAAGGATATATGAAAATATCTTTTATCTTAGATAATGCGAGAGGTAATTCCAATCGGTATGCATCCATAATTATGATTACCAAGAATTTAAAATGGTCCAACATACCTTGGTGACAGCTTTGGATGAATTTCTAATTTTTTTGAGCTCTTATTGGGCTTAACCCTTAAGAAAACTTTATCTCAAAACTCAAATTTTCTATTTACTTGTTTCACACCTTCATAGCTCCTCTATCCTGTCATCAACTTCTTTCAATCTCTCATGAATGAGCTTCACTTACTTTTCCATTTTTGTTAACATTTCAGGGCCCACTAACATTTTGTTCTCATTACTATCCCAAATGATAGGAGTTCTACACTTTCTCCCATACAATGCTTCAAATGGTGACATTTTTAGTGAAGAATGAAAAGTGTTGTTATAAGAAAATTCCACCAATGGAAGATATTCTTCCCACTTGTATTGTTGATCCATGCAATACATCCTGAGCATATCCTCCATAACTTGGTTAACTCATTCAGTTTGACCATCTATTTCTAATTGGTATATTTGAACTGAAATTCACTTTTGTTCCCAAAGCTGAATTTAAGATTTGCTAAAATCCAGATCTCATCATTAGATCTCTATCCGAAATTATTAACTCCGAACTCCGTGTAATCTAAAAATTTCATACACAAACCATTTTACAAGCATGGGTGAATCATCTTTTAGATTACCTAATATGAAGTGAGCTACTTTTGTTAACTTTTCAACAAAAAATAAAATCATGTCATGTTTATTTTTAGACATTGGCAACCCCTACACAAAATCCATGCAAATAAACTATCATTTATAGTCCGTAATGTTGTGATGATACAACAAAATAGCAAGATACACGTGCTCTTATTTAACATGTTGACATTTAAGACAATGAGAAAGGTAAATTTTCATGTCTTTTATCTTTCCTTTATAGAAATATTGGTGTTTTATATCAACAAATATATTTGTTACTCCTGGATGTCCAGAATAAGGAGCATCATGGAATTATTTCATGAATTTTGTTCTTAAGTCATTTCCCAAAGGTATATAAACTCTACCTTCATATTTCAAGATTCCTTCATTGTCAAATTTAAATCCATCATACCTTTTATCATTTAGATCTGCTGCTAATATAGATTTTACATGTTGATAGTATGAATAAGTTAACATTTGTTTCTTTACCTCATCCTTGAATTAAGTCTTGAGGGTCACAATAGTAGAAACATGCTTCCTACAACTTAGTGCATCTGCCACTCTGTTCTCTTTTCCTTTTATGTAACTTATATCAAAATTATACAAAGGTGGTAAAAATTGAAACCACCTACGATTTCGTGCATTCAAGTTGGGTGCGTAAAATATATTTCATTCCCAAGTGGTATTTTTAAGTTCAAATGGATTTCCCAATAGGTAGTGCCTTCAAAATTGTTAAGCACAAACTATGACAACAAGTTATAAATCATGGGGAATATAGTTCTCATATGTAATCACATGGTCATTTTGTATAAGTATTCCACCCAAACCTTCACCGGAGGCATCAGTTACCATGGTGAAGCTTTTGTTGGGGTCTAAAACCTTAAAAATAGGTGTTGTAGTTAGTTTCTCTTTCAAAAATTAAATTCATTCTTACATTTATCATACCAAACAAATTTCTTATCTTTTTTTTGTAGTGAAGTTATTGGAGCAACAACTCTAGAGAAGTCTTTTACAAATTTTATGTAGTAACCACCAACCCCATAAAGCTTCTAACTTCATGAACGTTCTTAGGAGCTGGCCATTATGTTGTGGATTTGATATTTTATGGATCAAATAATATTCCATCCTTATTTATTATGTGCCCAAAGTATTTCACTTCATTATGATAGAATGAAAATTTTGAAATATTTCCATATAATTTTCTCTTTCTAAGTATATCCAACACTATTTTCAAGTGCTCATTGTGTTCTTCCATATTTTTGGAATAGATCAAAATGTCATCCAAGAAAACTAACACAAACTTGTCTAGGTATTCTTGAAAAAAGTATTCATTAAGTTCATGAATGCAGCATGTGCATTAGTGAGTCCAAAAGGTAATATTGTGAACTCATAGTGACCATATCTCATCCTAAAATAGTTCTTATGTATGTCTTCATATTTTATTCTTAGTTGATGATAACCTGATTGTAAATCGATCTTGGAATAGACTGATGCATCTCACATCTAATCAAAGAGATCATCAATCCTTGGTAAATGATATCTATTCTTGATTGTGGCTTTGTTAAGCATGCGGTAGTCAATACATAACCTTAATGTGCCATCTTTCTTCTTGAAAAAATGACAAGTGCTCCCCAAGGATACACACTCGGTATAATCAGCCCTTTGGATAACAAGTCATGAAGTTATGATTTTAGTTCCACTAGTTCAGTTGTAGTCATTTAGTAAGGAGCCTTAGAAATAAGTTATGTTCTAGGCTTGATATCAATTGTGAAATCAAATTCACACCTCGGAGGAAGTCTAGGTAATTCCTTTGGAAAGACACCACTTTACTCTTGTAACAACGAATAGTCTTCCAAGGAAGTCTTACCTTCCTCATTGAAATATGATATTTTTATTATGTAAAGCATGCAACCTTTGTTTTTAGCCTTTTTGAGTTGCATTGTAGAAATCTTCCTTACCTCAAAGTTTCTTTTTATGCCTTGTATGACTGATATTTTTCAGTAGGTCATCCAAGCATTTTATTTATTTTTCAAAATAATTCACAATTTATTTGTGTTGATACATCCAATTTACACCTATTATAACATCATAAGAACCTAAAGGAGCTAGGTAAAGATCAATTTATGTGGTAAAACAAGGTAGTTCCAATGCTATGTCAAAAAGACATTGCTTTATAGTTTGTAAAACGCTATTACCGTATTACACAATGCATGAATTATTCATATAACTAATTTTCTTTTTTAATTTTTAGCTAACTTATTGGAAATGAAACATTCATTGCACCAATATCAAAAATAATAGTTACAGGTAGTCCATATAACTTACCTGGTACTTCAATAGGTGTGGCTTGTTTTTCAACTTGATGATTTGTTACCACAAAGTGAATTCTTTATTGTGGGTTACTTTCCTTATTCTTTAAAGGACAATTGTTGGTGTAGTGATCTCCACCACACTTTAAGGATCCAAAAATGGTCCTTTTCTCTCCATCTTACTGTCATTAGCTGTTGTATTGTTTTGCCCTTTTTTAAAAAAAATTGTAGTAGGCTTTGTTGCTGTATTTTTCTTTCCATTTTTGGCCTTATTGCCAACTTTATTGGTGCATGTGGTGAAGGTGAATTGAAATTTTTCTCTCTTTTCATCTCTGTGAGAAGATATAGCTTCTGATTTTTCTCTTACCTTATGGCCTTTTCAAAAATAGCTTCCATGGTCGAAGGACCATGAACATCCACCTCTCCACCAATGATGGGATTAAGTCCCATGATAAACTTGCATATACAAAATTTCTCATCAATTTGGTACTATGGAAAATAATTCAACAGTTTAGTAAATTTATCCCAAAGATTCGATATAGTAATTTTACCTTATACCAAGGTTTGAAACAAAAACATTTTCTCGGTCATAATATAATTTTGATAACCCATGCTTTCTCGAAATAGAACTTAAATTGATCCAAAATTATGTTTCTTTGTAAAAACACCTAATTCCTCCTTTCGACTATCCCATCAAGAGGAAGCCTCATTAGAGAGTTCATAAGTACCACATACAACCTTGGTTTTTTAGGAAAAATAAATTATCTTAAAGTATTTTTCCATCTCATTGAGCCACTCCAAAAGGTTCATCACCTTAGGTTATCCTATCAAACTTAAGCAAATTGATACATTTGGTGTCACTTGACATTTGTACTACTAATCAAGATGTTTTGTTCTCGGGTTGGTTTTATGCGTTAAGATTTGTAGTGCTAGGATATTCCGAGTTAATATTTTTAACATTAAGCTTATGATTAACAACAATAGGATCCACTTTGCATTGTGATTCACAACATTCGTGTTTTCTACATTAGGTCTGCTCCTAAGGTTGAACACCACCGCCACTTTCGCTATTTCTCTCCACAACCAATATCTATTGTTCACTAATTTCTATATGATTACGAGTTTCTTACAAAACAACAAGTATCTCATCAAGATTTTGGGATATTTTTTCTTAAGACCATACAACTTGATTATTTACATTATTTCCTCTTGTTCTAACCATTTGATATGTTAGACAAGAATAAAAAATGTGTGTTAGCATAAGGTTCCCTATTAAGTCTAAGAGCTATAAACCTTCATCAACGATACCAAAATGTAACACCCATGTTATAATTACTCTAAATTAAGGTAATTTTCTTTTAAAATAACCCCTTAATCCCATTTAATTCCTTCACTGATTTATAATTTAGTAGCAATCATAATCCAACATAAAATATAAATTACAATCAATATGATAACAATATAACCATGTGTAACTATAAAGGTCAATCGATCTACCCAATACCATTTAACATAACTCTAACCGTGTGTGTATAACTTGTATATAATTGGTTAACCTTCTTATTCGGTATAAGAAATAAGTGCGCTTCCTAAGTGTCTACCTGAAAATCAATCAAATAAGTTTTATTTGTAAGTGCATGAAGTTGGGGGGCCAAAAAGCGGACAAGAAACCAAAAAAAAAAGAAAAATGCGTACGTGTTTTAATTTTTTTTGCTTGGGAATCACCAAATCATAATGCATACACATTACATAACGTGTACGCATTACATAATGCATACATGTTACATAATGCGTACGCGTTACATAACGCATACGCATTACATAACGCGTACATGTTATGCCTACTATAAACAAAAAAAAGAGGCCCGAGCCTCTATCATTTTACCTCCCTCAAATGTCAGTTTTAGAGCTTGTTCATGCCCTTGCATTTTTGCATTCAGCTGGATCTCAAGCTCAAAGGATCATTTCTAGATCACCGGAAGATCTAAATTGACGATGGCACCATGGAGAAGAGGTAAGAAAAATTCTTTTCTCAAAATTGCATTGAAATATGATAATTATAGATTAAAATTTGAATTGAATACATATTTTTTATTATTATAGTTAGAGGTCGAGGGAATCAACCACAACCAAACCTTGTTATTCCTGACATACCTCCCAAAAATCCCACAATTGCTCAACATCCCTCAGTAGTCAAGAAGATTTAGCAGCCCAAATAGTTGAAAACAAAATTGAAATTGAGGATTTGATCAAAACAATGAGGGATGCACAATCTACAAACCCCCACTGCACCTCTCTTACAAACACATTGGAGGCATTACTTGTTCAAATTAACATAGCAACAGGGAAAATTGATCGTTGGACAACTTAGAAAGAGGGTTATAGGGTTTACTATTCCAACAAATTATCGTCATATGTGGATGTAAAGAAAAAAGAAATTTTAAAAGAAATCATATGCGCCTTATTCACGGACCCCACACTAATTTTCCTATTTTTTTGACATGTAAATGATTTCCCATCCATTGGTGTAATAATGATTTGATTAAAAATAATTTTTGGGACCGATGGTGGATGGTGTTTGATTTTCCACCTTGTAATAACAACGAGGTACCACTATACTTTCTAGAAAAACTCTATTGCGAGTTTATCCTCAACGAGATCCCAAATTATTTTGATTTCGAGATTTCCAAGGCCAAGGAAAAGGATCTGCATAGGATCAACCAGGTGCACAACGTGCACCTATTCAATAGGGTAGATTCCCGCACATAAGCCCCTCACCCTGAGACTGTCCCTCAAGCAGTGAAGGAGACAATAGAGATTGATACACTCCATGTGCTTCAGGGGCTATCTATGACCCTTGTTCAACATATGAGGGATATTTTTGAGCCAGATGCTCGTGGAGGTACATAGAGTATTCCCTCAGGGAGTACTAGCATGAGGCCACATTTTTTCTCATCATGTGGTAGCATATGTTTGGGGCCCGAGGAGGACGATACTTTCATGCGTACTGATTTTGGTGCACCTGGTGCTAGGGGTGAACATGATAATGTCACTATGTCAGATGTCCTTTTGAGTGATACATTTGGATTACATTCATCGATGTCACCTTCGCAGTAAATTTGTTATGTGTGTTACAAAAAGTTTGGAGTACCTGATTTACTTATATATGTTAAATTTTTTAAATAATTGTATTTGTACATGTACATGCATTGATATTATAGTGCGCGGGAGGCACATCTTCATCCCGACCATAGGTGGCGAGCACCATACACTTACATTCACAAAGGTAATTTAGAATGTTAATTATGTAAAATTTTCACATACATGTGTGTGTGTGTGTGTGTGTGTGTGTGTGTGTGTGTGTGTGTGTGTGTGTGTGTGTGTGTGTGTGTGTATTAGTTTTGAAGTCAAATATATGTATGTTCTTGTATGTCCATCTAACTCACGTGATATACATGTTTGATAAAGATGTTGACTTCACTAGACACCCCACCATCTCTGCGATAAGTAGATAAAGGTGTTGCTTCTACTGCGATTTCATCTGCGTAACAACTCACTGAGGTATTCAAACAACATGTAAATTTTGTTAAATTTCTCGTGTAATTCATATTATGTTAAATTACATGTTAGTAATGTCTTTCATTATAGAATTATTAAATTATGTTAATAATGTCCTTCATTGTGTGTATGCAGGAGTTACTCATGACAGGTAAAGAACCCCGTTCATTTGATTCAAGGTGGCGGGGTAAAAAAAAATAGTTATATATTGATAAAATTAGTTAAAATATTGTCATTATGTAGATACATGTACTTAGCTCTATTTTTGCTAATTTTGATGTTAGATTTTCTGATCTTATGTGTATGTAAGGAATTTCAACCCCCTCCATTTTGACTTCGAGGGCATAGGTTCCTCCATCTCGTCATCTTCGTTCCCCATTCATACTACAGAGATCTCGATGACTCATCTAGAGCGTGAGATGCAAATTTAGCATGATCGATAACTTGTGGTAATTTTGTGTATTTATGTAAATACTTTCATTCTAGCATGGTCTTAAATACATGTTGAAAACATATATAAATTGAGTTTTGACAAAAAAATATTGTTTGCATTTACAGGTGAGTATTCAATGAAGAGGACTCGAAGCATGGGCTCAGATGATCCAAAGTCATCTCATGGATCTCCATCTTCGTCTAAGGGAGGGCCTTCTTCGAGCAAGGCTAAGAGAGGGATAGATTTTGATGAGTAGGAAATATATATGTCTTACATGACATTGTTTTTGTATGCTTATGTGCATGACATTGTATGTATGCCTATATGGCATTTGGACTTGATGATATATGACCTATTTGGGCATTTTTGTATTTATTATGCACATTAAAATACTATTTAGAGCTTGATAATTTTGTATGACACCTTACATTTCTAAGATTATTTTCGCATGAATCTAATATGATGTGTAATTGACAATATTTAAGACATTATGGATTATTTTTTCATTTATTGGTGATGTACATGTACTAGCATTTTCAATGTATAATATGCATCAAACTTTGGAAATCAATATTTATATAATGTATGTCTATAAAGAGTTACCTAATATAAGTAATTATTCATTCAATTTATCAATGTGTATATGTGTATTTACCTTACTTGCACTTCTTCTTTATCATGGTCTCTTTCAGATCTTTGGTTCCTATCTTATCATGCACTTACTACATTCTTCTATGCTTCATAGTCTTCTCCCTGTTAAAACACCGAAAATCGTCATAATTTTATGCCTTTCATCTCGTTGATATTTTTATAATGTCTCTCCATATACATTACTCTAATGCTTGAGAATGTCTCCAGATGTAATGACATTCGATTCGTACACTCAATGATTCTTGATTGTCTAATCATTTCCAATTCGTGTTACTACCTTTAAATTTGTAGGCATTTCAAGTTATTTAGAAATCACATCACACCCTTAAATAGGCTTGATGACTACCCTATCATTTTTAAGGAACTTTTGAAAGCATCCATGGGTTTATCATAACATAAATTATCAATGAGTGGAAGGTCATTAAGCCGTAGCCCAACCGACTCCCATCCAGAACTAAACAAGAAATATTTACTAAGATATTGATAACTCCAGTGTGTTCTTAGACATACCCCTATCAAATTAATTCTTAAGCCAATCTAGTCATTTAGATCTCTTAAGTGACTACGCCCGGATAGGGTAGCCCTACACGACTCGACTTTACTACACTATTTTGAGTGTTTGCAAACAATAAAGACAATGAGAGAATTGGATGGAGATGGAGAAAACCATGAAATAATTTCATAAAGGGCCCCAATGTGGAGGTCTTGGATCTGACGAGATGTCTCTAGGTGCCACGAAGTCTGAGAAATCACCGTCAAAAGATATGACATGTTTTGGCCTCAGGGATATTAATTGACTACGCTCAAACGAGGTAGACTCAAAGCACGGGGAGCATAGGGAACCGAAAAGAAGCCTCCACTAGCATACACTAGGCCACCCTGATGTGTTGGTGTAGTTGGTTCAGTCCCATGAGATTCCGTTTGCAAACTACAACGTCTCTGGAAGCCCTACATTGACTCGATCGCACTATTTCATGCGTTTACAAATAATAGCACTATTTAGAGTTCACCCAGCCACCTTGATGTGTTGGCATAGTTGGTTTGGTCCCATGAGCTTCCATTTGCAAACTACAGCCTCTCCTGCAACCTTATACCGACTCGATCGCATTATTTCACGCATTTGTAAACAATAGCACAACGAGAGAATTGGATGGAGATGGAGAAAATGCAAGAGGATTTTGTAGAGGGCCCCGATATGGAGGTCTCAAATCTAAAGAGACATCTCTAGGTGCCACGGAGTTTGAGAAATCACCTATCAAAGATATGGCGTGTTTAGGCCTTAGGGCTCTTAAGGGACTACGCCCGGACGAGGTATCCCAAAGCACAGGGGAGCATAGGGAACCAAAAAGAAGCCTCCAATAGTATTCACCAGGCCACCCCGATGTGTTGGCATATTTGGTTTGGTCCCACGAGCTTCCATTTGCAAACTACAGCCTCTGGCAGCCCTACACTGACTCAGACTACACTATTTCGAGCGTTTGCAAACAATAGGACAATGAGAGAACCAAATAGAGATGGAAAAAACTATGAGAGGATTTTTTTAGAGGTCCCCAAAGTGGAGGTTTTGGATCTAACAAGACATCTCTAGGTGTCACGGAGTCTGAGAAAGCACTCGTTGAAGATATGACATGTTTTGGCCTCAGGGCTCTTAAGGGACTACGCCGGATGAGGTAGCCCGAAAGCACAAGAAGCATAGGGAACCAAAAAAATCCTCCACTAGTGTTCACTAGGCCATATAGACATGTTTTCTTAGACGATTCGGTCCCATAAGCTACCATTTGCAAAATATAGCATCTAACAGCCTTACACTAACTCAGACTACATTATTTCACGCGTTTACAAACAATAGGACAACGAGAGAACCAAATGGAGACGGAGAAAACCATGAGATGATTTCATAGAGGGATTTAACATGGAGGTTTTGATCCAATGAGATATCTCTAGGTGCCATGGAGTCCGAGAAATCACATGTCGAAGATATAAGGTGTTTTGGTCTCAGGGCTCTTAAGAGACTACGCTCGAACGAGGTAGCCCAAAATCACGGGGAGTGTAGGGAACCAAAACAAATCCTTCACTAGTGTTCACTAGGCCATTTTGATGTGTTAAGATAGATGGTTCAGTTCCACAAGCTATCGTTTGTAAAATATAGCATCTAACAACTTACATTGACTTAGACTACACTATTTCACGCGTTTGCAAACAATAGGACAACGAGAGAACCAAATGGAGATGGGAAAAACTACAAGAGGCTTTCATAGAGTGCCTTGACATGGAGGTTCCAGATCTAATGAGATGTCTCTAGGTGTCACGAAGTCCAAGAAATCACCCGTCGAAGATATGGTGTAATTGGGCCTCGTGGCTCTTAAGCGACTATGCCCGAGGGGGTAGCCTTTGAAAGCACATGGAGCGTAGGGAACCCAAAAGAAGCCTCCACTAGTGTTCACCTGACCACCCCGACATGTTGGAGTAGTTGGTTTGGTCCCACGAGCTTCCGTTTACAAACTACAGCCTCTTACAGGCCTACACTGACTCAAACTACACTATTTCGAGCGTTTGCAAACAATATGACAACGAGAGAACCGAATAGAGATGAAGAAAACCGCAAGAGGATTTATTAGAGGGCTCTGACATGGAGGTCTTAGATCTCGACAAGATATCTCTAGGTGCTTTGCGGAGTCCGAGAATCACCCGTCGAAGACATAGCTTGTTTTGGCCTCAGGGCTCTTAAGGGACTATGCCCAAATGAGGTAGCCCGAAAGCATGGGTGGAGGAAACCACCAATGTTCAATGATTTTACCACAGGATGCAACTATGTATACTATGAACTTAGTTTTGTTAGGGAGACCACCAATGTTCCAATTGTTCATTTTGAAAGAATGAATATCTTCAATCAAACAGAGAATGAAGAGCCTAATTTTTTTTTGACATTACAAAAGGTTGTTTGTGCCCAAAAAGAAGCCAAAGGCCATATAAATTTTCAGTCTTCAACTTTAGATGACAATGAACATCGTGAAGAAAAACAATTAGGTGAAGATGTCACTATGATTCAAGAAGAAATGCCTCCTGAAAGTCATAAAGAGTCAATTTGATTACCCAAAAACATCTGGAAGAACTTAAAGAGAAGATACGAGCAAAAGAAAAGGAAAAATGGGAAGCGTGGAAGGATCACAACTTAACTAGAATGGAAGATCTATGTGATGTTGTCGATAGAATCATGGATAATCTTAAGGACAACATGCCAAGTTGATTATTTTTATTAATCCCAACTGCTTCAACTTCACAAATCAAACCAGGTAGTTCCAAAAGCAGCATACTGGCAAGAAAAACTACAATGAAGTATTGATAATTGAGCCTAAAACTCATTTAGAATTGTAATTTATTTTTGATTGAGCATTCACCCATAGTTTCTTTTTTGAAGGAAGAAATTCATTTTATATGTGAGAAATAGAATGCTGATTTAGTCTATTACTCTGACTATTTAGGTTAGATTTCTATAGTCATTTAATGAAAGTTTGAAGCTCTTCAGTACTAACATGGAAAAATTGTTAGGGCCCTATGAAAGCCTCTCACGGTTTTATCCATATCCATCCGGTTCTCTCATTGTCCTATTGTTTGCAAATGCGCAAAATAGTGTAGTCTAAGTCAGTGTAAGGCTGTTAGATGCTATATTTTGCAAACGATAACTTGTGGGACCGAATGCTCTGTGCCAACACATCCAAATGGCCTAGTGAACACTAGTGGAGGCTTTGTTTTGGTTCCCTATGCTCCCGTGCTTTGAGATACCTCGTTCGGGCATAGTCTCTTAAGAGCCTTGAGGCCCAATCACGCCATATCTTTGACGGGTGATTTATCGACTCTGGCACCTAGATACATCTCGTCACATATAAGACCTCCATGTCGGGCCCTCTACAAAAATACTATCATGGTTTTCTCCATCTCCATCTAGTTCTCTTGATGTGCTATTGTTTGTAAACACGTAAAATAGTGCAGTTTGAGTTAGTGTAGGGTCATCGAGGTCAGTAGTTTGCAAACAGAAGCTTGTGGGACCAAACCAACTATGACAACACATTGGGGTGGCCAGGTGAATGCTATTGGAGGCTTCATTTTGGTTTCCTATACTCCTCGTGCTTTCGGGCTACCCCGTCCGGCGTAGTCACTTAAGAGCCCTGAGGCCCAATCACGCCATATCTTTGATGGGTGATTTCTCAAACTCCATAGAACCTAGAGACATCTCTCTAGATCCAAAACCTCCACATCGGGGTACTCTATGAAATCCTCTTGCGGTTTTATCCATATCCATCCGGTTCTCTTGCTGTCCTATTGTTTGCAAACGCATGAAATAGTGTAGTCTAAGTCAGTGTAAGGCTGCTAGATGTTGTATTTTACAAATGGTAGCTTGTGGGACCGAACCGTCTAGGCCAACATGTCCAAATGGCCTAGTGAATGCTAGTGGAGGCTTTGTTTTGGTTCCCTATACTGCCCATGCTTTCGGGATATCTCGTTCGGGTGTAGTCTCTTAAGAGCCCTAAGGCCCAATCATGCCATATCTTCGACGGGTGATTTCTTGGACTCCGTGGCACCTAGATACATATTGTCAGATCTGAGACCTCCATGTCAAGGCCCTCTACAAAATCTTATTACAGTTTTCTCCGTCTCCATCCGGTTCTCTCGTTGTGCTATTGTTTGCAAATGCACGAAATAGTGTAGTTTGAGTCGCAGTAGGGCCGCCAGAGGTCGCAGTTTGCAAACGGAAGCTCGTGGGACCAAACCAACTACGCCAACACCTTCGGGTGGCTAGGTGAACACTATTAGAGGATTTTTTTTGGTTCCCTACGCTCCCGTGCTTTCAGGCTACCCCGTTCGGGCGTAGTCGCTTAAGAGCCCTGAGGCCCAATCATGCCATATCTTCGACAAGTGATTTCTCAGAATTCATGGCACCTAGACACATCTCGTTAGATACAAAACCTCCATGTTGGGGCACTCTACAAAATTATTTCACAGTTTTTCCATCTCCATTCGGTTCTCTTTTTGTCCTATTGTTTGCAAACGCGTGAAATAGTGTAGTCTAAGTTAGTATAAGGTGTTAGATGTCTGTATTTTACAAACGGTAGCTTGTGGGACCGAACCGTCTAGGCCAACATGTTTAAATGGCCTAGTGAATGCTATTTGAGTATTTTTTTTGGTTCCCTATGCTCCCCGTGCTTTCGGGCTACCTCGTTCGGGCATAGTCTCTTAAGAGCCCTGAGGCCCAATCATGCCATATCTTCGATGGGTGATTTCTCGGACTCCGTGGCACCTAGAGATGTCTCGTTAGATCCGAGACCTCCATGTTGGGGCCCTCTACGAAATAATCTTACAATTTTCTCCATCTCCATCCGGTTCTCTCATTGTGCTATTGTTTGTAAACGCGTGAAATAGTGCGGTAGATAGTCAATGTAGGGCTCCTAGATGCTTTGTAGTTTGCAAACGGAAGCTCGTGGGACCAAACCAACTATACCAACACATTGGGGTGGTTAGGTGAATTGTAGTAGAGGATTTTTTTTTCCCTACGCTCCCCGTGATTTCAAAGCTACCCCATTTGGGCATAGTTGCTTAAGAGCCCTAAGGCCCAATCATGCCATATCTTCAACGGGTGATTTCTCAGACTTCGTGGCACCTAGAGACATCTCGTCAGATCCGAGACCTCCATGTTGGGGCCCTCTACAAAATCCTCTTGCGGTTTTCTCCATCTCCATCTGGTTCTCTTGTTGTGCTATTGTTTACAAACGCGTGAAATAGTGTAGTTTGAGTCAGTGTAGGGCTGCCAGAGGTTGTAGTTTGCAAACGGAAGCTCGTGGGACCAATACGCTAACATGTCGGGTGGCCTAGTGAATGCTAGTGGAGGCTTCATTTTGGTTCCCTACGCTCCCCATGCTTTCGGGCTACCTCGTCCGGGCGTAGTCCCTTAAGAGCCCTGAGGCCCAAACATGCCATATCTTTGACGGGTGATTTCTGACTCCGTGGCACCTAGAGACGTCTCGTCAGATCCAAGACCTCCAAATCAAGGCCCTCTATGAAATTATCTCACGGTTTTCTATCTCTATCCGGTTCTCTCATTGTGTTATTGTTTGTAAACACGTGAAATAGTGTAGTCTGAGTCGCCAGAGGGTCAGCGAGGCTCTAGTTTGCAAACGGAAGCCCATGGGACCGAACAACCTATGCCAACACTTCAGGTGGCCAGTGAATGCTATTGAGTATTTTTCTTGGTTCCCTACGCTCCTCGTGCTTTCAGGATACCCCATTCGGGCGTAGTCGCTTAAGAGGCATGAGGCCCACCACGCCATATCTTAAACGAGTGATTTCTCGGACTCAGTAAGACTCTAGAGAGACATCTCATCGATCCGAGACCTCCATGTCAAGGCCCTCTATGAAATCTTGTTATGGTTTTCTCTGTCTCTCCATCTGGTTCTCTCGATGTACTATTGTTTGTAAATGTGCGAAATAGTGCAGTATGAGTCAGTGTAGGGCTGCCAAAGGCTATAGTTTGTAAACAGAAGCTTATGGGACCGAACCAACTATGCGAACACGTCGGGGTGGCCAGTGAATGCTAGTGGAGCATTCATTTTGGTTCCCTATGCTCCCCATGCTTTCGGGCTACCCCATCCGGGCGTAGTCGCTTAAGAGCCTTAAGGCCCAAACATGCCATATCTTCGACAGGTGATTTCTCAGACTCCGTGGCACCTAGAGACATCTCGTCAGATCCAATACCTCCATGTTAGGGCCCTCTACGAAATCCTCTTATGGTTTTTCCCATCTCCATTTAGACTGAGTCAGTGTAAGGTTTTCCATTGCCAATCACCTGAATAATATAGGTGGTTCATACAATATAGGTGGTGAAATGAGAATTTTAATAAGATATTTTTACAATATAGGTGGTGAAATGAAAATTTCTATTTTTTGTTCCTTTCTAATATTTAATTTCTATTAGATTCTCTTTGCTTCGAGAATAATAAATTCTTTACTTGACAATGATGCCAACCACGTGAAGGTGGAAGCTTTTTTGCACCACTAACCTACATAAACATGTTAGTAAGAAATTAAATAGAATTTTAAATCATACAAAATTTAAAGAAAACCATTTAAGTAAATATTCAAATTAAATATATGAAGAATATACCTTTGCAAATTCAATCTAATGAACCACAAGGATCAACTCTATTCTTGAAAGTAGCAAGAATTGCTTCATGATCCGATTCATGAACCTTCCACATGATTTTTTTGATGGCCGACCTCGATATTTGATCAATTTAATGTTTGTTGCAAGGACCAAATGTGAATAGTGAATTATCTTTTGATGTACTTCATAGTTTTCAAACAACCAAATGTTTGATTTTTTGATAGGATACCATCGAAGCCAAGTTCCAAAGTGACTACCACCGATCCAAAGGATACTCAAGGTCTTCACCATCAATGACCGTGGAAGTCAATTTATTTTCCCCTTTACACAACAAGATAAGAAGTAATATGTTTCCTCTTCGTTAAATTCCATTGCAATAACTCACCAAAACATGCCCTATGTATTACAAAGTAAAATGTTTAGTTGATTTATAAATACATTAAGAGTTGACCATTTAATAATATATAAATCTAAAACATGGCATGTACATATATGTATGTACCTTGTTGCACTAAATCAGATACTTGGTCAAAGTCAGGTGATGTTGTCATTTGATTTGAAGACCCTACAAGTTATAATGCTCGTGGAACTTTATGTGTGTCGAGTGGAATTAGAGGTGTACAAGTCCATTCATCCACCCACTGTTGTGACTCACATTCATTACATGAAAAATCAATGCATGATATATAAAAACATGTCATGCACCTAGTATAAATAGTTCAAGCATTTGCATCTGAACTACGTAATGAGTGCATATCACTTGATCCTGTAACTGTCATACAATCTTCAAAGTTTTCCAGATGTTGTTGCTCTATTAACAAAAAATATCTATGAACCGTTGATCTCTCTTGAGATTCATGGCCCATATTATTGACACACCAATCAATAATGTTTTTTGCATCTGTAAATTTAGCACCATCCTTGAACTTTAACTCTTCTCTTACAAGTGCTCTTTTCACACATGCTCCTGCACCATCATGCTCTCATTTTCCATGCCCTGCCTCAGTAAAACTCCATATATGTTGTACATTTGTTTCTTTGTGCATCCTGCTTAGCCAATAAAACATCTCGTGCATTCTTGAATTGTGATGTGCAGTTGTCCGACCAAATGTAATGTTGATCAAAACTAATGTTCCTCTCATTCAAGTTCGCATAAAACACCTGGAAACACCCTTGTACATATTTTGTAGAATGTGTCCAATCATCACTGATGTAGAAATGATACTCTCTTAATATTTTTTGATCTTGCTCAGTGCTTTCAGGAGAGTGCATGAATGTTATATGCACAAAAATAGAAACTTGCACTGAGTTATAATATTGAGACTGAACCTCCATTTGTGGCTGCAATGTGTAATTATCTGTGAAGTCAACTATTGAAACAATAGTACCAAGTGGAAATGTGTCCTTGCTTAACTTGAATTGTTCATCCAACCATCGAGCTCTATGTGTGTGCCTTGCATACTCATAAAAAATTTCCTCTCTGAATTTGACCATATATTCTGATACAGGTAATTGTTTTCTAACAAGCTCACACCTCTTAGATTATTTTCCATCTTTTAATTGATATGCCACCGATTTATATTTGGTGAAATCAACCAATTCGTTTCCTATTGAATATGTAATCTCCTCGTGGATACAAGTTTTCAGATTTGGCAAGCCACCGCATACATTGCACATTCCATCCAAACATGCTTTGTTATAAAAAATTGTCTCAAGTGTTGATTTTTCAAAAAATATTGTCGAATAAATTCCCTTGAATATTTTTGTGGGACATTTATTTCACACTCTCGCAACATGATGTCGTATGCAAAACACTATGTATTTGACAAAAATATCATATTGCATTGAAAATTCAACATGATGCCTGCAACAACAAGTAGTACATGAGCGATTGATTTTCACATAAAAGGGTTTGCTCATTTCAAAGAATATTCGGCTAACATTAATTTATGGATTTTCATTTTTAAACTTAGAAAACAATTATGTTTGAGTCATATCTAAGAAATGTTTTGCACACGATTCACGATTACAAGAACCTATTCTTATTTTTACTGCATCTCTTCTATTCGATGACACCCTTGTGTTCTCATTCAAAAAGTTTACAATTAATTCTTTTAGAATATCAGATGTATTCTTGTCTTTTCATGGAAGTCTGCTAGAGAAAGCCCAATAGTCAGTGTTATTGACTAACTCAAGACGTTTATGTCTCTCTATTGCTTTCATTAGTGTTTTTCTGTTTAGCTTCAAAGCACTACTTGTTTTTCTAATCAAGCGTTTATTAGTTGTTTTATCACTTACTATACAATTAGTTAGTGCATGTTGTGTAACCTTACTATCTTTGGTGTGTCTTTTGCCACCTACAATTTGGTATGCTTTATGTATGTTTTCAACAATTGACGCATTTTGATCAACAACATTAGATGTTCTTAACCATAGGGTCTTCATTATAGGTCTCATCTTAATTAATTTCATCAATGAAACAAATAATTGATATATTTGTGTGTCAATTAAATTCTCAAAGTAATTATCCCAAATTCCACTAGCTTTTCTTCTCGCATTTCTTTCAAATATTTTGTTAGGCATTGGTTTTATAATGTTTTCATCAATTTCAATTAAGTGAATTGGTTTTCTTTGAAAAATGGAAGGAGGTGTTCTTAGAGGTGAAGATTCATTTACAAGGTTACTTTCTTCATTCAGTGTTTTCATACAAATTTCGGGGTTAACATTTGGATTCTCAAGTAAGGGTTCAAAAATTGGATTCATATCAATTTCTTCATCCATACAAACATTATCATTCAATTCAATATCATTATTCATTGCAAAATCATTATTCTCTACATTTTCATTATGTAATTCATTCAATTTTCTAATACATTAGCTACATTTTATATAGCGGATGTACCTTTCCCTTACATCGAAGTTTTTACATTCTCTTCAATTTCTTTATTCTCTTCTCTTCCAATTGCTTCGATGTCTTATTCTTGACTTTCCTCTTGTCCTTAGCTCGATGTTTGTAGCCCATGATTAGAAAAAATCAACTAGTGGGGTAGGGGACAAAATTAAATACTAAAAAATCATGCAATAATGTAGAGAATATTGCAGACAAAACATAATGTTTGTAGAATTCCCATGAAAGAGATGAAAGGGACATTGGGGGCCACAATATATAAAACAAAGAAAAACATGTACGCGTTTTACGTTTTATCTTTTCTAAGCCATGCCTCAAGGCTTGGGATCCGGTTTCGATCCCCAAGCTTGAGGCATGGACTCTCATGAAGCACAACAAACAACAAGTTTTTACAAGAAAATGTAAAAATGACACTTCCTCTATGATAAATCAAAATAAAACAATCGATCCATTTTTAAAAATTATACCACAACGTAGAGTAGAGTCTCTTCTTTCTAAAAATATAATTTTTCAAATTTTTTGACTAATATAAGGTTTCCATATTATTTATTTTCTAACTATGCCTTTTTAAAGCTATTTTTTGAAGTGTAAATATGTCTATCTTTCATGGTGTATATTTTTTTCATTGATCAAAATTTTAAAAAAATTATACTAGCCCAAACTAGGCATAATTCTATACATATTAAAAAAAAATGTAATTTTTGATATTTTTTGAGGTAGTTATGGGGGAGGGCACGATCGGAGCTCCATTATTTTTCAAAACATAAAATTTCTATACTAGAAAAATCATAAATAAAAAAATATTTTTAAAAAAATCTTTTAAAAATGGAGCCTAAACTAGATGCTCATAGCTATCTTTTTACCAAAGTGTTTGCAAAAATACTAAATGGTGCTAAAAATGGTGGGGGTCACGAAAGTCACTCTATTATGTTTACAAAAATAGGAGCATCTGTTAGTATTTTGGTTGTTTGACCAACTTAAACTTATCCATTTTCAATAAAATTTAATAGCTTAGAAACTAGACTTAAAATTCTACGATTCATATTTATACAACATCTTCCAATTTTGAGTATAACTATTTCAAAAAACTCGTACAAGCTGAAGTTTTTTTTTTTTTTTTTCTAGAAAAATGTGTCCACTTAAGACCCCCTTTTGGCCCCCCAACTTGGTGCACTTACCCATCCGGCATCTCAAACAATTAGATATGATCTTGGTGAATTGACAGTGTAATCAGCTTGGTAACACTACTTAGGCCAAAGTTTTCAAGCGATGCATTTAATGATTAGTTTTGTGACTTCACATAAGATAAAAGAAACTTGTCCCATCACCGTACATCATCCTACATAGTTATTTGGATCACATTTCGTTATTTTTAATATTAAATCCTCTTATTTCAAAGACATAGGATCTAGGACTCAACTCTCAATTCAAGAGTATGTTATTTATCCCATGGAAATATAATGAATACTTAATGAAATTCGGGATTAAATACTCATTAAAATTCCCATATCCATCATAAGGTGGCACGGATATGTTTTAGTCCAATGGATAGGTGGGACATAGAGCCAATTCTTTCGAACACATATCATTGTCTTAATACTATGTAGATTTCATTGTTTCAATAATAAGTCACACTATTCGTTTATGATAAAGGTCTATATTAAATGAACTTGTTACTAACTTACAAATTATCTCAACCCATAGTGTTGCAACATAACTTTTGTTACTAGGATTAGGTCTATTTTAACCATGTCCTCTTTTGTAATGATTTAATCTCATCCTAATTGTATTGCTACATGTTTTTCATTCACGTTAACTATTCATAGAATCATTATTAGATATTGACATCATTTAAGATCATTTAAGGTTGTACTTATCACAACATATAGATGTTGATAACTAATAGGATTATCCTTCATGATTCATAGGATATAGCATAATTAATTGCTTAATAAAATAGTACTCAACATCATAAGTTTTTTTCGTTATTAATGAACAAATTATTGTTATGTAAGTACCATAATATCATTCTTGTTTTAACACATTGTTTACATCATCGAAGTAAAATTTTTACTTTGAAATAATTAAATCATAATGAATATATAAAGTGGTCAAGTTACAACATTATAACTTAATTATAGCAAATGTTGTAAAACAACGGTACATTGTTTCACTTTTCACAACATTAATGATCGAAAAAAAATCATTTAATTAATAATTTATAAAGCAATAGTACATAATCATGAAATGATTATTATTATTTACATTAGGCCAAATTGCCTTGTTACAATATGCGAAGTAATACTTTCATTTTTAAATAAAATACAATTACAATCATTATCAATATCTGAATAAGATAATAATAAAATCACATGATGAATCATGTGTAAATCAATCCAATTTAGCACTTCATAATAACTACTCCATCTTGCATGTTGTAGGATAGATAAAATAGTAGACATGGTCAATTCATTGAATTGACATATATTACCAACTCTCATTTATGTTGTTATATTACAAACTAAATGAACATAATAAGTTTAACTAAAGATACAAATCATATATTCGTTTTTACCTTATTAAGTTTAAATATCCAACAACAAATGAAGTGAACCTAATGAAATATACTATGTTTCTAATAACATAATTTCAAATAATCAAGTACATATTTATGACTTTATTATCTTTAACTTCATTAAGTTTATTTTAATAACAATAAATAGAACCGAATCTCATTTATTAAGGCTAATTAACCATACAACTTATAATTAAAACCATTTACCCCATATCAAACCTCCTTAACCTCAAAAAACATTTGAAAGAAGGAATCAAGGTTCTTTTCACAAGGTAATTATTTACAATATACGACGTGATAAATGGTGAAATAACAAACAATTAATATTTCATAATACCACAAGAAACAATTGTCACATCCTATCATTATTTTAAACAATATGAGGAAAAACAAAATTAACATAGTTAATTCAAGAAAACCCCAATTCCCCTCATTTTCTATAACATGATGTTTTGAAAGTAAGAAGTCCCTTCAAATCAATCTTTACTTAAGGAATATATTCATACATAGAAGGAATAAGTCATTATCTAACTTAAGCATTAAATAATCTAGCTTAAGAATATGCATGAACCACTCGGTGGAGGAGAGTTCCTAAATTGTATTAAACATCTTATAACTTCGTAAGGATCTTGTATCGAGATAGGAATCAATCCTTTTATAGAAAGAAAATAGTAAAATACCCATGAAATAGAAATTGAACATATAGAATGTCCTCAAATAATGAACGTGACACAATGATATAACAAAGAGATCAGAATTCAGATCATCTAAAAGGCAACACCTAAACCCCTGTTTCGGGAATGTGCCTCAGGACTTGGAGGTTTCCCATAATCTCCTACACATTAGCAGTATGGGTTCTCAGGAGACACACACTGAGAGCTCCACTAAAAGGCTGGAAGCATTAGAAACTGACATGTTGCTGCTGAAAGAGGAAGTAAAACAATTGTCTAAGAAAAAAGGTAAGAGAATGAAGGAGGAGGAGGCTGATATTGACAACAATCAGATGGAAGATATCTACAAAAACTTTACTCCTTGACAACAGACTTGGCAAAACCAAGACTTGCCATGATTATAATATGGCTATTTTTAATGCAATTGAGGAGTTTATTGAGCAGCACGTTCGCGTCTCTAATCTCAGTGGCATACCAGCTACTCTTTGGGGAACGGAAAAAGAAAGCAAACAAACCATTCAACAGCTGGATACTACTGACCCTACTCACATGACGACATTGGCTATGTTCACCTCCTGGTAGAATATCAAATCCAAAATTGCCAAAGCCGCCAAGAAGTAATTATGGATCTACACTGTTCTTGCTGACTTCTGTCATGGTTTTTGTTGTTTTGTTGATTTGTTTTTTTGCTGCTCTTTTGCAGTTTTCAAACTGGTTGGATGTTTTGGGGTAACTGCTCTTTGGTTACACTGGTTTTTTATGTCTTATCTGGATCTTGATCCTTCTTATAATGTTTTTCACTCCTATTCTGGCTCCTAGGCCCCCCTTTTTGTATACAAGGGTATAGTCCCTTTCAAAAAACTATTTACCAATAATAAAAAAACAAAGAGATCAGTATAATTTGTCTCGAAAAGAGATGAAGATATTTAGTATCCTTAAATACCATATTCCCAAAATTGAATGTATATCATGTTACAAATGAGAAGTTTTTTTGGGTTAGTAAAATATTAACTAAAAAAAATTCAATGCTCAGGATTTCTCAAGCAGTGTTATCATTCTTCAAAGTATAAATCAAACAACAAGAAATCTCAAACACCCATTTTAAGTCACAATATTCCTTTCAAGATAAAAAATATCTCAAAGAAACATTTTCATGAGAAACATTAATTTCCATATCCAAAGTAATAATCAGTCATTTATTTAAGCTTCTAAGAAGAAAGAAAAATTACACAAGTAACAAAACTCACCATATGATGATGGTCAATCATTTTCATTTCTCCATATGATCGAAATCACGGTTGGTCCGAGTAATGATTGAAGGACATTAATTTTTTTCCTAAAATACATTTAGTATGTAAAACTAAGTTTCCTGTTATGCAACAACTTATACTCTTAATGTCTTCTTTAAACAAAAACAAGAATTATGCACATCAAAGATGGTGCATTCAAATGCAAACAAGAACCCAAATTTTCAATCATATAAGAAATCCCATTTTTAACAATAGAGTTCATGCACACAATGAAAACCCATTAATCACCATTTATCTCATAATGTAACAACCAAAAGAAAGTTAAGGAAATTCATGCCTGTTAGCCTGCAACGTTTACGCTATAATTCTTGGAAAATTACCAACCAAATCGACCTAGGGAAACCCCAGATTTTTGCACAGTAAAACCTCAAATATTCTCACCATTATCAAAATTTTAAAAGATATTGATGCCCAAAATAAATGTATTCTATTTTTAGAAAAGAAAAGCCATACAAATCTCAACTACAAATAGTTCCCTAAATCTGCCATAAAAGTTCGCCCAAAGGAAGAGCTTGAACGAACAAAGGGAGAGATAAAAATGGATTGTGGATTGCATGCGATAGTTTCTCAAAGAAGCTTCATAATTTCCAAAAGCTAAATACCTTCATTAAACATCTTTTATTCTTGCAGTGCCATGTAGTGGCTTGCCAATTTTTCTCTCCACAAGAATGACAAGTGCTTTGAGTGGTCCTAGACTTATTAGTTCAAAAACAAAATTAATTTTCCAATTTTTCATGGTGTATAATCGAATGATCGATATTTGTTTGAAAACTTAATAACAACCTAAGTTTGCATGGTGGACAATGTCCAAGATAATAAGTAATAATCAAAATGCATGAGGATATGGTCGGGGACCATAGTCCTCACTATCTCCAAAACTTACCATTGCCACCCGTATATGGTTTTAATACCATTTTATACCAACTTAAATAAACATCAAACCTTTCACTAATCAAAACAATATATTTGCTTGGCGTAGACCCATAATACACAATCATATCATGCACAATTGTTTAGATTTATCTAGCTAATACTCAAAGATTGGACTCAACTATTTTCCATGACCTTAAATATTTACACGAGTGAAAAATGCCAAGCATCAAGTACAAAATTACAGTCATCTTTACAATTGTAATTAAGGTCATTGATCAACCAAAACAATAATCATAGTAAATAGACGTTCAACTTACCCTTCTTGCCATTGAAAATTAACTCAACATTACGGTTTAAGACCGTTATTTACTCGCATCAAGATTAGGCCAACTCAACAATAATATTACTTTCATGTTTATTAACATTTCCAAGCAAGTTAAACAACAAGAAACATTCACCTTAATGGTCAAGAACATTACTAGTACAAAATTAAAAAAACCATTTTTATTGCTTTGTGGTCTTTTACCGTCATAACAAACACAAGAAGGTTAGTCATACATCAATACAAGAATAATTTTTCCTAGCACTAAAATAATACAAATACAACCATGTAAAAATTGTCAACATTTCCAAATCATTACCTACATCAAGCAAGGTAAAGTAGAATCATACAAACAAGTACAACAAAAATAAGCTACAAGTATCGAATAATCAACGATTGTATGATGCTGAGTGTAGTTACAAAGATCTTTGGTATGCACCTACGCACATGTATATATACTTTTAAAAAATTTGTACATATGTGTAACTACATACGCAATCCCGTAACAATATTAATAATCTTACACTCATAAATTATTTAATACTTTAAAACTTATCTTCGCAACAAAACAAAATGAAAATAAGGGTGTGACATACAACCACACCATATCACCATGTCTTACTTACATCCTGCAAAACCATGTGAGCATGAGTCAGTAAAAATTGTTAGCATGGATCCATCCTCCATCTAACATGTTATCGTCATTCAAAAATACTTTTAAAGGAGATAAAAATAACATAACAAATTTCCATATTTTCGGAGCATGATTTCAATTTAGATTTAAGAGAGAAAAAGGGAGAGTAGATAGAATTTTTTTATATTTCTTTTACACAAGCAGAGGGGTGAAAAGTATCATATCAAGTGTTACATGCAACAAACATACATGAACATATATATCATAGTAGATTACGATTTACAATACATGTTTTTTCTTTGGTCACAAGGAGGTTAAGGACTTGTCCCATCATGCCAATATGACATTTCGTTAACCATCTATTTATAGTCTCTGAATAATGTATTTCAATTCCATAAACATGTAATCAACCACTATACTAGTCTTATCTCTAACACAAACTTTAGAGGGTCTACATGGGTCCATGACCTCAAATTTCGTTCTGCACAATTTGGTCCAAGTAGCTATAGAATGAGCCCATAAAAAGAACACCCAACATCATAATGAGGTGTTTAATGCCTCTAATTGAATCTCTAATAAATAGCGAATTACGAGAAAAATACACAATGGAAAAAAAAAGATTGATGGAGCTTAAACTGGATGCAACTTTCTTGAGCTAGTTGGCTAAATTTGATTGTTTGTCCTTCATCAAATAGGGATAGTTGACCTCAAAAAGGGTCCCACCGGAAGGGCGCAAAAATCCAAATGGATTATAAAATCCCATATTTTTCTCTACTAAATAGAGAAACACAAGGAGGAAACAATATCTAAAACTGATAAATGAACCTCAAATAGGGAGTATTTTTTCTGGGGTCGCTTGGTTGAATTTAACTTCCCCAACTGCGACCTAAGCCAAGTTGGATCCAAAATTGTTATGCAAAAGTGCATTTTCGGAGAGTATGACTCAAATGAACCATGCAATGTGATTTTGTACATGACAAAGAAGAGGTTTGAGGTTTGACATTTAATTTTCAAGGACCATGGGCACTAAAACTGAGGTGGTTTTGGAGGGATTCTACTATTATCGAGTAGCTACTTCCAATAGGTAATTTACATAAGTAGCCTTGGGAACCACTTAGAAAAACATGGTCAATGGTTGTGTTGGAAGTGTTTCAGGGTTGGGATGATAACCTCTTACAACAAGGAAGGAGTTACATCAGTTAAATTTAGGAAACGAGATTTTGTGGTGCTATTTGCACGTCGATCTCGAGAGGTTTTGTGGTATTTGGAAGGGGTTATTTGACCTCAAGAGAGAACTTATTCTCTCCATTTTCCTCCGTGATTGGTTTCCAAAATGGTAAATGCATGGTAACAAGTTTTCGAATTAGTTTTATTTGTTTCACGATGAAACTAGACTATAGTGACATCAACAAGGTATTTTCACGGTAGGTTTAATTGGCCTGATTTTTTATTTGAAATGGTTTACATGGAAGTAAGATACATGTTTTTAAACTAATTGTTCACTTTTTTACTCAACCCAAAAATTAAGGATGAAAGTTCCGAAATCAAAATTTATGAAAACCATGCCTGAAATTGTTCTTGTAAGCGAGAGAAGAGGAGTTGGAAGTTACATCCACTAATGGTTTTGATGTTTTTACACACAGGTATACTCAGGCAGCCACAAAATTCAACGCAAAATGAAGAGTTTCGGTGTCAAACAAGACTCCATTGACCCATTCACTGAACTAGAACCCCAACATCAATATAAAACACAATGAAGCTTCTATGGTCGGATAATCCAAGCATTTGCATTTTTAGTAGAACATATGTGGCTCCTCTGATTGCATCCCTCTTTGGTCTGCAAGGCCTCTTTGATGTCACCATATCATATGATGAGTTCAAATACATGTCATAGAAACAGAAAAGATAAGAATTTGTAATAATCAGTGCTCTTCCAAGGCCTGCTGTGTAGTGAACATAAACAATTCCCCCTTTTGAGATTACCCACTGGAAAGAAGAAACTTCCTTTGGAATTATATTTCCAATAGAATTTGAATCAAAGTCTTGGACAAGCCTTCGTATATGTTGAATATCCAACTCATTATAGTTCCTAACAATAGAAGCTAGATCGATCCCCCAATACGCAACACCACTGTCCTGTTGTAAATTCAAGATTGCGGAAATGCCCTCTTTCTCTTTCAATTTGTCAATATCTTCAACACTCTAGGGCTATGACCCCACAATCAGATTAGGTGTTTTACAAGACTAATGCATTCCCATATTGTGACGGTATTCATATGGGTTCCTCATCCGATGCTGCATTTCTTTGTTGTATTGACTGGTCTTTGTTCCTTTTGGGTTGAGCGAGGCCATGATTATTTCCTTTCCCTTGTCAGGGAAATAGGAATGCAGAGTCACCTCCTCTTTATTAGGATTGAAGGTACTTGGTATTTATTATTGCAGAGGTTTGATCCAGAGGAAGTCCATTTGAGGTTTTGTCTTAGAGTATAAGCCATTCCTAGATTCAATGGGTTTACTACTAATCTCAACCACAAACTCAATCTCACAACGTGTCTGACCAAATGATTGAACCAAACGTATATACCATGCTTCAAATATATTCTTTTTGGTGTTGACATAGGCACATGAATAGGCTTAGAGATGCTAGATAAGGTTGTGATAGTTTGGATTTATACCAGCCAAATGCATTGCGACATTCTTTCACTTTCTACACTGATATGAAGCTCCCTACCTCATCTCCAAACAAATCCACCTCCATCCCATACTGCACTTACGCAAAAAATAAGTAATTTATACTAACAGTTAGATCTGTGCATTCTACAAACCTGAGGTGTTGTGGGTGAGAAATGATCTGGCTAACCTCGTTACAAAAATTCCAACTCTAGAGCACCATTCTGACCCTGTGCCTGCTGCGCATTCCCAAGTATCTAATTATGCTCCTCATGTCTGCTTCATGGATGGCAGTGGCACGGAAAATACCAACATAACGAAAAATCCATGAACATGGGATCCATGAGTGCATTCACCACCGAATCCCTGCACACTCCATTCCTCCACCATCATGATCACCTACTTTCCTGGAATTTTCTAAACCTGTTTCAACCAAAGCATTTTGTGCATATATTGCTACAATGAAAGCCCATGGGATAATAGCTGGATGATATTCCTTGAAAGTTTCCAAGTCATTCTCAACATGTCCATTTTGTACACATCTAGCCGTAATGGCTGCCCACGTGACCACAAGTTTTTGAGGCATTTTGTCAAACATAAGACAAGACATTCCTACTAACACACTTACTACTGCAGATATGAAATAGGCTGGGAGGATGCATGTAAGGGGAAAGGGACCTACATGGATTTCATCCTTAACAGCTACAATTTACATTTCTGACCCCATGCGCCATTCAATTTCATCTCCGATTTTCACCCACTCACCACACCATTTAATTCTATCTTTATTGCTTTGATTTCTTTTATTCTATTTTTATTTTATTTATTTTATTCTATTCAGCGGGGAATTACAAAGGAGGTCCAATTAGCGCATAATTAGCTTAGATAATTTATGATCTTAAAGTCCAACTTTGAGTGTAAGTGGGAAATCCGGAAGCCTCTAGAAGAAGCCAGGTAGGAGAGAGAAGGAAAAAGGCACAACGATAAAAGGAGGGTGAGTTCACCATTTAGATGCTAGTCGAAACTAAGGGAGAAAGGTTGAATGGGCCAAAAACTGAATTTTTGGATGTTCCCATGACACACAAGGAAAACAGTTAACGTTAGGTCCGGAGGAGAAGCACCAAAAGTATATGTAAGTTCCATTAGGTATTTTGTAAGCTCCACGAGAGTAGTTGCATATAGATGCCATGAAGGCCATTAAAGAAATAGAAGAAACCTTAGTTTTTCATTCCACTGCAATTCCCTTATGTCATTATCAAGTGGTATTAGAGAAGGCTACATTTCTTGAGAAAGAATCCAAAATGTTAGAAAATTTTTAAATGTGAGGTAGCTAGCAAAGTTATTATGTTCTCCACTATGAGAAAGGCGGGTAGTGGATGCAATGAAGATCCCAAAGTATAGTGGTTATATGATATATAGATTTTACACATGAAGGGAAAATTCTGTTGAAAAGAAGGGAGTGTCATATGTAATAGACAAAAAGAGATTGGAGGAGATGCTAGAGGAATTCGAAGGTGTAATGACCATACTAGAGATTTTTGGAGAATATCACCAACAAAGAATGGGTATTTTGGTGTGAAATATATTGAGGGAGATCAAATAATCATCGAGGAGTGAACAATGCAAAGAATATTGTGAAAAGAGAGTTCCAATGAGTGCTAGAAGGAAGAAAAGGCATGTGAAGAGGAAAAATATAAATTAAATGAGAAGAGCGTATGCATGAATAAAAATAATGCACGAGAGTACCAATGAGGAATGATAAGAAGATAACACATGGAGAGATCTCACAAGCTGAAAAAAATGTGAAGAAACAAGTCAACTGGAGGCACATAAGAATGCACAAGAGCATTATCTTTGAAGAAGGAAGTTGTCATGGAGGAGAAGATGGTCATTTAAGGCCATGAGTGTACAAAGGATTTTTCAAAACCACATATTTAAGTGAAAGGACTAGAAGAAAGAAAGAGTGAGGATAGTGTGCAACCAAGGATTGAAGAGTACATAAAAGGAGTCCTAGAATAAGAAATAGAGGACACATATGATTACACAAAAGGTGTCCTAGAGGAAGGACATATAGGGTGCACAGTTAAGCGTGATAGATAGAAGAACACAAAGGAAATTTTAGAGAGCACGAAGGAATGTGAAAGAGGAGAAACTCGAGAGGGGTTGAAAAGTTTGTAGATGAAGGCACATGAGGAACTGTGAGAAACATTCTAGAGGAAGTATATGAATGAGATGAATATCTTTCCTAGAAGGAAGTTGAAGTAAAGAATTCCATATAGGATATTGTGAGATTGCGCATAAAAAAGAGTGCACTAAGGATAGAAGAGATCCATGAATATCTCAAGGAGGAATGTGTAGAGGAGTGTTCTAGGGAATAAGAGAACAAAAATAAGGAATAAATACATGAGGAAGAAAAAAATTTCCTTGAAGGTGACCGAGGAGGATTGGTCTAGGAAGAGGATACACAATTGTTTTATGTGAAAGGTACATAGAAGAAAGAACATATGGACACGAAAGGGTACACCACTAGTGCAAAGAAAATATGGGGAGATGAAAAGGTTACCCTAGATGAAACATATGAAAGAAGGGAACATCATGAAGGATGAGAGAAAAAAATTGGTCGGAAGAGTTTTCCATGAAGAAGGAAAGAATATATGACACGCTACCATCATGGATGAATGCATAGAGAAGAAGAAAGAATGATGCCAAGAGGAAATAAACTAGAGAAAGGTGAAGATAAAAAGTATCAATGAGGAAGCAAAAGAGAGAATTATTTGAGTGAGTATATCATGGACTAATGGTGCACAAGAAGATAGAGTGAAGTATAACATAGACCAAGAGAAAAGGAAGTGAAGGAGGAACCCACAAAGAGGTATCAAGAATGGAAAGGGTGAAGTATACACAAGTGAAATGTGCAAGGAAATTATGGTAAGAAAAAAATGCACAAGGAAGAGAATTCCTAGAGAGATAAGGGAAAGGAAAAGGAGACCAAGTATATGCTCTACGGTGGGTCCAAATCTACAAGTATATGAAGATATAAATGTTTGGAAAGAAAAAGAGAGAATAAAACATAATGAATGGTGTGAAGAAGAATGGGAATGCAAAGAACAACATAGTTGAAAAGTGCAAAAATGAAAAATGGACAAGGATAATAGGCCACTACAAAAGGTGGAAAGGAGAAGACAAAAAAATGAAATGTGTGAGGATAGACTGTGTAGTGAAGTCCCATGGATAAATAAAGGGTGTGAATGGAGAAAGATTAAAAGAGGAGGAATGTATGAGAGAAAAAAGCATAGAGACTTGAAGTCCAAATATGAATTCTTAAAGAGAGAAGAAAATCCTGATGGGTTTAGGTGGAGAAGGATAGACATAGGTGATTGTAAACTTAAAAATTAAACACATTAGAATGAGCACTTGAATCAAAAATTTGAAGGCTCAACAATGAAGACTTAGGAGGAGGAGAACAATTTATGGTGAGAAGAGACTTACACATTAGGATTGCAACATGTAGAAGGTAGCAAGTATGAAAAATAAATACCCATTTGGAGGAGATGGTCAAATGGTTGCAAGTTTTAGCTCACCTAAGTGCACATGATAGTGTGAAGGAGTCACAAGAAAGTGATAAAGAATCATAAGAGAATGTAATGAAATTACTTGTATAATTTAGATTATGAGCAGCAATAAAACACCAAATAACACAATATTTCATAATAATGATCTCAATATGCAATTAGAATAGCTTCACCACTTCAAGGGGGAAACCTCCAAACCATAAAATAAGACTCAAATGCTCTAATGATCATGAAATACTACCTACAATCCCCTATATATATACTATTCATATGTTATGGCCATCACCAAGGCCGACCTATTAAGCATGAGAAAATATAAATGATATAATAAAATGATATGGTAAGCCACAAGTCAGCTACTCATATCCTAATACAAGTAATAGGTTAAGGGTGTAACATGCCCTTCCCGTTGAAACCAACATTGTCCTCAAAGTTGAATAATCATGGATGTTGCTGCAGAAAACCTTCATCCTCCCAGGTCGCATCTTCTATGCTCAGATTCTTCCACTTGATTAGATATTCCTTAATGTCTCTGGTTCTCAACCTCTTAGTACATGTTTGTAGAATCTTCTCTGGCTCCAAAATGATTCTTCCTTCCTCATCAAGTTCTAGTAACTCTGTTTGGGATTCAAATTTCTATCCAATAACCTTCTTCAGGCATGAAACATGGAATACTAGGTGTATGTGTGAAGATTGAGGCAACTCTAGTTTATAAGCAACACTGCCAATTTTCTATAGAACCTGATAAGGGCCATAATATTTAGGAGAAAGTTTGTTGTCCTTTTTTTGTTTCTTTAGGGACATCTGCTTATAAGGATGGAGACATACAAAAACCCAGTCACCAATTTCAAAATGTCTTTCACTACAATGTTGATCTACTTGTTGTTTCATCTTGTTTTGTGCTAATGCCAAATTCTTCTTCAAACTAGCCAAAATTTGTTGTTGATGTTGAATGTGTGTCTCAACATCTCCGACCTTAGTTTGTGCCCTCAAGGAAGAATTGATAGAAGGTGAATGGTAACCATATAATGCTAAAAATGGGGTCATTTGAGAAGAGGTATGAAAAGATGTGTTATACCACCATTCTGCAAGTGGTAGCCATTTAATCCACCTTTCCTGCTTATTTGATACAAAACAACGTAGATACCCCTCTAAGCATTTGTTGACCACTTCCATTTACCCATCAGTTTAAGGATTATAAGATGAAATATGAGCTAGCTGAGTACCCAAACATGAAAATAATTACGTCCTAAAAATTACTTCTAAAAATAGGATCACGATCACTTACAATTATCTTTGGGGTTCCATGTATCCTTTGAACTATCTCTAAAACAATAGATGCGACTATACTAGCTACAAATGGATGTGATAGGCAAACAAATGGGCATATTTTATGATCCTATCCACAATCACCAAAATAACACTCTTACCCTTTGAACAAGGCAATCCAGTGATGAAATCCATGGAGACATCCTCCCATCTCTGGCTAGGAATTGGTAAGGGTTGCAACATACTTGGTGTCTTAATTGTTTCCCCTTTGTTCGGTTGGCACACTAAACACTGTGATACAAAATTTTTACATCCCCTTGAGTCCTTGCCAAAAGAATTCTATTTTTATTCTATGATATGTCTTCAAAACCTAGAGTGTCCTCCAACAGTGATGCATGTATCTCTATAAGAATCTTATGCTTCAACTCGAATCTTTACTCAAGTATAACCTATCCTTGTACCATAACGCATTAGCTTTCTACTCAAACTTGTTATATGTTATAGAGCCTTTCTTGATATTTTTATTAGAGATTATGTATCTTTGTCATGATCCCATTCCAATCTTGCTTCATCCACCAAATTGGCCTTTAACATGGGCATTCCACATAGTAAGGCATCTATGGATGTATCCCTTTTGGAAAATGCATCAACTACTACATTTTATTTACCCTTTTTGTACATGATTTCAAAATCATAACTCAACATTTTTGTTACCCACTTTTGTTGTTCTTCAGATGATAACCTTTGCACCAAAAATTATTTGAGACTATCATGATCAATTTTACCTTGAAGTGTCTACCCATGAGATAGGGCCTCCATTGCTTGATCGCATGAAGAATAGCCATCATTTATTTCTCATAGACATGTTTGAGAAGATATTTTACTTTGAATTAGTGACTCTTAAATACAATTGGTCTTCCTTCCCGCATTATAACTCGCTCCCAATCCCAATCCTAAAGCATCACATTCAACAATGAAGGTTTTGAGAAGTTGGGAGTAGCCAAAACTAAGTGGGGTCACATGGCTTCCTTCGGCTGCTCAAAGGATTTAGTGGCTACGTTTGTCTAATGGAAGGCATCCTTATTTAACAATGCGGTGAATGGGGCTGCTTATTCTACAATATCCCCTCAAAATCTTTTGTAGTAACATGTTAGTCCTAGGAACCCATAAATATTTTTGAGAGTTTTGAGCCTTGGCCATTCCACCATAGCTTTGATCTTCTAAGGATCAACTTTGAAACCTTAATGGGATACGATGTGACCCAAGTACTCTACCTCTTGTACACCAAAAGAACATTTGGATGGATTTGCATAGAGAGTATGTTTCTCTAAAACTTCCAAAACTTTATTTACATGTTGCAAGTGTTCTTCCCATGTCTTACTATAGATCAATATGTCATCAAAGAAACCTAATACAAATTTCCTTTAAAATGGCCTAAAAATAGTGTTCATCAAGCTTTGAAAGGTTGAGGGTGAATTTGTAAGAACAAAGGCATTACCAAAAAATCATAATGTACCTCATGAATCTTGAAAGCCATTTTATGAACATATTCCTCTCTTATTCTAATTTGATGGTACCCCAAACGAAGATATAATTTTGTGAAATAAATACCACCATGCAATTCATCAAGTAAATCATCAATTACTGGAATAGGAAAGTTTTCTTTGATGGTGTACTTGTTGAGTTCTCGGTAATCTGGACACATCCTCCATGTTTCATCCTTCTTACGTACCATGACCACTGGTGAAGAATATGCACTCTGGCTATGCTTGATGATACCTTCCTTCAACATTTCCTGTACCATTTTCTCAATCTCACTTTTCTAGGAATATGGGTATCTGTATGGTCTAATGTTATGTGTTTGGCTCCTGGAATCAACTGAATGACATGATAATGATCCCTAACTGGTGGTAGTCCCTTTGGAATTGCATAAAAAAAGATGAGTGAGCATCAACAATCTTTTGAAGATTAGGTGGCATTGAAGACTCTGTATTTTGTACTTCTATGGAAAATAACTTTGTTATAAATCCATCTACTCCTTTTCTAAGAACCTTCTACATTTGATGAGAGCTAATAATCTATGGAGACTTAGCTACCATCCCTTTCAATTGTTTTGTCCTTCCATCTGAATGAAATCACATGAACAATTCTTGGAAATTCATCTCTATAGTACCTAAGGTTGTGAGCCATTGGACACCCAAAAATAATCTACCCCTCCCATAGAAATAACAAACATAGGTGAGTATAACATGTAGTCTCCCATGGAAAACTTGATACCATGGAACTTTCCTGTACACTTGACTATCCCACCATCCACAATCATAACTTGCATTTTAGGAGTGGGTAAATAAAACAATTGAGGTGGCAAACTAAATTACTATTTATGAAGTTATGAGTACTCCTCAAGTCAATCAATACCACCACCTTCTATTTTTTGAGATAACCAATAACCTTGAGTGTTTGAGGAGTAATAATACCTGAAAATGCATGCCAAGAAATTGAAGGTTGGTGATCCTCTACTTCATCTTCTATTGGTTCCTTAGCCTCTCCTATAATTTCAGATTCCTTGTTATCCTCATTACCTCCTTTAATATTGAACAAATTCTTCTCACACATTTGTGTGCCACCATATTTGGTGTCACAGCTTAAAACATAATCCTTTTGCTCTCTTTTCTTCCATTTTTGAGTAGTCAGTCTAATTGGCCTAACGAATGAAGGGAAGAGATACTACGTCTCTGGTGTAAATGAAAGGTGACCTCATACTACAAAGAAATTTTTCCTCCACTCGACATACCATGATAATAGAATTAGAAATTGAGTGGATTAAACATACATACCTCATGCTCGATGTGGTCCTTAAGACCCCAAGAAGCGCGGTCATTCAAATTCCCTTTTGGAATATTCTCCACCTTTAAGGATAGGTTATGGAATTGATGCACATAATCTTTGACCGATCTTATTTTCCATAACATTTCTAATTAACTAAAGTAGTTCTATGAAACACTATAACTATAGTGCAATTGCAAATCCTTGGTAAAAGCTGTCAAAGTGACACCGAGACCATTCTTACGCCTCGAGAACATAACCATCGATACCAAAAGAATTGGTCTGGTTCAAGATATAGGGATACCAACTTCACCTTTTGTCTTGATGGTTTTGATGTAACTCAAACAAGTTCTCCACCTCCATTCAAGGGATCCTTACCACCAAATTTGCACATATCCACTTTCAAATCATGTTTCATGGTTGCGAATAAGTTGGATTTTGATTGGGATTGAAAATTGATCTAACATGGTTATTTTGTCCATTATTTTGAATCAAGATCCTCCTTGGTTGATATGGGGCAGATTTGGGCCATCTTTGTTTACCCTTTACATGTTGCATGATATCATCCAACCGCCGATTGATTTGGTCTATCTCCTTTAGAGGCCATCTCGGATTGTACATTTCGCAAATACTCAAGTAGGCTCACCTTATGATCAAATGAGGTAAACACTAGTGGTCTTTGAGAAATTTGTATTTACTCCTTCTAACTTCTACTCCTCAATCACCACCCCATCTTTATCGAGGTTTTACCTGGAGCGATCGAATTCTTTTTGCTCTTGTGGAAGGCCCCAACAGATGTCAAACCTTAGGGTTTAGGGTTTTGATACAAATTTGGACAAACAGGAAAAAACACAGAGAAGATACTAATAATATTTTTGAGAGATTTCCGAAAATGTAAAGAACTCTAAAAATTCCACAAATTTCGGTCTAAGGAGCATTTTTATCAAAAAACCTAAATTTGCAAAAATATCAAAAAGGTCTAAAATTTTTAGATATTTTTACTTGAAATGATTCACAACTTTGGTAAAAAATTTCCAAAAAATTGATGTGGTTCGTAAGATAGAGAGGAAACAAAACATTAGGGTTTTTGCCCTAATTTTGGCCCTGATCACTACGATACCACTTGTAATAAAATTACTTGTATAATTTAGATTATGAGCAGCATAAAACACCAAATAACACAATATTTCATAATAATGATCTCAATATGCGGTTATAATAGCCTTGCCACTTCCAAACCATAAAATAAGACTTAAATGTTCCAATGATCATGAACTACTACCTCAATCCCCATATATACTATTCATATGTTATGGCCATCACCACCGACCTACTAAGCATGAGAAAGTATAAATGATATAATAAAATGATATGGTAAGCCACAAAAGTCGACTACTCATAACCTAATACAAGCATAAGTTAAGGATGTATCGTAGACACTTTGGAAGAAGTGTCGAAGGCTAGGATAAGGATTAGAGTATGAAGGAGTCGAACTATTATCCATAGTTGTTTAAAGGGTTGTTTTACCTCTTACTCATTCTATTTGAGGTAGACATAAAGTTTTGAAGAGCATAACACCAGTTTATACAATGAATACACAGAAATAATACAGCATATATTATTGATTTTCTATATTTTATTCATACGGGATCTCTTACAAATATATAGGAATAAGTCATTCCTATAAAATAGGAATCTGATATAACAATACTCCTATTCACGTGAGTTGTTAAAACTCATTTACCCGTATTTGTTATAAGTTGTTTTATATAACAACTATATAACAAAATACTAACATATTTACAAACACAATATTACATGATAATAATTACTAACGTAATTATTATTTACCAATGGAGCACTAATAAAATATAATTTCCTAACATTCCCCCCCTTAGTGCGAACATGGGGAAAACCTGCCTTTGTACTTGCACCTGCTCATGATCTGGTGATTTTCATAGGATGATCACAAACCTCAGGGATGGTTTTGCAAACGGTTGACCACAAACCGAGAATGGTGGTTTTGCAATTGGTTTACCACAAACCACAAAGTGATGGTTTTGCAAATGGATTACCAACAACCAAGAATGGTGGTTTTGCTATTGGTTTACCACAAACCACAAATGAAGGTTTTCAAGTGGTTTACCTACAACCACATCATGATATGCAAAGTACTATTCTCATCCCTCATCACATTTCACTGTAGGGAATAACATAGGAAATTATGATGACATCTGTTGCTCATACATACATAGAAACAACTGACATAATGGAAATGGAACATTGGAATCATGTTCCCCCTCAATGTGAAATTTCCACTTATTCACGAACACTGCAAATAGGAACAACGTCGGAGCAATGACAAAAGCACACGACACAAGTGAAAGAAAATACACCATAAAAATGTCACCAAACCATCTTAGCGGCCCCAAATTTGGCGACAATGACCTCCAACCTCCGATGCCTCCTGCCTCCAGGTTTCATGCTCAGAACAAGAAGTCTTCAGAACCACTGTCTTCATTTACTTGTTCTTCCTCATTCTCTGATCTTTCTTCAGTAATAAAGTTGGCCTCAATTCCTTTGAGTTTTCCACTAAGTATATCTTGAGCTCGAGCTCTACTGAAATGAAGTCAGTATGCCCCTTTTTCTTACTAAAGAGAAACATTCTCTTTCCTCTTTATATTTAGAAATTTTTTTGTACTTCCTTTTTACATACATTCTGTTTCTTCTTCTATATCTTCTTTGGTCCGTTTTTCCTCAGCTAGGAGAGCTGATATCATATCTTCCAATGAGTTAGAAGGTATCGAAAAACAACATTCTTTGTATTTGGGTGGTAAACTATTCAAAATAGCTTTTGCATCCTCGTCATCTCTTGGAGCTTTTACTACTTCGTAAATTGTTGATGTGACTAGACATTGTATCTCCATCACTCATTTTTAGCTTGAAAAGCTGAAGTTTCAGTGAAAACTTTGCATTGATTACTTTTGAACCAAATAATTTGCTCAGATTATCCCATATGTCCTTCGAGTTTTTATCTAGATCAACATAATGTAATTGAGTGTCGAAAGGGCAAGGCCCGAATAATGGCTTTGGCTTTATCATCCGTGTTTCCCATTCCTTTCTGGTGATTTGAAGGTCTTGGTTCTTTTCCATCTACTATTCTCCAAAGATTTTTGTTCATCAATCGCATCTCGGATCTTGACTTTCCATGTGTGAAAATTGAGACCGTTGAATTTTTCTAGTGGAATTTCCATTATATTTTAGAGTGTCGGTTTGAAACCGAAAATGCACTCTTTAGGGGAGTCGGCTTTCAACCGATATTGCTCCCAATTTACACTATATATTTAAAAAGTAATAAAAACAAATTACTTTTTAAATTTTACATGGATATTTACTAAAAAACTTAAACTCGGAAAGTAATATTTAATTACTTTCTATATTTAATATTTTGATACACAAATTAAACTAAAAGACACATGACTATAGACCACCCACTACTATTACACACTACGAGATTTGATACTCAATAATATTTGACTTTAAACCATCAACTAAATCTATTGCTAAAAGCATTTATAAATACCAGAATTACGACACACGTGTAGAGTCCAATCCAATGCTTGATTCGACCATACAAACGCCAGAGTATATGTCTGCTATAAATGAGTCACTCCCATTTTAAGTGCAATCTGACTTTTGGCCAAGTCATTCACTTTCAATCAAAATGTCAAAATCAGCACAAATTCAGATAGGATATCCGATAGGTGTCTTCGTTGATCGGAAGGCTTTGGGCATCTCACAAATCCATCGAGGATCCAATAGACCTATGAAAGATGTCCCGAGTTCTTGTGGAGACCACATTTTGAAACTCTTTCTTTCTCACCGTAGCTGCGAGTTGATTCCCAAAATGACAGAGTTCTTCAACCTCTTCGAAGAAAATAAGTCAATTTCAGAGGATACAAATCGTGGAGAATACAAAGACTCTGAAATTGACTCTGAAAATAAGTCAATTTTCAGAGGATACAGATCGTGGATATGGCGAGGAGTCCCAGGATCAACCGAACACTTAAACAAATCTTCTATCAGGGTAAAAGGTCTATACGATGCTGCGATGTAGGAAAAGACTCGGTTACCATTGAAGATATCACCAGGATTCAACGCTACTCATGCATCCTTGCTCAAAGAATGGAGATCACACTTTTGGAAAGGCATTTAGGATCTGTCTGGTACCAAATGAAGAGCATAACACCAGGTTTATAAGGATAATACAACATATATTATTGATTTTCTATATTTTATTAATACGGGATCTCTTACAAATATATAGGAATAAGTCATTCCTATAAAATAGGAATATGAATAACTATCATTCATGAGTTGTTAAAACTCATTTAAGTATTTGTTATAAGTTTTTTATATAACAACTATATAACATTCATATCTATTACATGATAATAGACTAACGTAATTATTATTTACAATGGAGCACTAATCAAATATAATTTCCTAACAAGTTTAACATCGGGTATTTTATGTGGGAGCATCCAAGATTCAAGAAAATCCTGTAAATGTTTTGGCCTAATGATTAAACATAAAAGTTAGAGAACACATGAGATGGAAAAGGAGGCATTTTAGAATAAGGGGAATTTTTCACATAAGTGTATGAGTAATTTTTAAAAATGACACAACACACATTATGGTGCACAATAGGTTAGGTGGAGTAGGGTAGGAACAAAGAAATAATGTGCAATGATGCATGTAGGATTTTAAGAGCACAATAGAGAAATTTGGCTCAACCATTAATAGTGGATGTGTCTAGATAATGTAGAAAGGTTACACACAAATTTAATAAGGGTGCTAAATGAATAAAGATAAAAGAGAGATTACACAAAGAATTAGATTGTGAAGGAAGTGAAAAGTTTAGAAGATGGCCCATAAACTCAATACTAGTGTGTTGAAGAAGGACTAAGGTGTAAGTCAAAGCTTTAAATGTGTGCAAGAATTGTGAAGTGGCTTGTCGAGGATAACATGTTTATAAGTGCGTGATAGAGTAGGTGGTTGGAATAAATCAACAAAGGCATCCAAAATTACCTAATCTAGGTAGTCAAAATTGACTTAATAGTGAGAGGAGCCCAAAAAAGCTATACATGACACATAAATGACATCTAGATAGTGCGAAGTATCTCAAAGACTTTATGAGTTCAAAGTCCTATTATAAGTTTAAGTATGAAATACATAAACATCTAGAAGAATTTAGCTAGGAGAGAGAGGAAAGGTGTGGATATAAAAAGAGGCCGAGTTCACCATTTGGAGGCCTAGTTGACACTAAGGGAGAAAGATAAAAAGTTTGAGATATTTTTTTGAATGTTCTTATGCCACAAAGGGAAACTAGTCTAGGTTAGGTCCTTAGGAGAAGAAAATAAAGTATATGTAAGTTCTATTTGATAGTTAGTAATCTACATGATAGTAGTTTTTTGTAGATTCCATGAAGGCCATTAATCAAATAGAAGAAACCTTACTGTTACATTTCACTATGGTGGGTTTTGCAAACATTCAGGAGTCATTTAATCCCTTACATCATCATCATATGGATATACTCCAACAATATTAAGACTTCTTGACATAAGTTAATTGGCATAAGATGACATACTTTACCATATACATCATCTAATCATATTTGTGACTTTAATACGCTCTTTCAAAAATTCCTATTAGGGTCTAACAAAGGATATAAATATGATAAAGAAGTTATTATTTAACACCATACCTTAGAGAAAACAAAAATGTTTTGAAAGTATATGATTATCAATCCTTTATCTCAAGTATATACCATGCAAATTATTCTTACTCTGTCCAAAAACCTAATACCTAATATTCTTACATAATACCATGCAACTCTTTCACGGGATTCCATTATCCTAAGAATTAGAAGCTAAAACATCAGAAACAAAATCACTTTACAAAATGATTTGATGATTTTGCATACCCTATTTCTAATATCTCATTTTCATATAGGTTAGACATGTGTTGCCTAGGTATATGGTCATGCTTGATTTCCATTATGACAAGAGTAGATTGAATAATTATGTGTATTTCAAATAATTTTATCATAATCATGCAATGCTAAAATAAGGTATGATAATATATTGGGTAGATATAAATAGAATTTTATGGTATGGTGAGTGAATGAAGAGATGGATATATAATCTATAGAACTAATGTGAATCACACTTGCAAATATTTATCCCCCATATGATGAAATGACGGACATGCATAAATGAATAATTAACATATATTTATACATTTAATGCAATGATCTTGAAGATGCGTAAGAGTGTCTAAGGTGATAAAAGGTGTATGTCATAATTTAGAGGTAAAGAATGACCTATGCAGTCATTTTTAATGTATAAATGACTTATCAGCCAAATGTCATATATGATCCATCAAATATGTGTAGACTAACCCATCAAATGTGTGTAGACTAACCCAATAATATTTTCCACTTTCAACAAAATAACCATTGGATACTCTTGAAAATTTTTATTATAGGAGTAAAGTTCTATAAAATTATAGTTTTTAAGGTTGTATAAACTTTTGAGAGGATGAGAAAAGGGATTTGTGAGTTAAAGAATGTTTTTCTAGGATTTCTATGTTGGTTTTTAATAAAATAATATGATCATATATAAGCATGCTTAGGATAGAGGTGGATAATATGTTGTATACATAAATGGATTAGGGTAAAGTGTTCTAAATATTTAGATATATATCAACTATCCATGTTTCCCAAATAGTTAAGAAATTTGAGGTTTCCAAGTTTCAAAGACCAAATTTAGGTGTATACATTTCCTCCCCTTTTTATTTAGTATTGAATATTTCATAAAAATGTTTACACATGATAACAACTATGGGTGTTAGTATGTGTAATAGGAATGTGTGATTGTACCAATGTGAAAAATCATAAGAAAACATGTGTAAATATATGTCTATAAAAATATAACTAAAATATATGAATCGTCAAGAAAATTTGAAAATGTAAAAGACAAGGAAATAATGCACCAAATGGTATGCAAACATGGATGCCACCATTTAAAATTTATATGAGAATAATTTGGGGTGAATATATCCAAGAATATGTAGCCGGTTAACAAAGGATTTGAGGAATGTGAATGCCCCAACTAAAATTGAAGAAAATCATGCTATATGTCAAGACTTTAGAAGTTCCAACCACATTATCTTGTGTTTTTAATAAATTTTAATAGATAAAATAAATAAATCCTTAATTATTTTATGGACTAATAAATAAAAAAGAGTTTTCAATGATATCAACATCTACTTATGGGGTCCTCAACTAGACTTATATGTGAATATTGATAATTTTATATTGATTGAAACATAATGAAAGTGCTATTACAAAGCACTAATGGTAACAATAGATCCTAAACTTAATAATAATATATGAATACAATGATAAAATTCATACCCCATGTGATTAACCTATCCATCAATGTGAATTATTATCTTTAAAGTGTGAATATAACACCTTTGGATGGATGAAATCAATTCTTCATGTGATCAATTGGTCCTCAAAATACACAGAGTTTTCAAATTCGAGATCAATAGTCCATAACAACTATATAGAATGTTGAAATGTGTGATACATTTTCTCTATAGATAATATATAATTTATAATATTGTGATAAAATATTCCTCAATATTATGTGAAATGCCATAATAAGTCAATTTGACTGATGTATAAAATATAATTTTTATTTGAATGTGATTTTTCTTACATTGATTATATCTATATAACAAGCCCATTATATGCTCTCTTTTGAGATATTCATGCAATTTATTCCCATGTCACAAATATGATTTCCACATGTAATGAATTCCTAACACTTTTAGGTGAGTTTCACATGAAATATATTAGCAGTTCACCCAAGAAATCTCCATATGAAAATTTTCCCTAGTAAGATGGCAAATATATACATGAAATGTCTATTTATCTTTCCTATGTAATTTGGGTATACATAATGTATTATCATCTCACCTATGAAAGATAATTTTGCACAATTCCATCAAGCAACTAGATTTGGGTTTTCAATTTAAAATTCATATAACATTTTATTTTTATATTAGATTAAGATGATCCAAAATAAAATTTCTTAGAAAGTCATAAGGAATTTTAAAATTATTTAAAACAAAAATTGAAATTATTTATGAGTTGTTTAGGTTTTGAAAGTTTATAATAATTTTCTTACCCCATTGATATCAAGAAATTATGTAACATTTATAGGAAACGTGATGTATTAACCACATAAAAAGATAGTTGTACTTATTATCATTTAGTTAAACTAATCAATAATTATATTACATAACTCTTATTTACATTGCTCTCTTTCACGAATCATAGTTTTCAATATTTCATTCATATTCATATAATAATTATGTGAAATATTCGATAAATATTTCAACAACCATATATACATCATGTAAGTATTTTAACCATAAATACATCATATATTACAAATTGGGATTAAATTAAATTTAAAATAAACTAATATTAATCAAAATAAAATATAAAGTTTTCAATTTACACCATCTTTATTCCTTTATTCTTATAGATGTTTTATTTTATTGTTATACCACCTCGGGATGTTGCCAAGTGTGACTTACACCACTCATGCCAATATCAATCAAGCTATAAACTACATTAGAAAGAGGGTGTGTAACTGTGATAAGAATTTGTATTTCATTTTTCACAATGGATAAGGTCTTGTAGATGACATGGGAATTAATAATTATATTTGAGAGTGTGGTTTCCATTTCTAGAGATTGAAGGTCTCGTGGTCATGGAGGTGACCTCTGGAAAAATGTTCTGATAGATTCTTAACAAAAATATCAACTTATAGAGGAATAGGTGCATGTAGGTCTTGAATAGGTATTATATCAACTTACAAATAGGTTTGTATGCAAAAATAATTTCCCACAAATGAAGTCCAACCATTGTATATATGTTATATAAATTCATTGTAAAATAGTTTCTCAATTTTTTTTTTATGTTTTATAAATTCTATGAAATAATTAACAATGGTTTATTGTATTTTTATGTATCAGTCACATAGTATCATCCTTGAGAGAAAGTTTTAAAATGTCTTAAGAAGTGAATGGGAGCCACATCACTATTGGGTTTATTATTCATCGAATGATTCAATTAGTGGATCTAGTAGAGATTTGAATGTTAGACAACATTATTGAGGCTTTGATGTTATTATAGTTGAGGGTGATATTACTTAGAAGAATGAAGAGGATGAGATTTGGGGAAATGAAGATGAGGACCCTAATGTCTTGGGTCAACATTGAATAATATGAAAATATATTATGGATAATGACCCTAATATTTATGAGGTCTATCATGAATCTATAGCTATTTTGTATTATAATATTAATATGAATTTTGATTAATTATTGAGTTGTTTGATTATAATGTTTCATTTATTATCATTCCCTTAATTATTTTTTCATCTATATTCAATTTTCTATTCAACATAGTGTTCATTTTTATCTATATTATCAAAATTTACTTTATAATCAAAATTGTGTAACTGAAGTTGTATAATAAAGTAATATAATTAAATAAATAAAATTAAAAATGATATATATTTATATCATTATACTTGACTAAAGTCACAAAAATGTCCTAGGATGTAATTGAAGTCATAATAAAGTCATAATTGAAGTCATACCTAAGTCATAATTTAAGTCACACTAAAGTGAAAATTGAAATTAAACTAAATAAATAAGGATGAGATTAAGTCATAATTTTAGACCAACTAAATTCAAAACTAGTGTAATAATTTAAGCTAGATGTAGTACCACAATTTTAGTCGAAATAGTGTCTCAATTTAATATGGATGTAGTGTCACAATTTAATCTAAGATTATTGTCACAATTAAATTCAGATTTTAAGTTACACGTAGTGTCATTTATAAAGTAAAACTTAGGGTCAATTTAAAGACCCTTATTAAGTCACGTATTAAGTCATGATAAAGTCATGAATAAATTCACTAATAATGTCATGAATTAATTCACCCTAACATCATACTAAGGTCAATTAAGGGTGATGTTACGAGTGTCGAGTTAATTAAATTGGGACATTAGGGTGGATTTAGTGCGAATTTACAATTTTTCATTTGAAGTTTTAGTTTTTTTCTTCATTAAGTAATATTCATGACTTTAATTTTCAATTTAGGGTAGCTAATTGGAATTCAAAAATAATTTTGGTGACTTAAATTATGAATCATTTAAGTCAACATACTTTAGTGTAAAATAATAATTATCAAATACATGTGATTAAACAATACTCACTTAGTAATTACTAGGATGTAAATACTCCTAACATTCCCACCCATCTCTGTCCCACCCCCTTTAATTTATCATAGTCTCAAGTGAATAAGAGAAATTCCTTGATGTATCATTTTTTTATCGTTCTAGTGACTTGGTGAAGACATTTCCATATTGTTTATGTGTTGGAAAAAATTGGAGATAGATGTTTTAAAGAGTATGATTGCATATGAAATGTACTTGTACATCAATGTGATTTTTCCATTCCTAAAAAATTGGATTGTTAACAAGTTTTATAAAGCCTTCATTATCAACTACATGGTGGTTAATTTCTCATGTTGTAATCATAATCCCTCAATATTAAATGTAGCCATTTCACTTGCAAAATATCCTCCTAAAATGTGATACTCAACTTTAGTGGAAGATTGAGAAAAAATATTTTGTTTCTTGATCATCCCCCATGAGATTGGATCAAATCCCAAAAAGAATACATGTCTAGAAGTAGATTTTATTGTCATCAATATGACCTACATTATCTAAATATGAATATCTTGTTAAGAAGAATTGATCACTCTTCTTATATTCTAGGCCAAAATATACTATTCCTCTAATATACCTCAAAATATTCTTTTCTACTTTCTAGAGACATATCCTTGGTTCCTGCATGAAACATGAGAGATAACTAAGAACATAGTTTATTTTTGGTCTAGTGTGATGTAAATGAGATTTCCTATAAATTTTTGATAGAGAGTTACATTAATTGTGGTGATGGATGTGTATGAGACAAATAAAGTCTTGTCTCTGTAAGTGTGGATTTTGGTTTATAATTCATCATCTAAAACTTATCAAGTATTATCTTCACATATTTTAACTATGACACAAAGAGGTGATTTTACCACTTTAAAAATTTCAAACCAAGATAATAACTTGCAATAACAAAAGATTCATCATGTTGAATGATTGGTTAAGATATTTCTTGGTGGCATAAATCATCTTCAATGATCTAATAATAACGACTAAATCATCCACATAGACAATAACAATCACAATCTCCCCCTTGATTTTGAGGCTGAGATTAGGGTCATAAGGATTCTATGGAATTGATGATGAATGATATGCTCTTAAATATTTATGTTCCATGCATAGAAAACCTATTTAGGACCATATAATGATTTTATGACTCTACACACATTTTCTTATTTTCCATATGTGACAAAACCTTCTTGTTGAGTAGTGTAGAATTTTTCCTAAAAATATGTGGTAAAAAGACCCTTTTAACATCCATTTGGTGGAATTTCCAACTAAATTTAGTATCTAGAGAAAAAATAATCTTGATAATTATTATCTTACTTGTGGGAGAAAAAATCTCTTGATATTCAATACCTTCTTTTTGACCATGCCGATTCTCTAGCAAACTCACCTTGTGTTTTTAGTAGTGTCATCTACTTTGTACTTCATATTTAAGATCTATCTATATACAATGTGATTCTTCCTAATGGAAGTTCAATAATATTCCATGTGAAATTTTACAATATCATAGAATGATATTTTACATCGATGGAATATTTATAAGGTTCAAAATGTAGGGATTCTTGAACTATAGAGGAATCAATAGATTCATCAACTATACTAAATAAGGAAAAATATTAATTCATTTTGAGCCTTACTGTGAGTATATGGTCTACTAGTGGGTGTGTTTATAACACTATCCAATCAATCATCTCATATCACATGAGTATACCATTTAGGCATATAATGAGTTGATCCTATGCGTGGTGGATTTTTCAAATTAGAACCATCATCCCTGTCATTTTTATCTTCATTGGAGGAATACTACCATCTATTTTCATAACAATACTATTTTTTTGATTAATTGAGTTTGTGGAAGGAGCATCTACTTATTTCTTCTCAAAAATAAAAATCCTTGATAGCGTAGACCTTTCTAGTTTTGGATCCATCGGTTTGTTACCAAGTTCTTATTCATTATACTCTAAGAAGATATAATTTTCTTCTTTCATATCCAATTTTTATCTTCTCCTTGGGAATGTGCATGCTAGCTTTACATCCAAATACTCTGAGCTATACAACTGATATATTTCACCTTGACCATGATTCCTATGGTTTAACCCATTGATAAAAACAATGGGAACTCTATTTAGTAGGTATACTACCATTTTGGTTGTTTCAACCATATATGCCTTTGACAAGACTGATTCATGGATCATACATTACACCATTTCCATGATAATATGATTTCTATGTTCAACACCACCATTTTTAAATGTGAAGTCACCTTAATATGTAGGTTTCATCACCTCTTCAAGGAAGAAAATATTGTTTTGAGATTTTATTTATTTTTATCTTTGGCTTGACCCATACAACCTCCAACTTCTTGTTTTTCATCTAGGGTTCTTCTAGCTTGGGAGACAAAATACATTCATGACACTTGATCTAGTTGGAATTTTTTGAACTCATCATGGAGGAGAAGAAAACAAAGCCAAGGTTTATACATCTCGTAGGGGAAACATTGAGGGTGAGTTTTCTAAGGAGATCACCAATGAGGTGGGGAGGTCATAGAGATAAATTCCCCTCCAAAACATTCAACCAACTTGTTGTTTGGAATGGGGCTAGGTATAGGAAAATTGATCCTCCAAAATAGGATAACAATACATCCCGATATGGGGGCTGATCGAGTTAGAAGGGATATCTAACTTTAAGAAAAAACCTAAATCTTCACAATTTTTACTAAAACTTTACCATTTTCACCAAATTCATTTTTTGATAACTATTTACAAAGAAACAACACTTCTACACTTTTTATGAAATTGATTTTTAAAATCACTAATTTTACAACTATGTGCAAAAACATGGGGTGTAGAGATATGGGTAGGGTTTGTGAAGAGGAAATGATAACTCTACCTCTTCCTTGTTAAAACTTCTATAAAAATTCATATACTCTCTTGAATATTCCTACACTCTTATAGATTTAGAGTGTCTATTTTGATACTAAATATAATCAAGAATAAAAATTTGATATTCTTGATCATTGCAAACAATTGAGTAGGATGAAATACTTATACATATTGTACACCAAAACTATAAAAAAATAAATCATATGGGTTTAATAAATCAACCAACACATTAAAAATGAATTTACAAAAATTAGTATTCCCAACATAATGCTAATAACAAAATAATATCAACCCAACAATAATAAAAATCTAACTTACATGAGTAAAATTTACTCACTTACTAATCACTATGATCTAATTCTTCTTAACATTCTATTCTATTGTTAGCAAAGTTCATGTAATTTCCAATGTTAATCTCTAGATTTAGGTACAAGCGGAGAAAGTCCACGTGGATGTGGAACACCTTGAGTAGTTGCTACATCATTGAGGAAATGGATCTTGTGTTGTCAATAGAGTTCCTTTAAACTCACCTCACCATCATTCTCATCTATGGGATTGTGAATTTTTCAAAGTGTGAAATATCTTCTTATGGATCAATTTATGGACCATTTACTGAAGCCCATCTCTAAGATCTCAATGATTATCTTGAAAAACATCCCCAATATATAGATCTTCTTTTATTTTCTACTCATGAGGAGGCCACCAACCTTGCAGAGCTCAATGTTCCTGCATCTATCACCTTGCTTCCATGCCTATTGCTACTTAATCTCCTACTTACACTCTTCTACCCACTTCTACTATTCTTGTTTGTGTTCCTACTCCCACCAACCACTTAACTCCACCTCTTGTTTCTCACACACGGAAAGTCTCTTCCACTTGAACTCATGAATTAGCCTCTCTTTATCGGGATCGATAATTTCAACATGCTACTTCTCGGTCATCTCTATCTCTAGATTCCACATTACTACTTTATAACACTTTCACATTTCCATTTCCGCTTATACAATTTCACCATTTTTTTTCACTCCCAAGCTACCCATTTTCAATGGTCACAGTGATCCTCAAGAGCATCTCCAAGCATTTCATGTAGCATGTCTATATTATGTGGATGATCACACCTTATTCCTAAATATATTTCCTAAAGTCTTCAAGATTTTGCAATGCGTTGGTTCTACGATCTATCTGTCTACTCGATAACATATTTTACACATTTATCCATTGAATTTCTCACTCATTTATCTATCAATATCGGATATAAGATATCCTATTCTCAACTAGCACATATTAAACAAATATTTAACAAGAATCTAGTGGATTATGTCTTGAGATATAAGAAAAACTCAAGTAAGATATCTAATGTCCTTGTAGACTCTTAGATTTAAGATCTATTATTTTAAATTCTATTACCACCTCTAGTAGAGTGTCATCTTCAAGACATCTCCATCATTCGATCATTTATGTCATACTCTTAAGTTACACAAAAGTAAACTATTATCTATGGGAAAGCTTAAGTATCACGAGTAGGCTTCATCTTCTACACACTTTCAAAGTAAATCAACTTTCAAGCCATCTACAAAACCTACTGAAGCTAAAGCTACTATCAATGCTATCTCTAATCCTAAAAATCTTCAATGGAAACCACCTAAGTGTACATTTACTAAATTTCCTTGTTCTCCACATATTATATTGCCACAACTCATTGAGAGAAATATTATTATGCTTCCTCCTCTACTCAATCTAGACCCATCTCATCCTAAAGGTCACAATTACAATGAAAAATTTAGATGCAATTATCATCAATGCATTGGGAATTATACAAATTGATGCTTTAAACTTTAGAATATTATTCAAGATCTTATCGATAATAATGAAATTAATTTCCCGAGAATACATCATCTATGATAGTCAATGAAAATCACAAGATCAATATCTTCAACAATCATCTTCTTAAACATGACAAGTAAGTGGATGACTCTTCATCCAATCATACATATCGTGCAGTTCCTCCTCCTTCATCGGGGCTCTTGATTTTATAGTTTCTCATGCTAATGCCTCTCCACCATTCATTGCATTCTATGACTAGAACTATCATGTTATATTCTCTTCGACATGTTACATATAAATTCTTCTATTCAGCCTCATGCTATCAATAATAAAATGATTAATCCATCGATTCATATGTGTGTGTGTTCTATCATAGTTCTTGTTTCTATTAACTATCCTTTATCAAATATTTCATATCCCATGCCTAAATCATGCGAGTTATGTCAAGCTTCCAGGAAAATTTGGTCCACTTACCATGCTTGTGGTATTTCTTATGGCCCCTTTAATCAAAGGGTCAGACGTGCCCTTAGGTCTTCTTTGGTTGGGTGCTACTCAAGTTATCATTTCCATGAATCACTTGTGCTTAAATTTCATTCAAAAAAGCAAGTCATTACTATAAATGGTGTTTCGCCATACATAACGTGGCCACAAACTCCTCTTGAGGTTACTAGATCATCTAGGTCCTCACAACTTATCAAATCTAAAGCAAAATATAATCCTATCTCACCTGTTTGCATTGCAACCTACTTGGTCTCATCTCGTCTATTAGTCCATTGCATCAATAAAGGTTCACCAATCAGACGGATCCCTCGCATAGGTATACATAATCTCCTTAGTTTCCTTTATATAATTTTCATCACCTCTATACTCTCCTTCACATTGGTGTTCATTATCTTCGTTATCTCCTTCACATAGGTGTCCATCACCTCTACGGTCTCCTTCACATAGGTGCACATCACCACCCAAGTCTCACGCATATAGGTATAATTCAACGATACATCACTTTTATCATCACCACCGATCTTAGAGGATGGTCACACACCTTTATCTCCACAATAATTGGGTGAGGACCTTAGTATTACATTTTTATTGGATAACATATTCATCGGCATACACTTGGGAGGCATCATGCTTTTTCCCCCTTTTTAGCATTCTCGGTGTCTCACATTTCTAATTTTTACTCTATGCCTTACATCTAGTCTTTCACACACATCTCACACATCTTGATACACTGCTATGTCTTTACCCTATGGCGTACTCTTGTGCTTATGGTTCACATTTGAATATTGAGGGCTTACTACATACATGAACCTCATCATGCACACTACACATTTCACACTTGGTGCATTCACACACATATTTATAGTGCAAATTCATCACAAAACACTTCTAGATGATGAATTATAGTTCCATAGTTCATACTCGATTGTAGAAGGTCTAAATCTGAAATGAACCTCACCACACTCACTCACTTTCTACACTCTACACTTTGTCAATCATATATTTCTAGCACACAATTCAAACCATTTCTTGATGACGTAATCTTGTTCTATGGTTAATTCTTGATTTTGAGAGGTAATTTATAACTTAACCTCATCTCACACATACTCTTTTATATTCACTCTGGAGGCGGGATACTCCTATCACGCTCACTTTTCATTCCATTCCATTTACGCTCACATCATAGTGGATATCTTGTGGCATTTGTTCTTTCTTACTTGTACTCATATGTACACTTTGCTTACTATGTGTATGCATGCTAAACTAATTAAACTAATATAAATGAAACTAACACCAAGTAGCTTCAAAGAAAAATTAATCTACCATTAACATCATGATAAGAGATTAAAGGAAATAACTACTTCTAATGCATAAACATGAAAATAATCACCTAATGCTAAGCCATTCCTACTCTTTTGTGATTACTACTCAAAATATGAACCTAATTAGATCATTAAGCAATCAAATTAGTTTTTATCTCCAAGTGAGAAAAATATCTCACTAAAATGTCTACAAGGACATGTTTGGATCTTCCTTTCTACTCAAGCATGAGAGAAATGGATGCAAAGATTAGGAAGTTATTCCAACAAGGAATAATGTTTTTTTATCAAAATGCCTATAGTAATCACTATTCAAAGCATGGTTTAAGAAGAAAGGGAAGGATGAGGGTTCCTTATGTAGCTTACTGTTTGGGAAAGGATAGTAATTTGGTGGATGTGGGATAAAGCCCAAAGAAGAAATGCAAAGGATATGCATGTTTAATAAAGGATGTGCACTTTATGGGAGTTGAGAGGGGTTTAATTAATCAAATGTGATTAATTAATAGGTAGGGATAAGATTGTAGAAGATATTTATGGGGGATTTAGAGGAAAATTATCCTAATTTAGAGGATGTAAGAGAGGAAATTTAACCAATAAAAGGGATTTATTGATTAAAACAGAAGCGTTCTTAACTAATAATGTTTAATTAATCACTTAAAAGTGGATTATAACTAATGAAAGGTCGTTAATTGGAATTTAGAATGGGGAATATTTAATTAATTAATGAAATGTTGTTAATTAATGTAAATGAAGTGGAACGTTATCTAATTAATAAAAAACACTAGTTATTACGGAAATGATGGGAAAGATGATAATTAGTGTAATTTTAGTATTAAAATTGTGTTGGCAGATTTTATGTCTCTACATTTGCCCCTCTTTAGAGGTTATGTAAGCGACACCACTTAAAAGATAGCAGAAAATTATAGACAAGTAAATTTTGAAGAGATAGAAGAAAAATTAGTAGAATCAACGATGCCCCCTTGAGTGTCAATTGGGTGATGAAAGACGTCGATTGACGATCCAAAAGAAGAAGAAAATAGATAGAATAAATGAAGGGGGAGGGGGAATAAAGGTGATCCCTATTTCCCTAGGTGTTGTTGAAGAAAAAGTGTGATAGAAGAAAATGATAAGGAATAAAAATGAAGTTGAAGAGAATGGAAATAGCTTGCATCCAACTGATGTAAAAATAACTTTATTTCATCATTTTTCTTAATGATCTATGTCATCGAATCTTTATTATATATACATGTAAGAAATGACTCAAAGAAACATACATAATGCAATGCTTTATGAGAAAGTAAACTAGTAGACAAACAACCAAAAATTACGAGAAAAATATGCTCAAACAAACAACATTAAATATAGTTGTGCTAATGTTTTTATTATCTAACTTCTAATTCCACCTATTTGAGTTATACAACAAGGGTTAAAGATGACACCCCAAGCAACAATACATTGCAAGGTGAATAAATGAAGGATAGGAAGTCCCATGAAAAAGTAGATGTGCCCTATGAAATAGTACCATGCAACTCGGTTGTGCAAGGAAGTACAAACATAAGAGACAAACTAGATTTTGTTAATGGAGGTAGATTAAAACGATATGCAAGTCACACATAAGAACATGTGAGAATCGAAGAGAGATGTTTTATAGGATAGTTTTTGATGTTTGAGGATATTGTGTCTGAAAAATTCAATTGAGTAAATGTTGTGTTTACTAATTTTGTGAATTTTTAGGGTTTTTGATTGTTTTACCAATTTTTAGGATTTTTTGAAATTTTTACCCATTTTTAGGATTTTTGAAAATTTACCCATTTTTAGGATTTTTGAGTTTTAGGAAGAAAATTAGTTAGAAGAATGACAATATATGTGGTTATTTCAAAAAAATGTTGGGAAGCAAAAATATGCCCTAGGTAGTAGAAAGGGTCGTTGGGAAGCAAAAACATGCCCAACGTAGCGAAAAAGGGTAAAAATGATTATTTAATAAAAATAATCATTGCGGCAAGTGCTAGAAGAAGATAAAAGAAAAAAAAACAATGTTCATGTATGTTTTTACCTTTCTACTCAAATTAATGCAATGAAATAATGAAAACAAGACTTACCTCGAGAAGATGCGAGGTTTACCGATACCTGTAGAGATGGATGTTGATTTTGTTTTGTTTTATTTGATTTTGGTTAGAGTGTGGTTTGAGTGGTTTAAGAGAGGATAAAATATGATTTTACAGTTGTAGAATTGGGGATTAAATATAAAGGGGAAATAACACTTAGGATAGGAATTTAATGGATAAATATGATAGTGATGTGATGATGAAAGGGTGTTAGTGGACGTAGACATGATGAATTAGTGGTGCTAATTTTAGGTGTCTACATTTTCCCCTTTTTGTTGAGTGGTTTTGAGACAAGCCACAAGATAAAAATGAGATGTGATAGATATGCAAAAATGTTAGAATTATAAGATGAGTAACGAGATGTGATAGATAGGGAAATATGTAGAGTTATATGATGAGGTGCTACCCTTCAAACTAGAGATTGATGACCTAAAAGGGAATTGATCATGAGTTTGAACAAGATATATGGATGAAAGATAAGAAAATGATTCCCCAAGACAAGGTATAGAAATAAGATAAGTGTCATCATGAAATCAAGTGATAGGGGAACCAAAGGGTTCGTGTCCTATAGACATATGAATTAATGACAAAAAATAATGTTTTGACAAGGTCAAAGGACCGAAAATTGATGTTGCCACAAAGGTGGGCTTACAAGGCCAAGAATTCAAGTGATAGGGGAACAAAGGGTTTGTATCCTATAGACATATGACTTAACGATGACAAGATGATGGTTTGATGAGGTCAAGGGACCAAAATTGATGTTTCCACAAAGGTGGGATTTACAAGGCCAAGAAGTCAAATGATAGGGGAACCAAAGGGTTCATGTCTTATAGACATATGAATTAACAACAATGGGGGATGAAATGATGATTTGATGAGGTCAAAGGACCAAAATTTAATGTTTCCACAAGGGTGGGCTTTCAAGGACTAGATAGGGGTCCTGATGGTGATTAGGGAAATAACACACTTGAGGAGGTAGCTAGTTGACAAATGTTGATTTTATTGAATAGATGTGATGTTTTAGAAACAACAATGGAATGATGAGATGTGCTGAGGATTGTGTGGATATTGATAGATGTTTGATATAATGATAGATATATTGATAGATGTGGATGTGGCAGGGTTGACAACTGTTAAAGTTATGTTTTAGATATGATGTATTATTTGATATTGATTTTAAAGTGATTTTGATGTTTTTATTGACCATGGTCAAGAATGAAACATGTATTGAATTATTTCGTACTGGATTTGATGCATATGTGATGGGAAATAATAGAGTTAAGGTGCTTGCACTTTTTTCTCTTACAAAAAATGTTAAAAATGACTAACAATGGGTATTCACACATAGGATCTTGGATATAAAGATGAAATGATAATATGTACCTTCCTATAACATGAGAAGGGTTTTAACATGTGTAGGTTGTGTGTGAAAAGAGGGTTATCATTTTCAAGATTTTTCATAGAGAAATGCCCCAAATTTTACATATTTTAATTTTTGACGCAAACTGATTAGTGTGGGAAGTTTTCTTTAATGGGAAAGTTGATTTATGTGGGAAGATTTCCTAGGATGCTTTTATATTTGATTTTTGAAGGTTGATCGATGCGGAAAGCCTTTTTATATAGGTATCCATCCTTCAAGGGAGTGGTCTACAATTTTTGATTTTTACTTTTTACTTTTTATAGAAATCCTTCCTTTAAAGGATTGGTCTACTTTTTTTTTTGATAGTATGATTTTGATATCTAAATATATGTCTTTTGAGGATCAATCCATTATTTTTGATAAGATGCATCCATAATTTTTTTGACTTTATGATCTAAGGGCAAGACCCTAGTAGATTGTTTTAAGGAGGGAAAGAGGTGTGTACAAAAACTACACATGTGTGCCCCAAGACATGTCTTTGGTTGGTAGAAAATGTGGATGGATGTAATGATTACGGGGTTCCTTCTAGGGAGGAACTTATCCATGTGAAATATGTGATGAACAAAGCCATGGTGCTCATATTTAAGGTTTTTGAGGATAGTGACGAAAAGAACCACATAATTTCAAATCATTATGATGATAAGATGATTGGTTGATGGTGGGATAAAATATTTGATGTGACTATTGTCATGATAATTGATGTGTTAACAATAGAAAGGCCGTAAGTGCAAGGCATTCAAAGGTTGACCCATACTATATGGACCGATCTAGCTAAGGAAAAACTTTCCACATTTACTCCTTTCTAGGGTAGTGACATTTTGATTGGATTGATAGGATAGGTTTGGTGAAGATGAGCTATGTAATGTGAAAGGAAATAAATTTAAAGTCTTAAAGAGAGGATCCCCCAGCATGGAACTGTGGATCGGGATGACATGCATTGAAAGCAACGACAACTTTTAGATTAGGATGATGAAATTTTTGATCTTGATTGATTGAGTATATGGTAAATAAAGGATCCCTTGATAAAGGATCCATTGAAAATTTAGATGAGATATGAGAAGATAATTGATGAGGAGGAATATATGAAGAAGCTTTGATTTTACCTTTTCTTCATTAATGATGATTCTAGGTTCATGTGGGTGGGTGAACTGTATCTTGATTTGAGAAGAGGACCTTCTTTGGAAGGTGATGAAAAGATGCATGAGAAATTTTTGTTGATATTTGATTGAGGATGACCCCTTGTCTTACAGATGTCGGTGAGGAAATGTTTAGTGACTTGGGTGTAGATGTTGATGAAATTGAAATACCTTCAAGGGAAGGTGTGGACATTGAGAGATTGAGATACCTTCAATGGAAGGTGCTGATGAGATGTCTAACAAAGGTTTGATAATATGAGATTGAGGATGTCCCCTTGTCATGTAGATGTCATTGAGGAAGCAAATAAGGGTGGAGGTATAAGTTATATCGATGATGGATTAGGATGGTCTTCTTCTGGGAGAAGATCATTAACGAGGAAGAGTTGTTGGATTATGGCTTTAAGTGCTTTACAAATCTTCGTGTTATGACCTAGGCTTTTATGATAGGCACATGTTTTGTTTTGATCATACCAAGAAGGTTTCCGAGTATGTGGATTGGGTGTTTTGATGGGTGGTAATGTGATAAGAGAAGCTTGTATGATCCTCTCAAGGATGTTGATGTAAGTTCCTTTTGGGGATTTGGATTAATTGATTTTGATTTTGATTTTGATTTATGAGAACACTTAGTAGGACACATCTTATTTTTGGATGGGGGTGGATTCATAGATGTCGTATGGTGTTGAAACATCATAGGGACATTGTGAGGTTGATAAGAGAGAGGGTATGATGTGGGATTGATATAATTGGATGATGGATGAGGTCCTAAAATGGATGAGGAGGGATGGATTATGGATGAGATAGGGTACGAATGTGTGGCATGATATTGAGATAAAGGATGGGGTCCCAAAATTGATGGTAAGGGTGGAACCATAGATTTGATAGATTTGGATTATGATAAAGGATGAGGTCCCAAAATTGATGGTAAGGTTGAGACCTTAGATGATGTGTGTTTTGATTTTGTAATGTTGATTTTAGGTAAAGGAGGGGGTTTTATGATAGATGATGAGGATGAGGTTATGGATGTGATAGGTTTCAATTTTTAACGTTTGATTTAGATAGAGGAGGGGGTCTCACGTCAGATGATGAGGGCAGAGGCTGCATATGTGATGGTATTTGATTGTATAGTGTTTGATTTAGGAAAGGGTTACAAACTAGATGGTAATTGAGGAATTAGAGATAGTTTTGGGTCTGATTTGGATGAGGAGATGTTGTTTCAAGACTTGATTGAGGTGGGTTATATTTATGTGAGTTGTCTAATTCTTCAATTAATTTAAAAAGTGGTTGGATGTAAAAATATTTTTTTATGAATGCCTCCTTAGTAATGGTCTCCAAGGTGGAGTCTAAGTGTTACAAGGAGATAATAAATGATCAGAAAGTGGACACGAGTGATTTCAATGTGTGAGGATCATCGAAAAGAGGATCCAAGGATTCTAAGTTTTCAGGAGGAAGCATTGGTGATGAATGGGCATCCTCATGGGTAAGATCATATGTAATAGTGTTGATGATGTGACTCAAAGGATGTGTAGTATTTATATGGACTAAATCTATCAAGGGTGTTGGGTCAGGAAGACAAGTAATGACATCATGTGTGGAAGTTTCATCTAGTTTGTAGGAATACATAAGAGATTGGGATGGGACATGTGTAGATTGAGGATCGAGATGGCCTTCTTTGAGGGCTTGAATTTGCAAATTTTTCGCCATAGTGAAGGTTTCGTCAAAAGTATGAAATGTGTGTATCTAAAGGGTTGATGATATGTGATGCGAAAAAGTTTGATAAAACAACTCGATTAGTTCTGATTGAGGAAGTGAGAAGGTCAATTGATTGATAATGCTTTTCCACCTAGTGACAAAGTCAACAAGGGATTCATTTTTAGATTTTTGATGGTATAAAGGTCATAAATGGTGATTTTGTGAGTAACGTTTATAGCGAAGTGATCGAGAAATAACATGGCTAGCTAAGTGAAAGAGAATAAAGAGTGTCAAGGGAGGGATTTGTACCAATCCAAGGTAGGTCCTACCAGTGACATAGGAAATGTTCTAAGAAGGATATCTTGATCATGGATGATGAGATAATAGGCATGTCTAAAGGCTAGTATGTGCTATTGAGGATCCTCATTGCCATTGAACATGGTAAATTATGGTAATTCCTAATGCGAAGGATATGATTTATATAGTACAGATGGATGGATTGGTTCATTACAAACTTGATCATAAGTGAGGGTGTGTTTGGTTCCCTTGGTAGCGGATTCTAAATTGTTTAATATGTTCAAAAAATATTGAAAAGGATCATTTGTAGGATTAGATGTGAAGGAAATAATAAGTGAGGTGGATGTGAAGGTGGTTGAGTAGATTGATGATGATGGACAATAGGATGGTTATGTTGTGGATGGGCTAGATGTGGGGGTTGATGAGGGTAGCACGAGAAGGTATTGTTTGTAATGAGGTTACGATAAAGGGATAGTAGGAGATGTGTAGGGATGTTGGATACACTATTGTTGTTTGATGAGAGGGGTTGATCGGGTTTGAGTAGGGATGTGTGTGTGGTTTTGGGATGTTTGAGGTATCAAAAGAGGCCTTGGAGTCGAGATATCTTGATTAGATGAAAGATGGGAGATATTAAGATTTTGATGAGATTGAGATGAAGGAGGGGATGTAGCAAATATTGATTGATGAGCTACACTTGACATGGGATGAGAAGCGATAGTTTGGAAGTAACTTGGTTGTGAAGGATAGTCATAGGGTTGTTGGATGGGGTTGTAGGATTAGGATTGAAAGGTAGTGGTTCCATAGGGAACAATGGGTGAAATAGATGACCCTAGGAAATTGTTAGATCTAAGTGAAGTTGAATGGGATATGATAAGTTGATAATATTGATAAGGACTAGATCTTGTGTAGGGGATATTTTGAAATTGATTGGGATAAAAAGATGTAGAGGTAGTGGATGAAGTAACCAAAGATGATTGTAAAAATGACATATAAGGGGTAAAATAATATGCTAATGTAGAGGGTTGATCCATATTAAATGATAGTCAACTAATGATGATAAAACAAATCCCTAAGAGAGCTAAAAATGTAATAGACAAGTCAAGTAGAAGAATTTTAATTATCTTGATTAAAATTTAGATATGGAGGAAGAGGCTCAGAGGAACCTAATGATATGGTTGTTCTAAGGCTGGTTTTAGGTTTGTTTAAGGCTGGAGTCCTTGATATACTTGAAGGTACATGAGGCCCAAATATGTGTTGGTTCTAGTATGGGGACTTGTATTAGGGCCTACCCCATCACTTCATGGTCCCGCAATGATAAGGGAGTCGGGTTCTTAGCCAATATATCGAAAACCAGTTGTTTATACTTGGCTAGAACACCGAGTCGGTTTCCCTATTGGGTGATGAAATCCTAATATTTATCACTTGGGTAGGAGTGTTTGATGCAAATTTGATATTTGATGTGGTTTGGCTATGTGTGGGGGAAAATAATATGAATGCAATAAATTAATCCTTCTAATTAATCTATGTGATCAAGTAGGATGTAAGGTTCATTTTAAATCCAAAATAATGATTGATTTTGATGAGGAAAGGAAAAAAAAATGTGATGTGGAAAAATGAAAAGAAAACGAAAGGAATCACATAAAGAATTCTTCCTTTTTAATTTTTTTAATTTTTGATCATTTTTAGCAATACTGAAGCAACAAGAAAAATCCTCCAAAACAAGAACTGCAAAGGTGTTAGCGAGAAAATAGAAAAAACTCACAAGAAATGATGTTAGAGGCTTACTTGGATAGGTATTTCCAAGTGGGATCTGTTTAAATCTGCCCTTTTCCATAATTGTTATGCTATTTTTTTTTTTAATTGCCATTTTTAGCTTTGGATGTCTACATACTAGCTCTTATCACATCACCATGAATTTGGTTGTTTCCTTCGAGGATCTTCATCTAAAATTGTGTTCTGCTGGGGTTTCTTGTCATTTTATGTTGGGGATCCCTAGCTTGCATTAGTTTGTATTTGACTTGATGCTTTGTTTTGTTGTTCCAGCTATGAAGAGTTGTGTAAACTACTACTTCATGAAGATTTTTCCTTGCAAAATAAAATTTGAAAATTAAAGCTTTAAGGCTCCATAAAACTCCCCAAAATCTATTTTCTTCTTGTAAAAACTAATTGCTTATTTTGTACATAATGCAAAGAAAACTAAATTCTTTTCCTTGAAAATTGCCTTCATATGTGCTTATTATTTTCCATTCCTCATTTGGTTTTGATTTTTATTTTCTTGATGACTTCCTACAAGTTTGGTGATATTCTCATAAGTGAAAATGATACTATATGGAAAATTACTTTGGATATCTTGTAGATCTTCTACAAATTTGTTGAAACTTTCTTTAAAATGTTGAAAAATTTGAAAATTGGATCTTGAAGAACACTATGAAAATTGTACTTGAGAGATGAGGAATGTGTGATTTCTCACTTCTTGATATGAAGAATGATGCATTACCTTTCATAGAATGAGGGCTTGTATACTCATATAGAAAATATAAAATATTGTATTCCTTTCCACAATGCATAAAAATGAAGCTTGGCGGTACTTCCACATGGCTAGAAATTACTTTATCTTATGTTGATTACTTTGTTTGTATACTTAGGTGTCAATCTTATGTACTCTTTGTATATCTATAAATATGATCTTTTGTGATTGGAAATGAACACTTGAAGTTTGATGAAGTTGACTAAAATATCTCATAACTTGAGAATATCTTATAAGTTGTACTTTATTTGTTTTTGTATCTTTCTTGAAGCTTGCAAAACTCTGTTGGAATTTAATTTATGAAAGAAAATAGATCTAACCATGACTTTTCTTTGAGCTCTCTGTACTTAAAACCTCTATCATACCATTCAAATCTTCTTCTCTTATTTGTAGATGCATATTTTAATGATGAGATTTGTCATCGAATGTCTTTTATTGCTTTTATAATCTCAAAAAAATTGTCTTGTCAAAAAATGTTGCAATACATGGTGTATATACATCTGTTGGTGCAAGCTTGAATGATTTCTTGGACATTCTAATCTTGTTCATCATGTAATGAAAATTTACACCTTTATCTTGCATGATGGATTTATTATTGTTAATGATTGAAAAACATGACATTCTTGAATGTATATTTGGAGGCTTGCAAAAATTCTGCTCTTATTCTATGCATGTTGAAATCTACACCTGAATTTTTAATTTGCATATCTATTTTTGAACTCTTTATGATATGTAAAATTTAATTTTGTACTATCTACTTAGATATTTTGTACTTATGACTGAATGAGCTTATGAAATCACTTTGTATCTTGCATTATTTAGGTTTACTTATCTCAAGTTTTGGAAAACTTGGAAAAAATGCTTCATCTTAGATTGTAATCTATATGGCTGAAAAAGACCATTTCATCCTATACTTGGTGGAAGAAAATTTGAACTTGATAAATCTCTCTTTTACGCTTAATCAAAAATGATTAAGTTATGAATGATATTTGTTTCTCACTACATGTACTGCATTGTATTAGTTATACAAGAAAGCTAGTTATGATTTTTCTTTCATGAGCTTATGAAGATGGCAATATATGCTATTCGAGTAATTTCTTCATAAATGATTTTCTCTTTCATGATATGCATACATATGAAAATGGTAGCATGATATTAGGCAACTATATGCTCTTGAGTAATATTAACATGTCACTATGTGATTACTTTTTGATTTGTATTTATGTACATTTTCTCTCATGCACACCTATCGATTGATAATGCATATACATATGAAATTGGTAGCATGAGATATTGGAATGAACTTAAACCTTGAGTTCTAACCCTTCTATTTTTAACTCTTTCAGGTACTTGGAGCTATGATCCTCGATACATCATGCTTGGGAAATCCTAATGGACTTCCATGGCTAACACAATTGAAAAACCCTCACACTTGGAATGAAATGACGGCCTTCTGGAGTTACTCATCCCTCACGCTTAACCGACTAACACGAGAAACAACAAATTTTATTTATCTACATTTTCTTTTCTGATCATAGCCATATCCCATGGCTTGTGTGGGATAACTGTACTATTTCTTTATGAATATATGAAATTACCTTATGTTATGAGTTGTATAATTTCCTTTTACATTTATTTTTGTAATCGTGATGTGGAATGAACTTAAGCAACTCAAAAAAGTAATGTTACCTTAGAAACCACCTAACTAAATGAAGAAGAAGAATGGAGTGGAGGATGATTTTCCCTTCATTTTCTAATTTGATCCAAAGAAATTTCTCCATGGTTTCACTTCTTGCTTTCCATGGCTTTCACTCCTCCAACCTGGCAGTAAAATTGAAATGGAACAAATTTAAAACTGAATGAGTTAGGGTAATAGTTTAAATAATAAATGAAGACCCCAAAGGATGTTTGAGGGTTCATTTAAAAAAATATCTAGGTTTATGGGAATGTATATCCATTTAGGAATAATCTAAATGGGTTGAGGATCAATTTTCTAGTTTGATCCTCCATGGTTTCACTTCTATTTTTGGAACAAGTTTAAAAATATCTAGGTTTACGGGTGTATATCCATTTAATCTAAGGGTGAGGATGGCACTTTATGGGGTTGGGTAATTTTAAAAGTATGGGTATTTGAGTTGAATGGGGTCAATTCATTGTTAGGGCAAGTTGAAACTTTAACCTTAGAAAGTTAAGTGAATATATGGCTTGGGTCATGTTGGTATCCAAATTGATTCTCCTTTGTAAGCTGATCATCATCACAAATTTAACAAGAAGTCTAGAGACATATAAATAATCATGTATGTCATTTTGTAGTCAGGGAGGTGATTCAGTTGGCTCTTTATCACTCAGATGTTGGAGAAATGGATAGCACCTTCAAAAGTATTTGATCTATCCTCACTAATTTAGGTTGTTCCTTTCAACCAGGGTGAGAGGACCCATTTTGTAACCTCTGTTGGTGAAGGAAAATGAAGATATCCTTCTTTGCACAAATTTGAAAGGAAACCTTGAGAAAATATGATCAATGCACCACAATTTAACTCTCACGAGTTGTCACTTCTAAATAATGGTGATATTTTCTAAACAAGGTTAAGGTTACTAAAGAAATTATGGAATCTTGATTGATTTTGCATATTTTGGCAGTAGAATTTATTCATTTGTGGACATATAGGGAAAACAAGGGTAGTTCAGGTAGGATTCATTGTTTTTGAATAATATTTGGTGGGAGATTAAGCAAGATAAACTTGATTTTGCTAGATCTTTGAGAACCTTCACAACAATTAGAAAACTAAATGACATAATGCTTCAGAATAGCTAAAATATTCCTTTAACCAAAAGGTGTGCATCAATGGAGGCACAAATTTACATGATTTCAGACAATCTCCAAGAATTCAACACGAAGGCTCGAGCTAAAGACTTAATTAAAAATTAAAGACCTCTTGTTCCTCATGCCTAAGATACACTCAAAGGCTTATAGACAATCTTTATCAACAAAATGACAGTAAAGTGATTTTAAATTATTCATCTCATTATAGGATGAAGGCTCTTCTCATAATGAAATTAAAATGCTACTAAACTATCATAGGGATGAGATCCTATGAGATTCAGAGGATTTTAACACAAGATTGTGTAATAGAAACATCAAAATCATTTGAAAAAATTTTTGAAATAAAAGAAGACTTAGTTTTTCTCAAGATTAACATAGATTAATTCAAATTTGATTAGATTCATTAGAAGGGAAGGTTTCTTGAACAATCTCAAAGATTTTCAATGATGTACTTTTGAAACCAACTTGACATGATCAAATATAAAACATAAGAGATTAACGGTTTCTCGGATGATCTCTCAGGAAGATGGGCTTTCTCAAATTTTCTCGTAAGAATTCAACCCCAGACCATTTGCATGACTAAAGCATGCTTTTTATAACACTAAATTTACATCCAAGATTTCCCCCCAAGAAAAGAATATTCAAGGAACCTTTGTTTGTTACATGTTTTATCATGATTTCCAAAAATGATGTTTAACATATTTACAAAAAAAAGTTGCAGTGTTCAAAAGGTGAATCATTTCAAAATTTTCAATCATTTTTTCAAGCTGGGCATCCAATCATCTCCTCTAGAAACATGTTTTTCATCCTTTGTGCTCTGAACCTCCATTTTCATCCTTTTCCCATTCTTTCCTCTGCAAATTTTCTCCGCATCCAACTTCTCTAGTAATTCATGTTTTTGCAAGTGCTCGAGAAATTCCAACTTCAAAATATCAACCTTTACATTCCTTAGACTCAAAAATTAATATCTAAATCCATTCAATTGCACTTTACAGACAAAACGACAAGGAATTTCATCAAAAATGATGAAAAACAATGTGTATTCACATCTCTAGGAGTCTTGGAGAAAAATGGTGGCAAAATTAGATGCAATGCACAACCATTGATTCTTCCCTTTCTCAACTTTAGATTAGAGCCATCCATATGGAAAAATCTGATTTGAAGTGGGCTTGGGGTTGCCTTTTGCATTTTATGAATTTTGGAGAAAATGTGCAATTTTCACATTTTGCCCCACCCCTCTACCTTTTAAAATCAAGCTTGACACGTGGCTTAATCGGGCCTTTGATGGAGTCGTGGCTCATTTATGCAATTTTACCCTTTTTAACAAAAAGGTAAAATTTCTAATTTTCCTCTGCCGACCGCCTTCTTGATTTTATCTTTTGATGTGGGCCCCAGTGGAGTTGTGGGTCAATTTATAACTTTGATCCTTCGTACAAAGAGGTAAAAAAATTCAAAATCTTCCACCGATCCGCCATCCCACTTGTAACTTAAAAAACTGCCACGTGTCTATCTTCAAGGTCAAATTTAGAATTTTTCCCTACCACTTCATATTTGTTGATTAGCCAATCAGAGACTATTGGGGCTGTGGGGCCAATTTGGCATTTTTTACAAATGTGACAAAAGTGGAAAATTTCACCAAAAAGACCCGTCGTGCTACAACTAATTAAAAATGAACAGTCATACACCTTTAGGGGAAAAAAATAAATTCACTCTACCTTTATAAATTTGACCAACTAATCAGAACTCAAGGGGGCTGCAGGGCCAAATTGATCTTTTTTCAAACATAGCAAAAAGTTACAAGTTATAACATAGACCCGATGTGCCTCATCCAATCAAAAGAGACCACGTAGCTGAAGCTGTTGAGATATAATTTGATGGGGAAAACACGCCCATCAAATCATAAAATGTAGGGAAATCACCATTTGTGCTTAGAATTGAATTTTTCTTTAAGGACAAGAAATTTGGAAATTATACAAGGCCCAAATGTGATCCATGACCATGGAGAAGGATCTTCAACAACATACAAATGAAAAAACATTTCACGCATCAATATGGGGAGATAGAAAATACGACGAACTAGGTAGATTAGGAATTTTTTAGAGAAAATGGGGTGAGATTAAATTGAGCACCAACATCATTTCCAAATTAGGTATGGGCAATCCCTGCGAGTGCCACAAGAACAAAAGGCCATGTACCAAAATTATATTGGGAAATGAAGTAAAGAACAAGCTTGCAGAGAAGAAAACCAAATCCCCCAAGATAAACCAAGAAACCAACAAAAACTGGTCACTAGGGACCAGGATGAACCAAAATAGAAAAACACAAAAGTAGAATGAAACCAAAAGACTATACATTGTACAATGGTGTGCACCTTGATTAAGAGAAAATAATTAAGGAAAAATTTCAAGTGCCTTCAATTTTGGATATGACCATGCTAAGCAGTTCTGATACGTATTTAACAATTGGTCATATGATTGTTTCTCTTTTCCATCCAAGTTGTTATTTGACCACATTTTTTTAGGCTTATCCGTTATGCCTGGTCAATTTTTTCAACATCTCTTGAGGTTGCATCAAACATAAAGTCTCGGAAAATAAATTTGCTCAAGATATCCGCATTGATCAATTTCATACTCCTCGAAAACAACATAGCTCACGAGTTATCAACATCGAGTGTTTGTGTGCAATACTTCATAAGAAGCATCGTTGGGGTCCTTAATGAGATATAACATTTTCTTTTCACCAAGTAACTATTATCCATTTTTCGTCCCCGTGCAAATATTTGATAAGCAATGACACTACATAAGAAGAACCTCGAGAAAATTCATTCAAATCTTGCAAATTGGTCATAGAAGGACTCGACCATGGAGTGGTGGGGGCCAAGAGAGACTAAAGGACCTTGTATAAAAGAAACAACTCTGTCAGGCCATTTCTACATCTTAAATTTGTTCTCCAAGTTAGAGGTAGACTCAACTATGAGATAACAGGGTCAGATAAGAAGGGGTGATGCCGCAGAGGAACTAGAAACAAGAAGGGGCAATGCCGTAGAGGAAAGTAGGCCATCGGGCAAAAAATTGGTTCTTTGCCCCTTGTTATCTCAAAAGGGGTAGAAGTTGTAAAATGGCCCACAACTCCACCCAAGGAAAAAGTTAGCATTTGGGCCCGAGTCAAAACCAAAGTGGGGAGTTAGAGGAAAGGTGAAAATTTACCTTTCATTCAAAAGGCACAAAGATAAAAATGGAAGCACATTTCCCAGCCAACCAAAAGGAGCCACATGTCCATGCAGAGCTTCGGGGCTGCGGGAGTTTTTTGAGTTTTGCATTTTTGTGCAAAGGGTAAAAGGATAAATTAAGGACCCATAGGCTCGATTTTTGTTCTATGCTGGCTGCCACATGTCCCATACCAAAAGGGGGACCCACTTTCTGAATTATTTTTCCACCCATTTGTAAAAACTCAATACAAACTTTGAAGGGGCATATCTTTTGGCTCAAGGCTCAAATATTGCTAATCGACACCATTAGAAATATCTCAGCCTCACCTAGGCCATGGAGGTTAGAATTTAATTTTGAGGAGGTTAGGAAAAGAAGAATGGAGGAAGCGTCTTTAGTATTTCAATGTAGGATCTTCTATCCTCAACAACCGGATCAGATTCGATCTACTCTGCCATTTCCTCTTCCTCTAAGGCACCAAACCAAGGATTGATGTAGTAAAGATGGATTTGGGGAAGATTTTATCAACATTAATAGTAGTGGTTTGAGTTTTGACTTCTTTTCCCACTTCTCTCTCTTTCTTTCTTCTCTCTAATCGAATCTATTAATATGGGGCTAGGATTCATTATAAAGGGTTGGACATTCCTTGTTTTGCAGGCTCCCTTCTCCTTCTAGTAAAGGGATTTGTGGGGTTCAGGCCTTCCATAAAAATTGTAATATGTTTCTACCTTTTGGCTACTTTGTAATGAACTGTATCAATTCACAGAGCAATAAAACATGTCTGTGATTGATCTTAGATCCTTTCTTGTCTCATTTGCTTTCATTTGGTCTTCCATTATAGATCTAGTTATATGTGCTTATTATCGTATGCATTTTGTTGGTTTGTGTCTTTCAGTAAAACCGGTGTTCATCATTCCTTTGGTGCATCACCTGATAGTTTAGTTGTTTCTTATTTCTTATACTCTTTTATCCCTATCTCCTTGGCAAGTTTTAGATTAGGTATAGAGATAAATCCTTTGCAAATCCCTACGTATGCACCTAAACAGAGGGATAAGGAACCAACCTTTGACATGGAGATATTTTCTATTTTGAAAGGTCTCATGCCTTGGGAAAAGCTCAATGTTATGCAATCACACTAAATGACTTTGCCTTAGAAAATCAGACTTGTATAACTCATTTGGGGGTACTGTGATTTCACACTAATAGTTTTGGCACGCCTGGGACTAAGAAGTCTCCATCTTATTACAGTAGGAATTGATGTACACTTGCTTTGATTCTGGCTTTTAAGAAGCCTTAAAATTGTACACATGGCGACTCTAAAAGAAAAAAATCTAGTGGTTTCAGCAGCCCAAGCTTGGGAGATTCAGGAGAAAAACCTAGTCTAGAGCAAGGAAAGAAGGTATATTTGAATACTTGTGTCTATCCCAGGCGAGAAAGGATATGAGCAAGAGTTTAGAGGTCTCCATCTCCACCAAGAAGAACCTTGTCAACACCTCCACCTATAAGGCCTTTCTTTCAGTCTGCAAGGGTTCTTAGGCCAATCAGAATGGCACAACCAAATCCATATGTCAACTTCACCGATAGTAGTCCACTCACCTTGAATGCACAAAACCCAATTCTGATTGCAGTATTAAATAACATCCCATATTTCACTAGGTAAAATCAAACTTCTCCTGGTGACCATGTCCAAGATATTACAAATGTCTGTACAATCCACGAGATCCATGAATGGACATTACAGTCAAGTTACTCACCTCTTCATGTAAAGGAAAGATTCACAATGGTTCAGAGTCTTGAGGTAGGCTCTCTCTAGGATTGGAATCAACTATGCATAACTCTTCAAACTAGTTTGGAGAGAAGGGTGACAACTTGTCCTTATTGGAGCAACTAACAACGATCAAGAGAGCCCCAAAGAGAAAAATGACAAACTTCAATCTTAGATTCTAGTAAACCCGGATAGGATTTCAACATCGATAAATCCAACTAATGAAGGTACCTTCTTATACTTTCTTGGGGATTTAAATTCTGATATTTCTTTGATGATACAGTCAATGGGGGGCACAACCTTACCTGCAGCCTATAGGCTTTCCACAGGGGGCTGAGAACCATTTGATTCAAGCTAGAAAAACCACCCCTAGGCCATCCATGCCTTTGTACCCTGAGTTAGGAAACCCAGATGCTAGCCAAAACCTACATTAGCTCCCATACCCACCCTCGGAGTCAAAGCTCACCAAGCTTCCACTTCATCATTTAACAACTCTAAAGAGCTTGAGGAAGTCATGAAACAACTTGAACCAAGGAAATGATCTAATAACCATCAAAAGACAACGAGTTTAAAGTTCCGGGATGTATCGCCTCAAACTCAGCCCCGGCTCAATATCAAGCCAAACCCCAGTATTAGCACAATAGGCCACCACCTCATATAGTAAATCAAAGCCGAACCAAGGACAATCCCAATCTACAAGAAATTTTAGGTCGTATGATTTGAACAAAACTTCAACATCAAGGGCATTGGTTCCACACGAACAATATGGCACAAGAATATGATTGGTGTTTTCTGTGTAGTCAACCACACAACCAATCAACATGCTTTAATGGTGCTCTAAATCAGGCCTTGATGGTGCAAACCAATGTATGGTGCCACAAGAACCTAGCCAAGAGGAAGATCAGTAACAAGGAGCTCAACAAAGTGGACCCCCAAATGAGACTATGCTTGTCAATTGGAAAGTTGAGGAATTTTGTGGGATCAATTAGGTTCCCTTCTTAATGTGTGGCTGCCAATACACGGTCCAAAAAGAGAAGTATTGGAGAGGGCCAACCACTGAACTCAGGTGACCCTCAACCTTCCATCGCTCCACAAGGTCCTGGTGCTCCAAGTACAACCCCCAACATACTGAACCAATCTAGACCACCTTCAAAACCTAGTTAGGCACCGTTTGTAATGACCCATGTGCAAGAAGAAATGTGTTTGGGAAGGGGCAGCAAAAAGATAACTCATTCAATATTATTGAGCAGATGAAAAGGACAAGTGTGAAAATTTCACTATGGGAGTCAATGGCCATTCCAGGGTAGATGGATCTTGCAGAATGTCATGCATAATTGGAAAATTTCAAATCAACCCGCTAACTTCAGAAGAAAGAGTGCTTACTAATGCGATTCAGCTGGGAGGAATCATGAAGAACAACAAGGTAAGAACCTAAGATCTCCTCCATTCTATGTCTCACTAATTGTTGGGGACAAATTGGTTCACAATTTTATGATTGATTCTGGGGCTATTAGTTACTGTGATGCCCAAACAAATAGCTAATCGGTTGGGTCTCCAATATGAAGTCATCTCTAGAGGAGTAGTCCAATTAGATGGGAAAATAGTGACCACCGTGGGAATCATAAAGGATCCGAGTCTCACTCTCATGCTTACCCCAATGTGACTGTTTTTGCAAAATGTGTCAATCATAGATTTTCCACCACATTTCACTTTGTGTCCATCCGTGGACTTCTTTGCCAAAATTGGAGGCTACTCGTCTACCGATTGGTCACACATGATCTTTAGGAAAAGGCATGGGGCAAAGGCCACAATTAGATCTAAACCCATTTCTAATTATCATATTGAATCCTATGTGCTAGCCTAATCAATGCTAACTACTTAACTTTTGATCAAGAAGACCTCTTAAGAACTTGTTAAGCAAATACCAAGGTGGGGTGTATCCTAGACTTGACTCTCGATGAGTGGGCCAACAAAATTCATGCTTTTGACTCTTATAAGGAGATGGAATAATTTGAGTTGGGTGTCTATTTCCTACATGAAGAGAATCAACCTCTTCATGACCTAATTAAGCTAGAATACAAAGACAATAATGGGTTATGGAAATTGTCTTTGATGGCTCAAGGAGTAGACAAGGAGCTGGAGGAGGAGCTATGATTGTGTCCCCAAACATATGAAATATTATTAATCCTTTAGATTCTAGTTTGCTTGCTCAAATAACCCTACTAAATATGAGGCTTTAGTCTAAGGTCTTCATTGGGCAAGGAAGTTGGGAATTAATAACTTGCAAGTATTCGGTGACAAGTGAGCTAGTTACCAATCAAGTCGAGGACTTAATGTTGTCAAAAATGACCTACTCAAGAACTACAAGAGAGTAGGGTATGGGATCTCATGAAGGATTTCTATGCCTTTAACATTGTGTCCATACTTAGGAAGGATAATGAAGTTATTGATAGACTTACGTAGTCGGGGCAATGTTTGATGTGGTTGACAACATCAAAAGAGGCAAAGAACAACCACATATCCATGTGGTTGTGAGGCCAGCAGTTCCAGATAATAACACATGCTGGTAGGTGTTTGAGAATGATCAATAGATCATTAAATTTTTACAAGAAGAAGCTGAATTCTCAACTAGAAACCAAAGTAGACTAGAGTAGTAGTACTGGAATCAGATAGTACAACTACATAAAAACAAGCTTCCCAAAGACTTAGTGACATTGGAATCCATTTTTAATCCTAATGATTAGTTCAGAAAGGAGAAGGCTAATACGCAGATCAAAGGAGAAGATTTAGAGTCAATCCTAGTTGGAGAAGACAAAACACTTCAAATTGGAAAAGTGGCCACCGAGCAAGAAAGGTATGAATTCATACAAATTTTCCAAAAATTTCTTGATGTGTTTGCTTGGAGTTATGAAGACCTAAGATGGTTCAATCCAAATCTAGTACAACACATAGTTGAACTAGATCTAGCTGCTCAACCCATCGGGAAGAAGAAGAGACCAATAAAATGACATATTGAGCCTCGATGAAGGAGCCGAACAAGATGATAGAGGAAAGAATCATATTTCTAATCAAACACTCAAGTCGGGTTGCAAATCTAATGTCGATCGGGAAGAAAAATGGAGAAATCAGTGGTGTTGATTTCGTGTTTGAACACAACCTCCCTCAAAGATCACTTCCCTTCAATGGAGTAGATATTGATGTAGTGTCACAAAGTTTCTCCCTCTACTTAAGATCATGGTGAAATAAGATGATCAATTCAAAACAACTTTCCCTTCATATGCCTATAGGAAAATTCCATTTGGATTATCCAACGCCGGAGCTGCTTTTCAAAGGGCATGGATATGGCATTTAAGGGATTGATTAACAAAATGGTGTTCATCTATCTGGATGACATTTTGTTTTCTCCATCTTTTCCATCTAAGATGTTCCAAAGATGCAAGAATTTTGGGGTGTCACTAAACCCCCAAAAATGCATACTTGGCCCATGAAGGCAAGCTTCTAGGCCATATTGTATCATGTTGAAACTTTGAAGATGATCAATTCAAAACAACTTTCACTTATTAAGCGCGCTTGATGCTTTGAAGAAGAAATGGGGCACATATGCCTATTAGGAAAATTCCATTTGGATTATCCAAATCACAAGCTCTCCAAAGCTTCTTGGGAAAAATTTCTTATTTCAAAGGGCAATGGATATGGCATTTAAGGCTAAAGGAAGGGGCAAGTTTCATATTAAAGAAGCCATATCAAAATGGTGTTCATACTATTTGGTGGCGGTGACATTACAATCTTGGTTCAACAAAACAGAAGTTACATAATAGCCAATTGATTTCTTCAGCCAAAGAAGATTATGAGGTGAGCCTTCATTGAGAAGTCTCTTTAAGAAGTTTAAGCATTTGGTTTCAAACAACAAAATCCAACTATTAGTCTCCTATGCGAGAGTTAAAGAATTCCTTCTCAAAGAAGTACCTAAATGAAAAGCATTCACTCGTGTCAATTATGACATTGAGATCAAGGTCACCAAGCTTATGTGGGAAGGGGTGTCAACAACTAGCCCCAACAATGAAACAAACAATGGAGGTTATTTTTGTTCATGGTCAAAAGAAGGGAGAGATTCTTCTCCTTGTTGCCCATGGTGCACTTCCTTTGAACAAGCTTGTGTCATCATGGGATGAGTAAAGAAAAAAGGAGACATTTCAGGTTACATGATATCCCATATGTTCTTAGGTGTCCATTTTCAATGACATTAAATGAATGCATTGAGATAGATGGCAATGCAACAAGAATTCCATGTTGAAGAGTTGGAGGGCATTTTTCTCCAAGAGTGACAACACTCAAAATCATTAAAGTAGGATATTATTGGCAAGATTTTAGCGATCGCTACACATGGATCAAAAGGTGCAAGAATTGTGCATTCTTCAAACGAAAGGAAAGGCTCAACACTTCCATTGAATCTCAATCGACCAACCTTTCTACAATGATGACTTCAATCATCAATCCATATTCAAGACAAGGCCAAAAATGGATTCTCGAAAAATATTTTACAAGTGGATTCAAAGACTAGTATGGGATGATAAGATAACACCCAAGAATGGAACTTATTTGAGCTTCAGAGATCTATAAGACAAGGCCAAAATTTATGAAGGGAATGCCCAGATTTGGAGTGCATATAGATGGGCTGTTAGCTCTCCCTATTAAAGATCATTAGAAGAACTCTTGATGAGAATCGAGTCGTAGAAAAATATCAAATCGACTTATGGGATGATAAGATAACACCCAAGAGATCTATGATAGCTCTCCATTCAATCTTGTCTACATCGGTGTTGGCTAGCTTGAGTGAAACATTGGAGCTAGAACTAGAGATGTCCGAATTTGAACTAATGGAAGCCAGGTATGTGGAGGTGAGAGAATTAGAAGAAACTAGAGTGTGATCTCCAAGAAATAGAGAAGAAACATGCTTCAATCAAGAAATGCTTTGACAAGAAGGAAAAAGTAAGGACCTTTCAGGAAGGAGACTTGTATCGAAATGAGATGCGAGATCAAGAAAAACCAGGAAGACATTCCAAATTTGATGCCATCTGGAGTAGCCCCTATATGATCACAAGATGCAAAAGTAGCAATGCTTTCCAATTGTCTACATTTGAAGGTGAAGAGTTGCAGATTTTAGTAAATGGGATCTATCTTAAGCACTAATACTAAAAAGGAGTTCTCACCTGTACATATTAGTTTAGTTTTCTCTTTCCTCCAAGTTCTTATGCACATTGTCTTGCTATAGTGTAGATTACTTTTCTCATAAGTGATTTGCACGCTCTACATGTTCCATTTGGAGTATGTACAATTTTAAATTTTGTATATAGTTGTGGTGCTATTTTTTTGCTCTTATGTAGTCCATTCGAGAGATAGATGAAGCCCTAGGTCAAAGCAATTTTCTACTCTCAGAAACCTTCATTTCGAGATTTCTCATTAAAAATGAGAGTGCAAGTGGCTGAGCTCATGAATCAAAGGAATAATTATTATCGAACCATCTTTCTTGACTCCATGCCTACCGATGAAAAGGCAATTGGTCATTTCCTCTAGCGGGAAGATACCCCTATGAGTCACCAAATTGTTATCCATATTTCACCCCGTTCTAAATATTGGATCAGCCATGACCTCACATAGGAAGAACCTAAGAAAAATCATTTAGATCTTGCAAATTGGTCACAGAAGGACTCAACCATGGAGTGGTGGGGGCCAAGAGAGACTAAAGGACCATGTACAAAATAAATGACTATGTCGGGCTGTTTCCATGTCTTAAATACATTCTCCAAGTTACATGTAGACTCAACTATGAGATAATAGGGTTAGACAAGAAGGAGCGATGCCTGCAAAGGAACTAGAAACAAGAAGGGGTGATGCCACAGAGGAAAGTGGGCCGTTGGGTGAAAAATTGGTTCTTTTCCCCTTGTTATCTAAAAATGGTATAAGTTGCAAAATGGCCCGCAACTTTGCCCAAGGAAAAAGTCGGCATTTCAGCTCAGTCAAAGCCAAATTGGGGAGTTGGAGGGAAAGGTGAAAATTTTCCTTTCATTCAAAAGGCACAAAGATAAAAATGGAAGCACATTTCCCAACCAACCAAAAGAGCTAAGTGTCCATTAAGAGCTTCAAGGCTGCGGGAGTTTTTTGAGTTTTGTGTTTTTGCGCAAAGGGAAAAGGATAAATTACGGACCCGTAGGCCTAATTTTTGTTCCAAGTTAGCTTCCACGTGTCCCATACCAAAAGGGGGACCCATTTTCCAAATTTTTTCCCATCCATTTGTACAAACTCGATACAAACTTCGAAGGGGCATATCTTTTGGCTCAGGGCTCAAAATATTGTGAAACCGGCACCATTAAAAGATCTCGGCCTCACCTACACCATGGATGTCGAGACTTTAATTTTGAGGAGGCTAGGGAAATAAGAATGGAGGAATCATCTTTAGGCTTTCAATGGGATCTTCTTGCCTCAACAACTAGATCGATTTGATCTACTCCACTATTTCCTATTCCTCCAAAGCACCAAACTAAGGATTAATGCGGTAAAGATGGATTTGGGGCATATTTTATTAGAAGCATTAACAGTAGTGGTTGAGCTTCGACCTGCTTTTCTTGCTTCTCTCTCTCTTTCTTCTCTCTGATCAAATCTATAAATACGGGGGCATGATTCATTGTAAAGGGTTGGAATTTCCTTATTTTGTAGGCTCCTTCTCCTTCTAGCAAAGGGATTTGTGGGGTTTAGGCCTTCCATCAAAATTGTAATATGTTTATGCCTTTTGGCTACTTTGTAATGAATTGTATCAATTCACAGAGCAATACAACATGTCTGTGATTGTCTTAGATCCTTTCTTTCCTCTTTTGCTTTCATTGGTCTTCCATCACAGATCGACTATCTCATGTCTTGTTATCATATGCATTTTGTTGGTTTATTTCTATTAGCAAAAAACTGGTGTTCATCATTCCTTTGGTGCATCACCTGATAGTTTAGTTGTTTCTTATTTCTTATACTCTTTTATCCTTGTCTCCTTGGCAAGTTTTAGATTAGGTATAGAGATAGATCCTCTGCAAATCCCTATGTATGCACCTAAATAGAGGGATAAGGAACCATCCTTTGACTTGGAGATATTTTCCATTTTTGCAAGGTCCCACACCTTGGGAAAAGCTCAATGTTATGCATTCAAACCAAATGACTCTGCCTTAGAAAAGTAGACCTGTTTAACTCATTTGGGGGTGCTGTGATTTCACACTAACAGAACTTCACAAGGCTGCCCTCAATTGGTATGGTGGCATAAGACATGTCCATTTGCACACTTCCACCCACACTAGCTGCCCACTTTTTCGATAGTAACATTCCCCACTTAGCAAGAAAATCCAAAATTACTACATTCAAAGTTAAGTACTTACCTGGATACATTGCCAATTGCACTACTAATCCTTTGAAACATCTAACTACTGGCACCTCTCTTGAATCCATGGTAGTACATTTCCCATAAGCTATTGTTACTTTGAGATTTAACTCATTCATGACCTCAAGAGGCATTACATTACATGAGGCTCTTGAATCAAACATACAGTTATGTAACAGCTTATCCTTAATAATCGTAGTACTTTGAAACATGAATCCACCTTCAACCGAGACTCAACCAGAGAAGTTCCCAAATAAATCTCAGGTGGTTCACCCAATTCCTCCAATGCTTGTGGTTTTTCTAATTTTGCAATGGAAGAAGGATTCTCTACATTTCTTACCTTTTTACCCAGGGGTGATCTTTTCTTCCTTAAGCCCCAAATACTCAAATGCCCTCTTCTTATGCTTGGGGATTCTAAGAAATTCAACAATAGGAACAATAATATTGATTTGAATCAATATTTGGGCTATGTCACAAGGAACATATTTGGGTAAGGCAGTATTGGGAGGAAGGTTTACAAATTCATTTGATGGCATGATATTTTTCACAGTCTAAGCATGGGGAGGAATACAAGTTTTACTTGGGGTGAAAAAGTCTTTTCTAGATGCATCTTTATTAGGGGTTTCCTTAGGGATATTGGTAAGCACTGGAATTTTTGGTTTGGCTTGAGGCCCTACCCCTTTGACAACTTTTCTCTTGGTATTATACACTTTTTGTGGCCAACTACTGCATTCATTAACAATTGTCTATCCTCTTCTGAAGGAATTCCTCCATCATACTTCTTAATCATTAATTCCCTTAAGTACTCAAAATCATTATTAGACAACTCAAAATATTGTACCATATCAATCTCAAAAGTATTAATGGGAGGAAGAGGCAATACCCGGTGAATACAATCCTAGAATATTTCAACAGTTCTAGCACTCATCATCTCGCTTAAGGTTTCTCCTATTTGTGAAATTGTAGAGCAATCCATCGTGCATGCATCATCATCTGTCTCATCATCATCAAATTCTTCCTCAACTCCATTTTCAACAACACATGGAGAATGTGGCAAGAAACAACTATCACACCACTCAATTTCATGAGCTTCTTCCATAGTAGCAACTCTGGAAGCTAAAGGATCAAGCACCAATCTATTTTCTGGGTTGGGGTTGTCTATTTCGTGATCCCATGGGCCTTTTGCCTCTGTCATCAGATATTTGATCACCCCTAGGATGATTTGTAAATATTTCTTGACCTTGTGGCTTGTGTTGACCTTGGGAACCTTGTCCAATCCCCTTCTCTTCTTTGGCCAGTTTATAGGATATTTCCTTAATAGCTCCGGCCAATGTTTTCACAACCTCTTCTAGATCCATAGACTTACTTGACTGAGGCTTCTCTGGATTGATCAAATTGATACCTTCCCTCTTAGGAGGCTTACCAACTGCTTTGATATTTTTTCAATATACAAAGCCATGGTGAAGGCCTACCTCAATGTTGCTGGGTTCTTATCCCTCAAATAATAGGCAACCTTCTTATCAAAAGCATCAGAGTATTTTATTAAAAAAGAAACATCACTTGGCCTCAGGATTACAGGTAGCATATTCAAGGTCTTATTAAATCGAGTATTGAAGTCATGAATAGATTCATTAGGATTCTTCTTAATATTTTCAAATTTAGACAAAAGAAACCTAGGATCTATCTTATCTCCATATTGCAATCTAAAAGCATTTTTCATTTCTGCCCATGATTCTATTGAGTTGTATGGTAAATATTTATACCAGTCATGTGCATCCTCCTCGAGAGTATGAATAAATATTTTTATATACACATCCTCAAATTCAATCTCAAAGTCTTCCATCATATTGAAAAATAGTTTCAAATGTTGATCGCCAGTGATAGCATTATTCCCTTGAAATTTAGGTAGTCTATTTCTAACATCTTGTGGCACTACATTTGGATATCCAGCCATACCTCTAAAATCTATAGGTCCAAAAGTGTTGAAAACAAATGGAGGTCTAGGTGGAGGTTGGGGCATATTGCCTTGAGGGGGTGATCTTATAGGAGAAACAAAATGATGAGGGAAAAGAGGTCTTTGGAACACAAGAGTATATTTTCAAATGAATGTTCTCTAAAAACTTTATTTCTTGGAAGATCCTATCAGCTTTGGAAAACATGGGACATGATTAGATGAAAAACTTTTCAAATACAAATGAAGGCCCCTCTCCGATGGAGAATTCCGATCTACAAAAAGACTATCCGATTTCGTAAGCGGTTGAGGAAGTATGGAAATATTCAATGATAGGATGATCAGTTTCCACAATTGATAACTCTTTTCTTGATTTCTGATCTCCAATAACTTTCTAGATTCTTCTTCCTTCAAAATTTGTCTTTCCCAATTCTAGAAACAACCTTCTAACAGGGTATTTAATGAAGAAATATCTTCTTCCTTCCATATTTGCAAAGATTAGTGATAAATTTCAATTGATAGAGGTTAAGACATTGGCATTTATCAAAAATTAATTCAACACAGAGTCGCCACTAAGAATTTTCACCTTAGTTATAAAAATGCACTAAAATTGATCTATCAAATCTGTGTCAACACTAAATTCATGCAAAGCTTCATAGATCTAACCTTCCTTTACCCATATTTAACATTGATGATGTAAACTTAGTGCAATAACCACTAGAAACTAGAAATATTGCACACAGAACTTGTAACTTTGCACAATTCTTACAAATCTCAACACAAGATGACATTTAAATAATGTATTTGTACTTAGATCATGTAAGAAACATTAATAGGGCCAAATATAACAATGCCTTTGAATATCCCTACAACGAAACCAATTTGGTGTTGGTATCCAAATTGATTCTCCTTTGTAGGCTGAGCAGCATCACAAATTTAACAAGAAGCCTAGAGATAGATAAATCATCATGTATGTCGTTTTGTATCCAGGGGAGACATATCGGTGACTCTTTGTCACTCAAATGTTGGAGAAATGGATAACACCTTCAAAAGGATTTGATCTATCCTCACTACTTTAGGTTGTGCCTTTCAACCATGGTGAGAGGACCCATTTTGTAACCTTTGTTGGTGAAGGAGAATGAAGATATCCTTCTTTACACAAATTTAAAAGGAAACCTTGAGAAAATATGATCAATGCACCATAATTTAACTCTCACGAGTTGTCACTTCTAAAGAATGGTGATATTTTCTAAAATAAGTTAAGATTACTAAAGACATTATGGAATCCTAATTGCTTTTGCATATTTTGGTAGTATAATTTATTCATTTGTGGACATACAGGGAAAACAAGGGTAGTTTAGGTAGGATTCATTGTTTTTGAATAATATTTGGTGGGAGATTAAGCAGGATAAACTTTATTTTTCTATATCTTTGAGAAACTTGACAACAATTGGAAAACTAAATGACAAAATGCTTTAGAATAGCTAAAATATTCCTTCAACTAGAAGGTGTACATCAATAGAGGCCCAGATTTGCATGGTTTCACACAATCTCCAAGAATTCAACACGAAGGCTCAACCTAAAGACTCAATTAAACATTAAAGACCCCTGTTCCTTACACCTAAGATACACTCAAAGGCTTACAGATAATCTTTATCAACAAAATGATAGTAAAGTGATTTTAAATTGTTTATCTCATTACAGGATGAAGGATCTTCTCGTAATGAAATTGAAAATGCCACTAAACTATCATAGGGATGAGATCATGTGTGATTCAAAGGGATTTTAACACAAGATTGCAACAAAAACATCAAAACCATTTGAAAACATTATGAAATAAAAGTAGACACAATTTTTCCCAAGATTAACATAGATTAATTTGAAGTTGATTAGATTCATCAGCAGGGGAAGGTTTCTTGAACAATCTCAGAGCTTGTCAATGGTTGTACACTTGCAACCAACTTGACATGATCAAATCTAAAACATAAGAGATTAACGGTTTCTCGATCAGATTCGAGGAAGATGGGATTTCTGAAATTTTCTCATAAGAATTTAACCCCTGACCATTTACATGACTAAAGCATTATTTTAATAACACTCAATTTACATCCAAGCTTTCCCCCCAAGAAAATAATATTCGAGGAACCTTTGTTTGTTACATGTTTTATCATGATTTCAAAAATGATGTTTAATAGATTTACAACAAAAAGTTTCTAGGTGTTCAAAAGGTGAATCATTTCAGATATTTCCATCATTTTTTCAACTGGGGCATCCAGTCATCTCCTTTGGCAACATGTTTTTCATCCTTTGTATGCCTACAACCTCCATCATTTCATCCTTTTCCCATTCTTTCCTCTACAAATTTTCTCTGCATCCAAATTCTCTGGTAATTCATGTTTTTGCAAGTGCCCGAGTAATTCCAACTTTAAAATATCAACCTTTACATTCCTTGGACTCAAAAATTAATCTCTAAATCCATTCAATTACACTTTACAAACAAAAATGACAAGGAATTTCATCAAAAATGATGAAAAACAATGCGTATTCACATCTCCAGGAGTCTTGGAGAAAAAATGGTGGCAAAATCAGATGCAATGCACAACAACCATTGATTCTTCCCTTTCTCAACTTTAGATTAGAGCCATCCACATGGAAAAATCTGATTTGAAGTGGGCCTAGGGTTGCCTTTTTTGCATTTTATGAATTTTGGAGAAAATGCGCAATTTTCACATTTTGCCCCACCCCTCCGCCTTTGAAAATTGGGCTTGACACGTGGCTTAATTTGGGCCTTTGATGGAGTTGCGGCTCATTTATGCAATTTTACCCTTTTTAACAAAAAGGAAAAATTTCCAATTTTCCTCTGCCGACCCACCTTCCCAATTTTATCTTTTGATGTGGGCCTGGGATTTGGGTTGGATCAATTTATAACTTTGTTTCTTTTTCTTAAAAGGAAAAAATCTTCAAAATGCCCCGAAGACCAACCTCTCCACTTTTAACTTTGATGTGGGCCCCAAAGTGGGTCAATTTATAAATTTTCTCCTTCATACAAAGAGGCCAAAAAAATTAAAATGTTCCACTAACCCGCCATCCCACTTGTAACTTGAAAAAATGCCACGTGTCCATCTTCGGGGTCAAAGTAAGACTTTTTCCTGTTGCTTCATATTTGCTTTGAATAGCCAATCAGAGACTATCGGGGCCATGGGGCCAATTTGGTATTTTTTACAAATGTGACCAAAGTGGAAAATTTCACCAAAAAAAGACCCATCTGCCGTCTTCTGACCAATTAAAAATGAACACGTATACACCTTCGGGGCAAAAAAAAAAAAAATTTCCCCGCCTTTATGAATTTTACCGGCCAATCATAACTTAATGGGCCGCGGGGCCAAATTGATCTTATTGCAAACATAGAAAAAAGTTACAATTTATAAAATAGACCCGATGTGCCTCATCTAATCAAAAGAGACCATGTATCAAGATCTTTGAGATATAATTTGATGGTGAAAATAAGCCGTCAAATTGTAAAATACGGAAATCACCATTTGTGCCTGACCATTGAATTTTTCTTTAAGGACAAAGAATTTGGAAAGGATACAAGAGCCCTAATGTGATCCACGACCATGGATAAGGATCTTAAACAACATACAAATGAAGAAAACCTTTCACACATCAATACGGCGAGATAGAAAATACGACGAACCAAGTAGATTGAGAAATTTTAGAGCAAACAGGCAAGATTAAATTGAGCACCAATAGGTCCCTTAGGCATAAATTAAATAATTGTAAAAAGGGTAACTTGGTTATGCTTTATAAGGGTTAATTAATTGGAATTTAAAATTTTTAGTTTGATAACCTATGAGGGCATTATTGTTAATTGTTGTGGGAAGTAGGAATTAAACTAACTTAGGAACTATTGACCCCATTGATATTTTAAATAAGATGAATTAATAAATACCCTAGAAAGGGATTTATCCTGAAGTAGCCTTGTGTAAATTAATAATGATAATTATTAATTTAGTAATCGACAACCCTTCATATGTGTGAAGTTTAGTAAACAAGAAACAAATTAAACCTAGTTGTTAGTACTTGATGCAACCCTTTTTAATGATGTGAAAAAATTATTTTGTATTTTTCCTAGTTAAGTATTGAGTTTTGTCTTGGGATTTGTTTGTCAAAATTTGGGTGTTACACTTGGTATTATATTTGTGGGTTCAACTCTTGGACCCTTGGGCACATGGAAACATAAACAATTAAACTTAGCGCAACTCTAACTTAGAACACATGACATTGTGGATAACTGAAAATGTAGAAAAATTAGAAAACTGAAATGAACCTAGATGATGATGAACTAACTCTCACCTTGGTATGTGTAGGAGGCACAAACTAGATGATGAGTTCTTGCATGTCGAGTTAGATCTACCACCTCAAGAGAAGGAAGTTGTTGCTATATTGCCATAGATCCTATAGACCTTGCAGGAGGTCAATGCAGCTATACGAGGTGGAGAATAGTAGGGGCACGACCTAGCCAACATGATAGGGAGCCATCACATGAGGCTCAACACCCTCCACTACACAATGAGGAGCATAGAGTGGAGTACTCCCATGTGGGGTTAGCGAGACTAGATTCACCACCGAGAGGGCATGGAGATAGGGATGAGGGACATAGAGAGATATCTAGGAGCCCTAGACAAAGAGATGGTCATGGTGAGAGACCTAGAGGTAGGCAGTCGATAAAAAAAGATCATATTAGAGAGATTCTTAAGCTTCATCCATCTCATTTTTCTAGAGACACGGGTGGGTTTTAGGCCTAGGTTTGGTTACTTAGCTTGAGTGGATGCTTCAAGGTATGCCCATGTACTAGCAACATGAAAGATCATGTTGCGATTCATATTTTGAGAGACAAAGAAGGAATTTGGTGGTAGATTGAGGAGTAGAAATCTCCACATAGATTAAGAGACTTTTTCTTTGGAGATTTTGAGGAGTGATTCAAGAGTTGATAATTTTCTAGATAGTTTATTCAATAGAGGATTGACGAGTTTCATGATTTGTGACAAGCATCTATGATAGTGGATGAGTACGAGATCCATTTTTGGACTTTCTTTAGTATGTTGAGTACATGCAGGATGAGCAATTTAGGATTCACAGGTTCATTAGGGGCCTAAATTTGGATTTGGAGGGGTAGTATGCATACATTTTCCACAGGACTTTAGGCGAGGTTGTTGATAAGGCCTACATTGTAGAGGAGAATAGGGGAAGACTTAGTAGGCTAGAGATATATTGAGGATTCGTATTCAGGAGATGTAGGACAATTGATCGAGAGGGACATATCCTCCTCCTCATGGCAGACATAGCTCAACACAGTCTTCCTTGAAGACACAATAACATAACAATAAATAGACCCTTCCACCATTTAGAACTCCACAAAGATTTGATGCACAAAGGGGACGGAGTATGGGGCCTTCTTTGAGAGGACCCATCGGGACACAAGGAAACACCAGAGGTCGAGTCATTAACTAGAGCTTGTCATAGCAGGTCACAAGGTTGATAAGAAGGATCATCGGGATCTACTCCATAGACCACTAGAGCACCATGGGGAGCCACTTATTTTTGGAGAGAGCCTGGTAATTTTTATGGATGTGGTGTACATGGAAATCATTGGAGAGAGTGTCCACAAAACCCTAATAATAAGGGTAAGGGACCTATTTGAGCTTACAGGTTAGTGAGATGACATGCATTCACAAGATTTATGTAGTGATCAAAAACCACAAGGCAAAGCATCAAGGTATGGTGATAGAGACTTCAAATATCATTGGTGGTATCCCTACCCCTATATTATTTGATTCTGGATCTTCTGATTCATTTATTACACCATCATCGGTGAGAGTGATGTAGGCTGGTTGTAGTTAGGCAGATGGCCTTAGTTGGGATGTTGAGATGGCTTTTGGATCCAAGCTCATAGTGGAATCCTTAGTCAAGGAGTGTGTAGCTGACCTAGGACCCTTCACTACGACTTTGATCTTCGTATCCTTACCATACAATGGGTCATTTTGGGTATGGATTGGTTATCTACACATAGAGATAGAGTGGACTATTATAGAAAAGTAATCACTTGTGTAGATGATTTGGGGTTGGAGTCAGTGATAGTTGGGGTTAGTAGACCCATCTTTATTCACACTAATTCCACTATGCAGCTTAAGTGGTGTGCGCGTGTGGATTTCAGCATTATGCTATTACATTAGTGATAGGTTGTAGCATGATTCTAGTGGACCATCACTTGATCATCATATTTTGAGGGATTTTATAAATGTTTTCAAGGTGATTTACCCGGCTTACCTCCCCATGTGAGATACACTTTCATATTGATTTGGTTTTATGAGCGAGCCTATCTCACGTGCCATATATAGGATGACCACCCCTAACCTTTGTGAGATCAAGTTACATTTAGAGGGAATTATTGAGAAAGGCCTAATCCATCCTAGTATATCCCCTTAGGGTGCACCGGTGATTTTTGTGAAGAAGAAGGATAGATCATGTATTTGTGTATTGATTATAGACAGTTGAACAAAGTAATGATCAAGAATATTTACCCCCTTCCATGCATCGATGATTTTTTGATCAGATGAAAGGGGAATTTTTTTTTTCCAAGATAGACCTTAAGTCAAGTTACCATAAAATGAGGATTACGAGATTGATATTCATAGGACAACCTTTTCACACGAGATATGGCCACTACAAGTTCACAGTTATGCCATTTCATCCGATGAGTGCCCACACAATGTTCATGAGTTTTATGAATGGGGTATTCAGGAATTTTTGGATCACTTCATGCTCATATTCCTTGATGACATATTGATATACTCATGCATGCATGAGGATCATGAGGAGCACCTTTGATAGGTTCTATAGTTTATTTATGAGCAACAACTTTATGGGAACCTAGAGAAGTGTGCATTATTTTAGTTTGAGGTTCAGTATCTTGGCCACATTATTTTTGGGAAGGTATCATAGTTGATCCTTCCAAGATTAGAGCTATCATGGATTGGCCAACACCTACCAATGTGACCAAGGTGCACATCTTCATGAGATTGGCAGGTTATTACAAGAGATTTGTATAGGATTTCTCACGTGTTGTACATCCCATCACATCCTTCAAAGTGGAAAGTGAATAAGTTTTCTTGGTCAAAAAGATGTGAGTAGGCCTTTAGGAGAACTTTGAAGGAATGCCTTACAAAAACACTTATTCTAGCAATGCCATATCCATAAAGGGATTTCTTCATGTGTATATATGCTTCTTTGGTAGGATTAGGAGGTGTTTTGATGTAGGATGGCCATGTAGTAGATTTTGAGTCTCATAAAATCAAGGATTATGAGCTCAATTACCTAACTCATGACCTTGAGCTTACAGCAATTGTGCATGCTTTGGTTCGATGGAGACATTTTATTTTAGGTAGGAGGTTCATTCTCAGGACATATCACTTGAGCCTTCGGCACCTCTTCACACAACCCAATCTCAACTCTTGTCAACGACGTTGGATGGAGCTGATTATGTAAGTATGATATGGAGATAGAGCATGTGAAGGGGAAGGAGAATGTAGTTTCACATGCTTTGTGTCTTGAGGCATTTTGTTATGGCTACAATGAGCTAGCACATAATTGAGGAGTAGGATCTTACAACAACTTCCACATGATAACTTTTACCTTTCAGCTAGAGAAGAGATCGAGTCTCAGAGACCCCTTGAAGGGAAGTTTTATGGATTTATACTAGAGGTAGATGGAATTCTCAGAAAAATAGGCCATATCTATGTACCTAGGGATGGATATTTGAGACAGATCATTCTTTCAGAGGCACATCATGCACCCTATTCAGCCCATCTAGGGGTGAACAAGATGCACAATTTGAGATAGTTATACCATTGAAGAGGGCTATGGAGAGATGTAGCTCATTTTGTGCCTCGATGTTTGGAGTGTCAGAGGGTGAAGGTCAAGCATCAACATCCAGCTAACCTTTTATATTCTCATATAATACTAAAGTGGAAATGGGACACCATTTCCATGGATTTTATATTAGGACTACCTACGTTGAGATACCACCACGATGCGATCATGGTCAAGGTGGATAGATTGAAAAAAATGGCTCATTTTTCTCTAGTGAAGACCACCTATACAACTAGTGTGGTGACATGAGTATATTTGGATGAGATAGTGAGGTTACATGAGATTTTGTAGAGGATCATTTATGACCGCAATTCATTGTACACCTCTCATTTTTGGACTACCATGCAACATTCTCTTGGGATGAATACCAAATTCAGTACAACCTATCACCCTGATATAGATGGAAATACATAGTTGGTGAATCAAATTTTAGAGGACATGCTTGGATGTATGTCATGGATCATCAGTGAAGATGGGAGGAGTATTTATACTTAGTTAAGTTTTTGTATAAACAACTTTCAAATTTTATTGGTATGGATCCATTTTAGGTGTTATATGGTAGAGAGTTCGGGACACTATTGAGTTAGGACAGGTTAGAGGATATGGTATCTCTTGGGCCAGATTTATTACAAGATATGGAGTAGTAGGTTGTCATGAATAGATAAATATTACAGGAGGCTCGGGATAGATAGAATAAGTATGTAGATCAGAGGAGAGTTGACCACATTTATGAGGTTGACATGAAGGTATTTCTTCATGTCAGACCTCATAAGATCCCTATCCATTATAGAAAAGGCTCTAAGATTTCTCCTATATTTGTGGGTCCCTTTGAGATCTTGGAGCGGATCGGTCCCTTAGCCTACCGTCTAGCATTTCCACCCAACTTGTCTCACATCCATGATGTGTTTCATGTTTTTGTTCTTAGGAGATACATTCTAGATCCTTCTCATGTATTGGATTAGATTGCATTGCATTGTAGGATAGGGGAGGGTGTGATGGTGGATCCCATGCAAATTTTAGAGTATAGGACCTTGGGCCTTCGAGGCCAAGATATTGGTTAAGTGTGTCAGTCCAGGGATATCGATACGATGAGAAAACAATTAGATGGGAGGATGCCAAACCTTTGAGAGTATAGTTCCTACACTTGTTCCAAAGTGACTTCTAGGAGGAAGTCGAGTCTAAGGGGAGGGAGATGTAGTGCCCACTTCTCTTTGACATTGATCTTACTATGATTTTTCTTACTTGGATTGGAGGCATAGACTTTGTTATCATATTTGATTAGTATTTTGTTAGACATTATAGATATTTTGATTTTGGATATGTGGTGACTCATAGTGTGGATTATATGCATGGATTGACATTTTAGTATTGATGATGATCTAGAGTTACCACTTTATATATACATGCTGACACATTGGATTTTGATGTATAGATTGTTGTTAGATGATTCAACTAGTCTTGTGATCAAATTATTATTGATGAAATGATAGAATTGAAATGTTATGGAATTATAAACAATTGATGAAATTTCTTGATTTTAGAGATGATCTAGTTATGTTATTTGATGATGTGTATTGATATGTGTATGTGTGTTTTATTGTTTTGATGTTATTGATATGGCCATGAGGCCAGAGAGGTATTGTTTTGATTTTGCAGAAATTGTAACACAACAAACAAAAGGGGATAGGAGACCAACAATGAAATAATTTTGGGTATTGGCAACTGGTCACCTTGGTAACTTATGTTTTTGTATGTTGTTGGTTGTTGATAAATTTTGTTAGAGGTCCCCATTGGGGGTGGCCTCAAATGTGACCTTGGGTAGATGTGTTGGTTTCCCTTTTCATTTAATTATTTTGTGAGTATGTAATTTATTATTGTAATGTGATCTACTTTATTATTGTTAGTTAAGTGTGCTCTAATTAAGTTGATTAATCTTGTTAGTTATTGTAAATTGGATGTGACCAAAGGGGTATTAAATTGTGGTAGGTTTTCCTTGATTGTATTATGGATTTGAAAGGATTTTCATTGGTTTAAGTGTTGTGTACTCAACCTTGCATGTAAAATTCGGATTTGGGCTTAAGGGATATTTTTGGAGGCTTGTGGGACAAGTTAAGCTTGTCCCACACCTCTTAATTTCACCTACCAACTATACCTATGGGTTAAGGGGTCAAAAATAGACCCCATTATGTGATTTTTAAGGTAAAAGGTGATATTTATTGCACCTTCTTACATGAGTTTTAATTTTTCCTTTAGAGGTGTGGGTTTGAGTTTGTGTGTGTAAGAGGCTTGTCATTTCCTCAACCACCAATTTATTGAGATTTGGGGTTTGGGGTTTGACCATGTGATGTGGAGTTGAGGAGAAGTGATGTGGCATCCTACATGGAGCCACCTCACCCTCCTCTTCCCTTTTCTATATATACAAGTTTATTTGATGGTTTTGGGGTTAGATGTTTTATTTTCACTCTTGCATTTTGGAGGAGCTTTTTTTGGAGTGCTTGTTGGGAGCTTGGAAGATTTTTGGAGCTTGTTTTGGACTTGGAAATATTGGAGCTTGTGCTTGTGGATTGGATACTCTTGTAATGACAAGGTAGGGACTTCACCCATGTATTTTTATTTCTATGTGTTGTGCAAATGGTTGTAAAAGAATGAATGTTGTGTATTTTGGTTTTGGGATTAGAATGGCCTTAAGGTTGTGTAGGAGAAAGAAAATGGGGAAAATATTGAGGGAGGGATAAGAGTTTATATTATGCTTTTGGAGGGATTTTGGGGTTGGGTGTTCCACCTTTTGATAATAAGAAATATTTCTTATTTATCTTGATATGTTTATTGAGGAGGGATAAGAGTTGCGGGAGACATAAGAGAAATGGAGGGAGTGATAAGATTTTGGTTTTGGTTGTGTGTGTTGGTATCCAAATTGATTCTCCCTCGTAAGCTGAGAAACATCACAGATTTAACAAGATACTTAGAGACAAACAAATCATGGTATAAGTCATTTTGTAGCCGGGGAGGGGATTCAGCTGACTCTTTGTCACTCAGGTGTTGGAGAAATGGATAACACCTTCATTAAGGATTTGATCTATCCTCACTACTTTAGGTCATGCCTTTCAACCAAGGTGAGAGGACCCATTTTGTAACCTCTGTTAGTGAAGGACATAAAGAGATCCTTCTTTGCACAATTTTCAGGGGAACCTTGAGAAAATATGATCAATACACCACAATTTAACTCTCATGAGTTGTCACTTCTAAAGAATGGAGATATTTTTTGAACAAGGTTCAGGTTACTAAAGACACTTAAAACTTGCTTGCTTCTATATATTTTGGTAGTAGAATTTGTTCATTTGTGGATACACAACACAAATAGGGGTACTTCAGGTAGGATTCATGGTTATTTGAAATTTTGGTGGGGAATTAAACAAGATGAAGTTGATTTCACCAGATCTTTGAGAACCTTTACAAAAATTTGAAAACTTAACAACATAAAGCTTCAGAATAGCCAAAGTATTCCTTTAACTAGAAGGTGTGCATTAATGGAGGCCTAGATTTGCACGATTTCACACAATATTTAAGAATTCAACATGAAGGATCGAGATAAAGACTCAATTAAAAATTAACAACCCTTGGTTCATCATGCCTAAGATACACTCATAGGCTTATAAACAATCTTTATCAACATAGTGGAAGTAAAATGATTTTAAATTGTTTATTTCATTACCAGATGAAAGCTCTTCTCATAATGAAATTGCAAATGCAAAAATACTAACACATGGATGAGATCTTGTGTGATTCAGAGAGATTTTAATATAAGATTGCAACAAGAACAAGAAAAACTATTTGAAAGACATTCTGAAATAAAAGAAGACACATTTTTCCCAAGATCAACACAGATTAATTCAAGATCTATTAGATTTATCAAGTAGGGAAAGTTTCTTCAACAATCTCAGAGCTTGTCAATGGTTATACACTTGTAACCATCTTGACGTGATCAAATATAAAACACAAGAGATTAATAGGTTTCTCAAATGGTCTCTCAGGAAGATGGGATTTCTCAAATTTTCGTAAAAATTAAAACCCCCAACCATTTGCAAGAGTATCCTCATTGCATTTATAAAATTCACTCACTCACTCATCCCAAATTTCCCCCCCAAAAATAAGAATATTTGAGGAATCCTTTGCTTGTTACAAGTTTGTCCTAGAAAGTGATGTTTAACAAATTTACACCTAAAAGTTTCCAAGTTGATAAATCATGAACTAATCATGTTTCTTAGACCCTTAACCATGATTGGGATGCCATGCCATAACTTTTTGATAGTCCTTCTAATCATTCTTTTATTCTATCATGTGAGAAATCCCCTTTTTAATCATTTTCAGGTGGCTCCATATAGTTGGATCTGACAAGAAATCCTTTTCACCCTTGAGAATACACCTTGAGAAATGAGTTCCCTCACATGGATGCCTACATTCATGCCTTTGTGATTCTAAGTTGGCCAAGTGTAAAGAGGAGTCAGCGGAAGCCTCCACGTGTTTCCTTGGCACAACTGCAAAGGTGAAGTCTAGAGGCAGGTTCCCAAACAAGTGCGAGCCTTCCATCTATTTAGGACCCTAGAGAATTACATCGGTTGCTGAAAATTCAGAGTATGGGAAGGGCTAACGGAATATTCCACGTGTTTGTTTGGCATAACTTCAAAGATGAATTTTAGAGGTGGGACCTCAAATGAGTGTAGGATCTCCACATGCCATGGGCCCAAGAAAGTTACCTTGGCCCTTGAAAAGTCTCATTAAAAGAGGAGCTAACGGAAGCCTCCATGTGTCTCTTAAGCGCACTTTTGATATGGTACCCAAAAGTGGAGACCCTAAAAAGCATGGGATCACAACATGTCTCATTGACAAAGTTGTTTAAAAGAGTTTTAAGGACCAACGAAGCTACCACGTGCCTAGGGTCTAAGAAAGTTTCTTCGGCCATTGAAAAGTTGAAGTATGGGAAGGGCCAGTGAAATTTTCCACATGTCTCAAAGAACGTTCTTTTAAAAGTAAAACTTAGGGGTAGGTTGTTGATCAAAGAATACTTGTCAAGGATCACACAAGGAGTCTCAGGGATGGAAGGCCGGGATCAAAGGCGTGGAAGGACAGGGGAAGGACCCGCGTGTGGAAGGTAAGTTAAGATTTCGGGACTTAGCTGATTTTGAGTATGACAACCTATTTTTAGAAGATGGTGTGTGGAACACACCAACAAAGAAAAGACACGTGTGCCATGCATTTTCTATATTTGGAGAAGTGGTTCAAAGCATCTATGCATGGAGACAAGCTAATAATAGAATTGAAACTTCAGTTGACTATAAGAGAACTATAGATAGCGCACTTACATGTGTGGCTATAATTGTAAATAGCATGTGGCTATCAATAACATGTGACCTATTTCTGGAATAGTTAAGCGGTGAAGGGAAAGTCCCCACCCTATATATATGATGTTAGGTGCATAGTAGAGAATAATTACATGTATCACAGAGAGCGGTGTATATGTGTATCAGATCCATACGCGCCTTGATATAAATTGACAGTACTGTAAGGAGCTTCTATATTTATTAATAGATGGAAGATATCGGTTGAATCTAAGTGTCATTCTATGTAATTGAGTAGTGCATGTTATTAATTCAATGATGATTACTATTTAAGCTTGTTCTTTCATAGATCTGTGGGTAACATGCACTGTAGAATGATGGATTAGTTATGAATCTATATGTTTTTTTCTTCATCATGCTAACATCCTATTACAACAACCCTAAAGAGGGACCTAGTACCTTTGCATACTTTGGGTGAGCACTCAGTCTAGGATGAGTGATGTGTCAGCATGACTAGGGTGTTATCTTATAAATTCTAGGCTGCATCATTGGTTCCATTGCTAGGACCTCTTTTTCAGTTGTTTTCAGGATGGTTCATAATGAAGACGTACTAGTTAACTCTAGCAAGTATTGAGGAATGGATACATGATCTGGAGGAAGAATATGCACGATGGTTCAGCAGTGGATCTGAGTTTAACACATGTACTTGGGTAGAATAGAACTTGTATGATAGTTTATATGAGATATTTTTCGCTATCTTTCTAGTAGAACTATACGAGTGGCTTACTACTTATGCATCTCAATGAAATTAGAGGTATCACGCACTTGTCTAGACACAAGAAGAATTTCAAGCCCTTTATGATGCTTTGATCTAATCTGGACTCACGTGATGGATATGTGGTTTCGTGGTGTTCTAAACAGTTATATTCTAGAATATTCAATTTCAACGTACTCATGCCCAGAGGTAGCTGAATTCTAGTTTTTGTAATATCCAAGAGGGACATATTTGCATGGTATTCCACTAGCGATCAAGATCTTAATGGTAACCTTGAACCTAGAGAGTAAACCGATGGCTAGCTAAACTTCACCACACGTGAAGGCAGGAACAAGTTTGGTATTAAGATGGTGGACCTAGCGGTAGAAAAGTAGAGAGAGGAAAGGTGACTTAAGTATAATGAGGTGTGTGAGAGGGAAATAGAGAAGCAACATTCCGTTGCAGAAAGTATGGTATTGTGGAGAGAGCTGGCTCGTGAAGGATTTATGGTTGATGTAGAAGATGTGGATCCATAGCATCAGGAACTCCTCCATCTTTGAAAGCATGATAGAGATCCCTTCTTGGCCTCACATGGAAGTGACTAGCAGAGACTACTTAGGCCACATGCACACATCTTAATCCACCTGGTGACCAAGTCTTTGTGCTTGGTTTTTAGTATCTAGTACAACAAGTAACCAAGAAGCTAACTTAGGAAGCAGGAAAGTAGGAGTAAGTTAGGGATCACGTACATCAATGGTAGGAGAGACAACTTCAATTTCATTAGGAGGATCATTCTTAGGCACCTCATCAACACAAAATGTAAGTGAGTAGACTCTGGACTCACCTCTGGAAGTAGAACTATTTCACAGACTATGGGGTTCTATATAGTATTACTATCGAGCACATGGGAGTACATCTAAAGGCCCTAATCTAACTACAAGTGACAGATTAGAAGGTATAGGTGGTTCTAGTTCTAGTGGATTTGGTGGTTTTGGAGGCATAGGGAATACATGAGGTTCGGATTATCGGTGGTCAGGTCCGCATCAACCACATAATATCTATATGGAGATGTCACTTCATCTCTCGGAGTATAGAGGTATAGAGGATGTTTTCAAACATGTGCATATGTGTGAAATATTGTGGCACGCTAAAGGGATTATAGCTGCTAAGAAAAGGCAAGTCAATTCGCTACTACATTACAGGGGCACGCACACAACTGGTATAGGAAGTTTGACCCTGATCAAACTTGCGTGGATTATGTAGCACTAAGGGATGATTTCTTGAAAGAGTTCCATATCCCTGAGTTTGAGTAGAAGAGTATAAGTGCACTCAAAGATATCAAGCAAGGCACTACTGAGAGTGTATGTGAGTATGATGCTCATTTTAAGACACTTCTATCTAAGTTGTCTTATGATATCCATGCTAGCCAGCATGCACAATGGTTCGTTGGAGGATTGATTACACCTTTTAGGAGGGCGTTGTCACATAAGACATACACAGATCCATGTGAAGCACTTTGAAACAACTTTTTGCATGTTGAGGCATTTGAGAGCATTGACACTGAGTTAGTCCATTCCTAGAGGCATAGATCGCAGCTATGGCTAAGCAATTAGAGAAGCTGTCAGCAAATTCAGCCCATGAAACACGCTTAGGAATTTGGTGTATAGATTGTGAAGTGGAAGGTCACACCAAGGATAGTTTCCCTCGCAGATCTGTATGCTCATTACTATTGGACTATGAAATTTGACATTTGAATCATGATGCTAGCCAATGTCCTTTGTTACAGTGTGTGATAAGGAAGAATGTATCTTGTTTTTGTAATATTTGTAGGTCCATGACCCATGATACTGAGGATTGTTTGTTGATTGGTCAAATCCAGGATGCTATAGACATTAGAGTATGAAGGCAGTATAATAGATAGTTCTAAGCGTAAGAATGAGCACTAAGATCGGGATCATAATCAAATGTTCTATGACAAGAATGAGGGGCATTTTGAAGAAAGTCATGGAAGGGGATGTGGATATCGTGGTGGATACATAGGATGAGGCCGAGGTGGAGGAAGAGGAGAGTTTCCTCATGGAACATGTTATACATGTGGATCTCCTAACCACTACAGGTGTGAATGTCCTCAAAATAATGCATGCTCTTTTCGCGGGAAGAACCATAGATATGAAGAGTGCCCGAACTTATATGAGCATTTGAGCAAGCATCATAAGCAAGAAAACAATGGCACCGGATCATTATAATCCAAAGGTGCATGGTATAAGACCAATGGATTCCCAAGATAACGAGAGGGACCTAAGGCATTAACGGTAAAGATCACTACACGTGTTGAAGTTGTGCGCGTGTGAGAGCATTGCACTGAAAGCCTATGATTACCAAGGAGGAGGTTTTACATTTGAGGTACCTAGATCCTCGATCATCGGAAGGAAGTTTACTAGGATACCATGGAAGTGCTAAGGAATCTTCGGGGTGAGACACAATACTTAAAGGAGCGAGAAGAAAGCCTCGAGAGTTAGTTCAAACCGATGTGGATGATCGTAGGAGGTGTGTGTAAGATTTTGCGTCGGAGAACATTATTCCACTATTGGGAAGTTAGTTGAAAGGGAACACTCTACGTGTAAGTCTTGAGACCGGATGGCAGATTCTACATGCAAATATTCCCCCTAATAGCATTGACTATGAAAAAGAGATTACTTTGAATGCTATTGTGGATGGGTGGCTTTTGAGCAACATATTGATCGATACAGGTGTGACATGAGTAAATGTGCTGACATTAGATGTATGGGTATAAATGGGGAGGCCTCCATTGCAGCCATCATCTAATGTGTTATTCATTGTAAACTAGACTAAGGCCACTCCCATAGGAATTTTGAAAGATGCATCTATAACTATACAAGGGGCCAAGTTCACTAGGGATTTTGAGGTATTAGCACTTGCAGAAGCAGACAATTTTCTAGCCTTGCTTAGATGCCCTTGGTGTTATGCAAATAATGTTGACTTGAGATTCAATAAGGGATATATCAGCTTTGAAAACAAGGAGGAAAGGGTTGTGATACCCTTGACAGATGGGAATTCTATGCCATATGTTGAGCCTCTAAGTGAGGAGGATTTTAACAGAGTCTATGTATGTGCTATTCAGGACCCAAAGGTCAATGAGCCATCAAAAGAAGGCATTCTATAATGGGAGGATTCTCATTCTATTAGTGATACTATGAGTATTTCTTGTGATAATTAGGCTCATGGTACATATGAACTAGTAGGGCATGAGGTGAAAAGTGTGGTTGCGTGCAAAAATATATCTTCATGCTCAATTCAATAGATAGGAAGCACGGTACCTTGGTATATAGGGGAAGAAAATATTTTTTCCTTTCTGAAGGCCATGGAAACACAGTGGGCAGATCCCATTACAAGGAGGGATATGTTAGTATATACACTACGTGGGACAATAGTGTGCTAGTGGGTAGTCCACAGAGATAATCTTATAAAATGGGAAGAGATTGGAATAGCTTTGTCTACTAGGTTTATAAGGAACAATGCACCTATGTAAATCTGCACTTATCATGGTGATCAACCTATTCAGCATCACATTCAGCATTGTGAGAGACTTTGGACAATAGGATAGGAAGCATTACCACCTTCACTCTGGGTGCATAGATTGTATTCCACACTATAAGGATGCACATACGCTTGGTATGTATATGCAGAACTACATAGCGAAACTTGGAACTAGGAAGCGTTGGTTGCAGGTATGATCCGGACATTTGACTACTTTTAGACTCAACCTCATGTAGCAGAGGCATTAGTATTTGTCAAGCGCTTAAATATGGGAGATAGTGCAAAAGCAGAAGAGCATATTAAAGAATTATTTGGTGAGGCAGATTTTGGTGCTTGTTTTGAAAAGGAAGAAGAAATAGACTCCAAAATACTTGACCACGCTTGCCTTGAGAAAGAGAAAGGAAATATGGTCTACATTGTGGATGATGAGGAAGTTGATAACCTAGATATTAAACCTTCACATGGGGTGCGCGAGGTCTTGGAAAGTGTATACAAAGATGCGTGTGCCTACCATGCCCCCATGAAGAAAAAGAAGGTCAATATAGGTTCAGAGGCTAAGCCTACGGAGGCCATACTTGGGGACTACTGGTCAGACTCAGAGGTAGTAAATATCATCGAGTTACTCAGGGATTATCAGGACTTATTCCCTCGAGGATATCATGAACTTAAAGGCATGCATGAATCACTTGGGGAAATGAAGATCAAACTTAAGGATGGTGCATGGCTAGTTAGGAAGAGGCCTTATAGGATGAATCCTAATTTGCATGAAAAGGTGAAAGAGGAAATTGATAAAATGTTGAAATATGGAATTATCAAGCCCCTTGATGAGTTATAATGGGTTAGCCCAATGGTGATCAGTATCAAGAAGGATGGACGAATTAGGATATGTGTGGACTACAGGGAGATGAATTCTGCATGCGTCATAGATCCTTTCCCTATGCCATTCACTAAGGAAATACTAGAAGGAGTTGTAGGGTGCGAAATATATTCTTTCATAGATGGATTTTCTAGGTATCATCAGGTTTGGATCACTCAGGAGGATCAAGAAAAGACAACATTTACTATTGAATGGGGCAGCTTTGCCTATACTTTGTGATGCCCTTTGGATTGAAAAATGCACTTGTTGTATTTTTGCGCATAGTTGTTCAAGCATTCAAAGATTTTATTCATAACTTCTTACAAGTCTATCTAGATGATTGGACAGTATATGGGCTTGTGAAAGATCATTGTGACAATCTACACTTAATGTTTGAATGATGCAGACAATTGAGTATCTCTTTGAATATCAAGAAGTGCATATTTGCTACACCATTTGGGATACTATTAGGACATATAATCTGCAAGGAAGGTTTGCTAGTTGATCCAGCCAAGGTTGTAGTCATTTTAGGCCTAGAATTTCCTACCAATCAAAGTGATGTGCGTGGATTTTTAGGTCATACATGATATTATAGAAAATTCATAAAAGGGTATGCTAAAATTACTACACCCTTGGAAGAATTGTTGAAGGAAAGGTACACTTTATTGGGGGAACCGCAGCAGCACACGTTTGAGATATTAAAAGAGAAACTTACTACCGCGCCCATTCTACACTTTCCATCATGGGATAAGCCATTTCATGTACATGTGGACGCTTCAGTATGGCCATTGGCACTATGTTAGCTCAACCTAGTGAAGGTATTATAGATCATCCAATTTGTTTTGCTAGTAGGAAGCTGACTCATGCTGAAAGGAATTATACAACTACAGAGCGTGAAGCTTTTTCAATGATCTACGCATTGTACAAGTTTTGATAGTACTTGTTAGCAACACCCTTTATGTTTTATACAGATCATATTGCATTGAATTATTTGGTAAACAAGCCCATATTACAGGGGCACATATGCAGATGGGTGCTCCTATTTCAAGAGTTTGACTTCACGATTGGTGAAGCCAGGAAAAGTAATTTTGGACCGACATTTATCTAGAATCAATTCGGAGAGGATGCACAGAGACAATTGAAGAAACAATTCTAGATGCACGATTATACATGTTACAATACATGCCCATGGAATTAGAAGAAATTGTTGTCTTTTTACAAACAATTATGACACCATAAGGAATGAAAGCATTAGAAAAGAAGTATCTTGCTATACGTGTGGCACCATTTATGTTAATAAGTGGTGACCTATATAAGCTAGGAAGAGATGATGTATTACACTACTATGTGTTAGAGCATGAGCGCAAGGATATCATGGAAGAGGCTCATGGTGGTATTGCGGGAGGCCATTATGCGGGTAATGCAATTTTCTAAAAGATCTTATTTGTTGGATTATGGTGGGAGACATTGTATAAAGAATGTAAAGACTATTGTAAGGCATGTGATCATTGTCAGTGCCTAGGAAAACTAGGGAAAAGAAATGAGATGCCTTTGAGACCAATTACTAGTGACGAACTGTTTGAGAAATGGGCCATTGATTTTGTAGGACCTATTTCACCAGCCATGCACAGGACTGGATCACATATATCATTACTTCCAATTATCTTACAAGTTGGATAGAAGCAGCACCTACGAAAGATTGTACAACAACTACAACATCTAGATTTCTATGGGAGAATGTTCTTACACAATATGGATGTCCTTTAAGCTTGACAAGTGATAGAGGTACACACTTTTTGAATGAGACAATCATGATCCTATTAGATGAGTTTAAGGTTGCACACCATAAAACTACACCCTACCATCCTCGGAAAATGGAACTACTGAAGCTTTCAAAAAAAAATGGGCCAGACTTTGACAAAAATATGTGATGTTTGCAAAAAGGATTGGGATGAAAAAGTGTCAGCTATTCTTTGGGCATATAGAACAACTTACAAGATATTGAACAAGGCCACACCATTTCAGTTGGTGTTTGGCACGGAAGCTATTCTTCCTATAGAATTTATGTTACCTTCTTTACGCATTGTGTGTGCTGGAGGTCTAGTTGATGAATAGGGTTTAGAAGAATGTATCAACAAGATGATTTAGCTAGATGAGCGCCCGAACCATAGCACGATGGAGTCGGAAGCGGGGAAAAGGCTAGAAAAAAGGCATGGCATGAAAGAAACATAAGAGATAAGAAGTTTGAGATTGGAAAAATGGTACTTCTTTATGACTCAAAGTTCTTGCGCCATCCAGGAAAGCTCAAAGTACATTGGTTGGGGCCGTAGTGTTATCACTTCTATACTTGAATCAAGTGCATGCTAGTTAGAAGCACTTGATGGAACACATCTACCCAGTTTCTTTAATGGGAGTAGGATGAAGCCCTACTATAAATAAGTATTCTTAGTGTTTGTAATAAGGTAGTGTTGCCATTCAATTTAGGTTTTCAATTTAGTATTTCCTTCATTGTTACTATGCTTTGTCAATTTAGTTGTTGTTTTTGTAATAAGCGTGCTTTGCACACCTAAAGCTAATTACTTGTATGAAGAATGTTTATGTGCGAGAGAGGACCCATGCAAAATTTTAGTGTGGGGTGGTTGTCTTTATCCAAGAAAAAGACTATGGGAATTGAAAGATGAAAGGAATAAGGCTGCTACAGGTGTAATTTAAGTCAAAATAAGATTGGTTGTCAAAAGTGACCAAGGATGGATGAAGGAATAATAAAAATGAGGTAGCGAGAGGCCATGTTAGCTACAAGAGAAGGTGAAGTGACAAGGTACTTGGGAGGAGGAGTGCATGCTTTGAAGAGAAGTCTATGACCAGAGGGGGTAGGAAGGCATGCTAGAAGGTTACGGATGGGCACAAGGATGTACCACATAGAATGAATGGATTTGGTTAATAAATGAAGGGATATTTGGTAGGTAGAGCAATAAATGCATCAAATTTGAAAAAATTATATAAGGAAGGGATGTGGATTCATTTTTACGATTGCAACTAAGAGTATTCGTGAGAAGATCCAAGTGTGAAGAATAGAGTGATCGAATTAAGGTATGAAGGGTATGAAACCAAGAGTGACAACTAGATCTATGCGATAAGAAGCTTGTGTTCCCAATGGTGAAGGGTTTGAGTGAAGTAGAAAGATAAAAAATAATTAGGTTACGAAGTTTCCACCTAGGGCATAATTGAATCGAGATATGGTTTGATTTGCAAAGTTGCATGGTTGAAGAAGAGACATTTACAAGGTAGAAATGGCACCAAAGAAGGCATCTTCTGTAGCAACAAAAAATAAAATAAGAAGGTGGTCATTGAGGAAGAAGAGATGGCACTCGAAAGTCATTTTTCGGAGATGCAATACCCAAAAGGAGTCATTGTTGTCCAAGAGTGGGATTCACCCATTAGAAAGAGTAAAGTGAGTGAATACAATCATAGGAATTTGGAGAAAAAAGGAGCTTGATTCCTTGCTCAATTCTAGAACAAACAAACACACGACAGATGACATGCCAGTGTATGATGATGCAGGTGAGAAACTTTTGAAGATAATTGGGGTATATCAGTTGTATGAGCTGCCATATTTTGGGAAGTATGATCCCTTGTACCAGTGGCTCATGAGCAGGGTACATGAAGACTTCTTCTACTTTGCAGGACGCAGAGTTAGAATTTCATCTACACTTGTTTCATCAGTGATAGGTCTGAAGGCCACAGGGGAAGATATAAAAAGTGACCTTACAGATAAAGCCACGATTTTAAAGACCAAACAAGATTTGGGATACATGAAGGGTCTCGCGCGGAATGGACATAGAAAAATTTAAGAATTGTCTAGTTATACAAGCTACAACACACTTGGTTACCAAGTTGAATGATCAGGAGTGGTGGTTGCAGGTAAACACTATGTGGTTGCATGTGGTGTGAAAAATGTCGGAAGGGATGATCTATAACATTAGCAGGGCTATATTGCAGAGAAAATAGTCGAAGAAGCACACACAGGAGGGAAGATCAGCTTTGGGGCTGTTCTACTATCACTAGTGTTCATGGAGATTGGGGTACCAGATGGACCAAAGGAGAAAATATGGGAATACCCCATGGAGAACAAATCCCTAGCTAAAAGATTCAACAAATACCTATGCAATGGGGCCATCACAGATGAAGTAAAGCAAAGGGTGGAGAAGTGGTACAATAGGCTCTGCGTGACATTTGGGGAAGAGTGGCGCATTCCAAAGGACCTACCAACAGTGGTAGGAAAACAAGTTTAGTTTGTTGTATACCATCATTTCTACATCAGGCATTTTCCAATGAAGGATGGAGTCTGGAGCCCTTGGTGCAAGTTACGCTACACATTCACTACAAGGTATTTTCAGGAGTTTGTAGATTTACCAACATGCGAGACTGATCTTCAATGCGAGATAAGGTAGACTGTGACTACAACACATTGAGGAAGAAGTATGTATATCTGGCGAAAGTGCTTATATAAAGAAGATCATTTTAGAGGTGCTAAATATCAAGCCAATAAGTTTGGTTGTAGCAGATTTGGGGAAGCATTGGTGTATCTCCAGTTGAAGCCAAAGATGGAGAACAACAAATATGTGGAAGGTGAGTTCACACTTCTAGCACCACCCAAAGGAAGCATACAATGGAGAATATACCAACTCCTAAGCCCACTAAGAAAATTGAAATGCAAGATGAGGAGGAAGAGTGTGAAGATAGTGGTGGTTTATAGCATAGGGGTATGAGACATCCTACAAGTCGAGTGAAGCTAGCGTGTTTTACACCATCTTAACCATAAGAGGGGGATGAATAGGACTTGAATATAGTCCAAGGGGAGCATAGGTTTAAAATAGTATTCAGGAGAACAAGGACCCAAGGTGTTACCCCAACCACTGTGCACAAATCACCCCGACTCTCCCCATAAAAGGACGCGCCACACAAAGAAGGAGGAATCGAAGTTGAACGAGGAGGTGGAATATTCCAAGGAGAGCGCACCTACATCTCCTACACTCCTAGAGCACACAGAAGAAAAGGATGAAGCATCAAAGGAGAAGGAAGAAGAAGAGAAAGAAACAGAGGAAACAACTGTAGAAGATACTTAGGACATGGAGACGCAAGTCCCAAATTTGGAGGCTAGAGTTCCTAAGCAATAAATGTTAAGGAGGAGAAGTGGGGAGCACATTCCACCAGCCATGGGGTATACAGAGGACATAGGAAAGATTATCCACACCCACTTCCAGAGCACAATAGTGCAGAAGGATCTATTTGGCTGGGAGTTGATGGATGAGGATATGGTAACCATGTGCACAAGAAAGCAACTATCATGGTTGATGCACACCCACATGGATGAGCTTGAATTTGATGTGTGTGAAGAGTCATGTGTTTCAAGGTGATTGAAGAAGGAACCTCAGGCTAGACACATGACAGTAAATCCTACTATCATGTCAGATGAGCAGGTCAACAATGCATTGGTGAAAGTTTCTGCGAGAGGTGGCTAGAAGAAATATGGACAAATCTACAACAATTAAAGCGCTATGTGAAAAGTTGAAGACAAAGGACACTTTGAGACAACGTGCATAACACAAGAAAGAGATTTTATGCAAAATAAGAATGAAGTATTCATAAGCATCACGAGAGGAGATTGGGGACACTATAATCGAGCAAGACCACACTTGAAAACCAAGGTACCATAGACATTTCCTTTAGCAATACACTATGTGGAAAATTTGGTGGACTTGGTGCTCGAAGATGAAACTCTGCGTATGCAAGTGCGAAAATATCAGAACAAGATGCCAAATGGGAGAAGGCATCTGTGATGAGAAAAATCACATCTTATGAAGGGTTATTATAGGCATTACAAGAAGTCTTGAAGAAAGTGGATCAAGCTTTAAATATATGCACAGCTCTAGAGGTGCTCATCAACATTAAGACCTTGGAAGAGAACAATGAGGTCCAGAAGGCCATGAAAGATGAGACATTGGGCCACACAAAAAGATTGTCCATAGTTAAACAAAAGCATGAGGCCTTGACAACAACACAAGAGCCGCATAAGACTAGGCTGGAAGAGCTTGGAAAGATGATTACGTAGAAGATGGACCTTTTGGAAGGGAGGATGACATCTATGTCCAGTGTTGTGTTGGTTCTACAAAATGAGAAAGGGAAATTATGTGGGATGAGATGGAATCCATTACTATGGACATCCCAAAGAAATCGAAATAGGAAATCATTGAATGACAAGTTTTGGAGGATGCAATAAAGAGGAGTATCCATAGGCTGATGCTATCAATCGACATCTTGAGGAGGTTGCTTAAATAACCTCATATAAATTCTTTATTTATCCACATTCTTCATTCTTATTATTTCATTGATAATCTTTCCTTCAAATTTTGGAGATATCCATTGTCGAGACGACAATGACATTAGTGTTGGGTAATGTTGATTCACACAAGGAGTCCATGTGGGATAGAAGGCTAGGATCAAAGGCACGGAAGGACAAGAAGGACCCATGTGTGAAAGGAAAGTTCAGATTTCAGGACTTAACCGATTTTGAGCATGAAGACCTATTTTTAGAAGATGGTGTGTGGAACACACCAACGAAGTAGAGACACATGCGCCATACATTGTCTATATTTGGAGAAGCGGTTCAAAGCATCTATGCATGGAGACAAGCTAATAATAGAATTAAAACTTCAGTTGACTACAAGAGAACTATAGATAGCATACTTGCATGTGTGGCTATAATTGTAAATGGCATGTGGCTATCAATAGCATGTGACCTATTTCTAGAATAGTTAAGCGGTGAAGGGTAAATCCCACCATATATATATGATGTAAGGTGAATAATATAGAATAATTACATCTATCACAGATAGCGGTATATGTGTATATCGATCCATACGTGCCTAGATATAAAATGATAATACTATAAGGATATTCCATATTTATTAATAGATGGAAGATATCAAATTTGAATCTAAGTGTCATTCTTTGTAATTGAGTAGTTCTTGTTATTAATTCAATAATGATTATTGTTTAAGCTTGTTCTTTCATAGATCTGTGGGTAGCATGCACTATAGAATGATGGATTAGTTATGAAGCTATATGTTTTGTCTTCATCATGCTAACATCCTACTACAACAACCCTAAAGAGGACACAGTACCTTTGTGTGCTTTGGGTGAGCGCTCGGTCTAGGTTGAGTGATGTGCTAACATGACTAGGGTGTTATCTTGTAAATTCTAGGTTGCATCATAGGTCCCCAAACAGTGCGGGTCCTCCACATGTCCCGAGGCCTTAGAAAGTTGCTTGAGAAGTTTAAGCATGAGAGGAGCCAACGGAAGCCTTCACATGTCTCCTTGGCACAAGCGCAAAGTAGGACCTAGAGGTGGATCCTCAAATGAGCGCGAGCCATCCACGTGTCCATGGTCTAAAAAAGCTGCACCAACGCTTCAAGAAAAGGCTAAGTATGGGAAGGGCTAGCAGAAACCTCCACGTGTCTCCTTAGCGCAACTCCAAAGGTCAAACAAAGAGGCAAATACTTAAATGAGCATAGGCCCTCCATGCGTCCATGGTCTACCAAGGCTGTACTACATGACCACTTGAAGAAAAGTCTAAGCATGGGTAGGGCCAGTGAAAACCTCCACATGTCTCCTTGGCGCAACTCCAAAGGTCAAATCGAGGGCGAATACTAAAATGAGTCCGCGGCCCTCCACATGGAAAATATTCAAGTTGAAGCAGGCCAAAAACTTTAAAATGCTCCAGTGACCCGCCTCTCGCTTCCAATTTTGATGTGGGCCCAGTGGAGTTGTAACTCAATTTTATACCTTTACTTCATTTGAAAATAGAGCTTAAAAACTCCAAAGTGCTCCACCGACCTACTTCCTCACTTTGAATTTTCAAATGCTGACTCAAACATGTGACATCACTTTGTCCCTTGTGGGGTTGTGGATCAATTTATAACTTTGCTCCTTTTTCACAAAAAGGAAAAAATATTCAAAATGTTTCGATGATCCACCTCTCTACGCCTTTGTCTTGAAAAATGGCCTCGTGTCCATCTATGAGGGCGAGTAAAAATTTTCCTTATTGCTTCATGTTTGTTGAATAACCAATTAGATATTATCGGGGCCATGGGGCCAATTTGGTATTTTTTACAAATGTGAAAAAAGTGACAAGTTTCACCAAAAAGACCCGATCGACCGTATCCAAAGAGGATCTAGGGGAAGCCTCACATGTGGTCTTTAATGCACTTCTAATATGGTACCCAAAAGTGGAGACCCTAAACAAGCGTGGGCTCACCACGTGTCTCAGCCTAGTAAAGTTGTTTGAAAGAGTTTTAAGGACCAACGGAAGATGTCACATGCCTAGGATTCGAAATAGTTTTTTCGGTTGTTGAAAAGTCTAAGTATGGGAAGGGCCAGTGAAATATTCCATGTGTCTCATCGATGCTCTTTCAAAATTAAAACTCAGGGGTAGGTCCCCAAACAGGCATGGGCCCTCCATGTCTCTTAGGCCTTAGAAATTTTCTTGAGTAGTTTGAGTATATAGAGGAGCCAATGAAATCCTCCATGTGTCTCCTTTGGGCAATTGCGAAGGTAGGACCCAGAGGTGAATCCTCAAATGAGCACGATCCCTCCATGTGTCCATGATCGATAAAGCTACACCGATTGCTTGAAGAAAAGGCTAAGTATGGGTAGGGCGGTGAAAACCTCTAGATGTTTACTTGGTGCAACTCCAATTGTCAAACCAGAGGTAAATCATCAAATGAGCGCGGGCCATGCATCCGTCCATGGTCTAAAAAGTTACATCGAGTGCTTGAAGAAAATTCTAAGTATGGGCAGGGCCAACAAAAACCTCCATGTGTCTCCTTGGCGCAACTCTAAAGGTCAAACTAAGAGGTGAATCCTCAAATGAGCGTAGGCCCTCCATGTGGAAAATATTTAAGTTAAAGCATGCCAAAAACTTCAAAATGCTCTGGTGACCCACCTCTCCACTTCCAAATTTTGATGTGGGCACCAATGGAGTCGCAACTCACTTTTATACCTTTACTTCATTTGAAAACAGAGCTTAAAAACTCCAAAGTGCTCCGACCCCACTTCCCCACTTTGACTTTTCAAATGCTAACTCAAACATGTGACATCACTCTGTCCCCTATGGGGTTGCGGATTAATTTATAACTTTTCTCCTTTTTCACAAAAAGGCAAAAATCTTCAAAATGTTCTGATGATCCGCCTCTTCGCCTTTGTCTTGAAAAAAACCTCGTGTCCATCTACGGTGTTAGAGTAAGAATTTTTCCCTACCGCTTCATGTTTATTGAATAATCAATTAGATACTATTCGGGCCAGGGCCAATTTGGTATTTTTTACAAATGTGACAAAAGTGACAAGTTTCACCAAAAAGACTCGCGAGCTGCATCCAATTAGAAAGGACCATGTTTCCATAGATGTTGGGACAAAAATTGACAGGGAAAACATGACTATGGAAAAATAGAAGGAAGGGGAAACCCCGAATTCATGCCCAAATTACAAATTCTTCCTCATGGATAGAAAATGAAAAACAATATCTGGACTCAATGTGATCCTCAACCAAAGGAAAGGACTGACCATGGCAACCAAATGAAGGAAAAATCTTTCATGCATCAATACGGGAGACGAGAAAACTTCAAACCATGCGGACTAAGAAGTTATTTTGAACAAATAGGGTGAGATTAAATTGAGCACCAACAATGTGAATGAAGTTTTGGAGTATTTTTAAGGTGGACACCTAAACCCCTTAGGAGGCATAAGTGATTACCCATGTTTCTTCTCTCCCTTTGCTTGAATTTGAGCCTTTGTGATTGGGATAAATTGTATGAATGTTGTTATTTTTTATTTTGTTTATGTTTTGAAAGGTTTTTGTAAATGGTTATTGTGGAAGCCTTGTGAAAGTTTCCATGGTTGTTTTATACCCTTCATTGCTTCATTGTTAGGGCTTGAGGGCCAATGAGGAGGATGGCTTCTCCTTCTCATTGGATTATAGGTTGGGTGGAGAGCATTTCCTACTCCCCTTATTTTGTTGTTGTGCTTGAAGTTGAAGATTGGAGGAGTCATGCTATGTTGGAGCCAAAAGGATCACCTTTGAAATTTTGATTCAATGTTGAAATAGTGAAAGTTGTAATCTTGTAAATTATTCTTTCATATTGTTGGAAAGAAGAGCTTTTGTATTGTAAGAAAATGAACTATGCTCATTGAGAAAAAGGAAGTGCATTGTTTCCTTGTTGAAATTTGTATTATTGTAAAAATAGAAGTTCTTGTAAAGTTTATTATCAAGTTTTGTTGTATTAAAAGGGTGAAAGAAGAACTTGAAAGTTGTAATTTATTGAGAATGTGTTCCTATCAAATCTGGAAATGTATCATAGTTACTTGTGCTTTCATTTGGTAAAATGGTTGTGTTTGTGTTGGAAGAATGTATGAAAGTTATACTTTAATTGCCTTGTTGGAATGGTTATCACTCTTTTTGTGTAAAGAAAATAAATGGTACTTAGTAATTGGTTGAATTTATTTTCTCTCTTTTAGAGATTATAAGACAATTTTATTGAAAAAGGAAATCTTGTAGTTGTTCTTATACACTATTGCAATGGAAAAGCTATGTACTTAGTAATTTAAGTCATGAAATGAAGAAATGAAATCAACCTATCAACTAATGAATTGTAGGAACCTTAATTAAAGTTAATGTTACCTTAGAAACCAACCTAAGTAGATTTTTTTTTGGAAAATGCTTGAAATTAATGTTTTGGTTTTGGGTAGAGAACCACCACCAATGTGCAGTGACAATTGTAGGACATCCGGCCTCCATAGAGTGGCGGTTTAGGATCATCACTCGATAGGGTGGTGGTCATAGACCGTCGACTTGCTTTGGGTGATGGTTTCGTCACTTTCGATGGAAAAATAAAATCCACGACTGTGCAAATTCCTAGAATGGATTTAATTAAAATATGAGTTTTAAAACTTCAAAATGAAACTACTAGCAACTTGTAAGGAAAAAACTCATTTGTTTAAGCATATAAATCCTCTTATGGGCATCCAAATGTGTATAATTTCATAGATCTAATGAAATGGGGTTTTCCCCAAATAATGAACTCAAGGATGTAAATAACTAAATAACAAACCAGATTCATAGTGGAATCTCTACAATAAAATGAATGTATAGCCTTGCAATAATAAACCTAGGAATAAACCAAACTAAATGAAGAGAAGAATGGAGTGGAGGAAGATTTCCCCATTTGCAAACTTGATCCAAAGAAATTTCTCCATGGTTTCACTTCTTGCTTCCATGGCTTCCACTCCTCCAACCTGCAAAATTAAAATGGAACAAATGAATGAGTTAGGGTAAAATAAAGAATAAGAAGACCCCATAAGGATGTTTAGGGTTCATTTGAAAATACCTAGATCTAAGGGTTGAGGATCAACCCTACACATTTCAAGTTGTGGCACTTTATGGGGTTGGGTAATTTTAAAAGTATGGGTATTTGAGTTGAATGGGGCCAATTAATGGTTAGGGAAAGTTGAAACTTTAACCTTATAAATTTAAGTGAATATATGGCTTGGGTCCTTTAGGGATAAATTAAATAATTGTAAAAAGGGTAAATTGGTTATGATTTATAAGGGTTAATTAATTGGAATTTAAAATGTTTAGTTAGATAACCTATGAGGGCATTATTGTTAAATGTTGTGGGAAGTAAGAATTAAACTAACTTAGGAACTATTGACCCCATTGATATTTTAAATAAGATGAATTAATGGAGACCCTAGAAAGGGATTTATCCTGAAGTAGCCTTGTGTAAATTAATAATGATAATTATTAATTTAGTAATCGAAAACCCTTCATATGTGTGAAGTTTAGTAAACAAGAAATAAATTAAACCTAGTTGTTAGTACTTGATGCAACCCTTTTTAATCAAAAAAATTATTCAATATTTTTCCTAGTTAAGTATTGAGTTTTGTCTTGGGATTTGTGCATAAAAAATGTGGGCATTACACCATAAGCGTATTAAGGATGTGTCCTTTTCCACAAGATCATACTTGTCTCTTTAAAATATCAAGATGGAACACATGGACCACGGTAGAAGCCAAGGCAACAATTTTGGAAATTCTATATTTATAACAAAATAGACATATCTTTCCACCTCCTTTACACTTTGAAAATTAATCTTTAGATTGTGCTCCAATAGTTGATTGATGATAGAAAATTATTTGTCAAACTAGGGACATATAACACATCAATGATTTTACAAGTATATGTTTTGAGAGCATGTTTACCAATACCTTTGACATAGTAGGATATATCATTACCCAATCAAACATGTTTTTTCTAGGAGTATCACTCAAAGTAAAGAACCAATCCTCACGTCATGTGTCGGGTTATAATTGAATCAAAATATTGAATAACATTGTGTAAAGTGGATTCTTCATGTGGTAGAAGCATACATGAAGTCTCCATCATCAGAGTTATTTTCCTATTCCACAACATTGTCTTATTATTTAGATTTTCTTTCCAATTCCCTTTTCTCTTCCTTTTTTGTTGTTTTTTTGTCCTTGAAATTACTACTGGTTATGTGAGTTTTTACCACTAGAAAATTCCATTTGGAATGCATTGTACTAAAAATATTTTAATTTTAATAAAAAATAAACACATTTTTATTTATTTCTTGTTGATTACTCTACTTCTAGAATTTATTAGATAACTTGAATGATTTCTTCCATTTAAGGTGTAAAGTAAGAGTGATATCTTCTTTTTTACGATCGTGCATTGAATTGTCCTATTGTAATATATTTACCAACTTCATAAAAGTTAGTGAATTTGTCCCATGAAATTTAAGGGGGTCACAAAGATCATGTAAGAGGGGTTTATTGACCTCAAGATGATGGGTACAAGGGATTCATCTATCCCCTCCTCTTCTAATACTTAGAGTGATACTCTCAAAGTTGCAACACACTATTAAAAGACCTCAACTTTATCTCCACTTTTAAATGTGATATAATGTAGTTGAATCTCTAGGTGTAGAATGGTATTTCTATATTTAGCATTATAGACCATACTCAATTTATTCCAAACGTGTTTTGATATTTTAGCATCTTGAATGTTTGATTGCACCTCATTTGAGACCATAGATAAGATGATCAACACATATTTTTATTGTCTTTGTCAAACTACCTTTGGCTATTAACCTCATTGTTAGATCGAATTAGAGTATTCTCAACCACATTCCATATTTCTTCAAACTTCAATAAAATAATTATTTTTATCATTTATGTAGTGTAGTTATCTCCTCTTAGAAGATAAGACTCTGGAATATTTTTATAGAACAATGGAGACCAATTTTTGTGACTATGAGTGAAAGAAGTGTTTTGGATTTCTAAAAGTTAATATAATGGTATACATGGTACATGAAAATGAATATGGTCTCTAGTTTTTTTGAAATTTTATGGTTTCTTTGACCTCTTTTTAGGTACACCCCCTTTTATAATATCAAAAATAAAATAAAAGTTTCTACTTTGTAAAACAAATTCAATTATTATTTTTATCGTGATGAGGGTTTTCCCTAGATGTTTAGATGAGGTTCTAAGTGGGTTGATGGATTTATAAAGTTGAAAGAACATCTTATAATGGAAAAGACATTTTATTTGGGTGGTTCTTAGTAAGATTTTGTTATGTTAAAATGACAACACACCCCAAATGGTCTCGGTTTGAGATGGGGCATTCGGTGTGATTGCATAACATGGAGCTATCCTTAGTGTGGGAAATTGTGAAATGGGATAGCTCTCCCGGAGAAGGATGGTTCCTGCTCCCGACATACCTACCACTAACTACTTCTCTTTTGTAGAAAAATACTTGACTAATTGATGCATCCTAGAATTTGTAAGATAACACCCTAGTCGTGTTAGCACATCACTCAGCCTAGACTGAGCGCTCACCCGAAGCACGCAAAGGTACCAGGTCCCTCTTTAGGGTGTAATAGGATGTTAGCATGATGAAGACGAAACATATAGATTCATAACTAATCCATCATTCTACAGTGCATGCTACCCACATATCTATGAAAGAACAAGCTTACACAATGATCATCATTGAATAAATAACATGCACTACTCAATTACACAGAATGATACTTAGATTCAGCCAATATCTTCCATCTATTAATAAGTATAGAAGCTCCTTACAATACTGTCAATTTATATCAAGGCGCGTATGGATTTGATATACACATACACCGCTCTATGTGATCTCTCTATCTTTCTCTATCTCTCTCTATATCATCATTCTACTATGCACCTAACATCATATATATAGGGTGGGGACTTTCCCTTCACCGCTTAACTATTCCAGAAATAGGTCACATGCTATTGATAGCCACACGCCGTTTACAATTATAGCCACACATGCAAGTGCACTATCTATAGTTCTCTTGCAGTTAACTAAAGTTTCAACTCTATTCTTAGCTTGTCTCCATCCATAGATGCTTTGAACCACTTCTCCAAATATAGACAATGCATGACACGGGTGTCCTTGGTTCATTGGTATGTTTTGCACACCATCTTCTAGATATAGATCTTCATGCTCAAAATCAGCTCAAAATCAGCTAAGTCCCAAAATCTAAACTTGCCTTCCACATGTGGGTCCTTCTGTCATTCTTTTGCACCTTTGATCCTAGCCTTCTATCCCGTGTAAAATTTTTATGTGATCTTTGCCAAGTATTCTTTGATCAACATTACCCCACACTAATCTCATTGTCATCCCGACAATGGGTATCTCAAAAAAATTGAGTAAATAATATCAATGAAAGAATAAGAATGAAGAATGTGGACCAATAAAGAATTTATATGAGGTTATTTAAGAAACCTCCTTTGTATCAGTTGGTAGCATCAGCTCTAGATACTCCTCTTTTATTGCAGCCTCCAAATCCTGCCATTTAGTGAGTTCCTGTTCCACTTTCTCTGGGATGTCCATAGCTATGGATTCCAACTCATCCCGTGTAATTTCCCCTTTCTCATTTTGTAGAACCAACACAACACTAGACATGGATGTCATCCTTCCTTCCAAAAGGTCCATCTTCTATGCAATCAACTTTCCAAGCTCTTCCAGCCGAGTCTTATGTGGCTCTTGTATTGTTGCCAGGGGCCTCATGCTTTTGTTTAACTATTGAAAATATTTCTTCACAGGAACTCCTCGTGTGGCCCAATGTCTCATCTTTCATGGCCTTCTGGACCTCATTGTTCTCTTCCAAGGTCTTAATGTTGATGAGTGCCTCTGGAGTTATGCATATATTTAAAGCTTGATCCACTTTCTTCAAGACTTCTTGTAATGCCTACAACAACCCTTCATAAGATGTGATTTTTCTCATCATCGAGGATTTCTCCCATTTGGCATCTTGTTCTGATATTTCCGGTGCTTGCACATGCAGATTTTCATCTTCGAGCACCAAGTCCACCAACTTTCCCACATAGTGTATCGCTGAAGGAAATGTCTATGGTACCTTGTGTTCCAAGCATGGCCTTGCTCTAATTACATTGTCCCCAATCTCCTATGTGATGCTTATGAAAAATTCATTCTTCTTTTGTGTGAAGTCCCTTTCTTAAGTTATTCACGCTATCTTCGTGTCCTTCGTCTTCAAAAATTACGTAACTCTTTGATTGTGGCAGATTTATCCATGTTCCTTCTAGCCACCTCCACTGAAACTTTCACTAGCGCATTACTGACCTGCTTGTCTGACATGACAGTAGGATTTACTGTCATGTGTCTAGCTTGAGGTGCCTTCTTCAATCACCTTGAAACACATGACTCTTCACATACATCAAAATCAGGCTCATCCATGTGGGTGTGCATTGGCACAATAGTTGCTTTCGTGTTCACACGGTTTATATCTTCATCCATCAACTCCCAGCCAAATATATCCTTCTCGCATTATTGTGCTCTAGAAGAGGGCACGGATAATCTTTCCCGCATCCTCTATATACCCCATGGCTGGTAGAATGTGCTACCCACTTGTCCTCCTAGACCTTTGCTACATAGGAACTCTAGCCTCCAAATTTGGAGCTTACGTCTCCATGTCCTAAATATCTTCTGCAGCCATTCCCTCTGGTCTTTCCTCTTCTTCTCTCTTCTCCTTTGATGCCTCATCCTTTTCTTCTATGTGCTTTGGGATTGTAGGAGATGTAGGCATGCTATCCTCGGACTCTTCCACCTCCTTGTTCAACTTCAGCTTCCTCCTTTGCGTGGTCACGTCCTTTTGTGGGGAGAGTCGAGGTGATTTACACATAGTGGTTGGGGTAATACCTTGGGTCCTTGTTCTCCTTAATACTCTTTTAAACCTGTGATCCGCTTGGACCGCATCCAAGTCTTCTTCATCCCCCTCTTGTGGCTAAGGTGGTGTAACGGTGTTCAGCTTCTCTTTGACTTGTAGGATGTTTCCTACCCCTATGCTCCAAGCCACCACTATCTTCGCACTCTTCCTCCTCATCCTGCACTTCAATTTTCTCTGAGGGCTTAGGTGCTGGGACATTCTCCATTATATGCTTCCCTTTTGGTGGTGTTGGAAGTGTGAACTCACCTTCCACATATTTTTTGTTCTCCATCTTTGGCTTCAACTGGAGATACACCAATGCTTCCCCAAATCTGCTACAACCAAGCTTATTGGCTTGATATTCAACACCTTTGAAATAATTCTCTCTGTGTAGGTGCTTCTTCCAGGATATACATACTTCTTCCACAATGTATGGTAGTCGTAGTCTACCTTGTCTGCATTGAAGTTTAGTCTACGCGTGTTGGTAAACCTATGAATAGATTCCTAAAAATACCTTGCAGTGAATGTGTAAGGTAACTTGCACCAAGGGCTCCAAGCTCCATCCTTCATTGGAAAATGTGCGATGCAGAAATGCTGGTATATAGCAAACTGAACTTGTTTTCCTACCACTGCTGGTAGGTCCTTTGGAATGCGCCATTCTTCCCCAAATTCCACACGGAGCCTATCATACCACTTCTCTGCCCTTTGCTTTACTTCATCTGTCATGGCCCCCTTGCATAGGTATTTGTTGAATCTTTCAGTTGGGGATTTTTTCTCCATGGGGTATTCCCATATTTTCTCCTTTGGTCCATCTGGTACCCTGATCTCCATGAACACTAGTGATAGTAGAACAGCCCCAAAGTTGATACTCCCTCATGTGTGTGCTTATTCGACTATTTTATCCGCAATATAGCCTGATATGTTGTAGATCGTCCCTTCCAAAAAAATTTGCACCACATGTAACCACATAGTGTTTACCTACGACCACCACTCCTGATCATTCAACTTGGTAACCAAGTGTGCTGCAGCTTGTACAACTGGACAATTCTTAAATTTTTCTATGTCCATTCCGCATGAACCCTTTAGGTATCCCAACTCTTGTTTGGTCTTCAAAATCGTGGCTTTATCTACAAGGTCACTTTTTATATCTTCTCCTGTGGCCTTCAGACCTATCACTGATGAAACAAGTGCAGACAAAATTCTAACTCTGCATCCTGCAAAGTAGAAGAAGTCTTCATGTACCCTACTCACTATTATAAGGGCTCATACTTCCCAAAATATGGCAGCTCATACAACTAATATACCCCAATTCTCTTCAAAATTTTCTCACCTACATCATCATACACTGGCATGTCATCTATTATGCATTTGTTTGTTCTAGAAGTGAGCAAGGAATCAAGCTCCTTTTATTCTCCGAGGTCCTGTGATTATATTCACTTACTTTTCTTTTTCTAATGGGTGACTCCCACTCTTGGCCAACAATGACTCCTTCTGGGTATTGCATCTCCAAAAATGACTTTCGGTGCCATCTCTTCTTCCTCGATGACCACCTTCTTCTTTTCTTTTGCTGCTACTACAAATGCCTTCTTTGGTGCCATTTCTACCTTGCAAATGTCTCTTCTTCAACCCTGCAACTCTGCAAATCAAACCCTAGCTTGATTCAATTATTCCCTAGGTGGAAAATTTATAACCTAATTATTTTTTGTCTTCCTGCTTCACTCAAACCCTTCACCACTAGGGACGTAAGCTTCTTATAGCACAGATCTAGTTGTCACTCTTGGTTTCACACCCTTCACACCTTAACTCAATCACTCGGCTCTTCGCACTTGGCTCTTCTCGTGAATACTCTTAGTTGCAACGGTAAAAATGAATCTGCATCCCTTCCTTATATAAATTTTTCAAATTTGATGCATTTATTTCTCCTCACCTACCAAATATCCCTTCAGTTATTGACAAAATCCATTCATTCTGTGTGGTACATCTTTGCTCCCAACTATAACCTTCTAGTACACCTTCCTATCCTCTAGTCATAGACTTCTCTTCAATGTGTGCTCTTGTGCTTGAGTACCTCATCACTGCACCTTCTCCTAATAGCTAACATGGCCTCTTCTTACCTCATGTTATACTTGTTCTTTCATTCATCTCCATCCTTGGTCACTTTTGAGAAGCAATCTTCTTTTGACTTAAAGTACACCCATAGCAGCTTATTCCTTTCATCTTTCAATTCCCAAAGTCTCTTTCTTGGATAATGAAAACCACCCCACACTAAAAGTATGTGCAGTCCTCTACGCATAAACATTCTTCATACAATAATTAGCTTCAGGTGCGCAAGCATGCTTATTACACAAACAACAACTAAATTGACAAAGCATAGTGACAATGAAGGAAATACATTAAGGAAATACTGAATTGAAAACCTAAACTAAATGGCAACACTGCCTTATTACAAACACCAAGAAGATTTATTTATAGTAGGGCTTCAACCTACTCCGTTAAAGTAACTAGGTAGCCGTGATCCATCAAGTGCTTCTAACTGGTATGCACCTGAGTCAAGTATAGAAATGATAACATACGGCCACAACCAATGCACTTTGAGCTTACCTGGATGGCACAAGAACTTTGAGTCATACACAAGTACCATTTGTCCAATCTCAAACTTTTTATCCCTTATGTTTCTGTCATGCCATGCCTTCTTCCTGGCCTTTTCCTATTTCTAACTCCATCGTGCTATGGCTTGGTGCTCATCCAGCTGAATCATCTTTTCAATACGTTCTTCTAAAGCATGTTCATTAGCTAGACCTCCAACGTGCACAATGCGCAAAGAAGGTAACATAAATTCTATAGGGAGAACAAATTTTGCACCAAACAACAACTAAAATGGTGTGGCTTTGTTCAATCTCTTATAAGTTTTTCTATAGTGATGTTGAATATGTCGATTACCATGTTAAGTGTAGATTTACATAGGTGCATTGTTCCTTATGAACTTGGTAGACAAATATATTCCAATCTCTCCCTAATTTATAAGATTATGTTGACTACCCACCAAAGGTCGTTGATGTCCCGCAAAGTCAGTGTATACACTAACATATCTCTCCTTGCAAATGAATCTACCCACTGCATTTCCATGGCCTTCAAAAAGGTAAAAAGATCTTTTATCCCTATATACCAAGGTATTGTGCTTCCTATCCATGTCGAATTAAATGAAATATATCCATGCACGCAACCACACTTTTCACCTCATGCCCTACTAGTTCATATGTACCATGAGCCCAATTGTCACAAGCAATAATCATAGTATCACTAATAGAATGAGAATCCTCCCACTGTAGAATGCCTTCTTTTGATGGCTCATTGACCTCTGGGTCATGAATAACATGTACATATACTCTGTTCAAGTCCTCCTCACTTAGAGGCTCAACATATGGTGTAGAATTCCCATCCATCAAGGATATCATAACCCTTTCCTCCTTCTTTTCAAATCTGATATATCCCTTATTGAATCTCAAGTCAACATTATTTGCATAACACTAAGGGCATCCAATCAATGCTGGAAAATTGTCTACTTATGTAAGTGATAATAACTCAAAATCCCTAGTGAACTTGGCCCCTTGTATAGTTATAGATGCATCTTTCAACACTCGATGGGAGTGGCCTTAGTCCAATTTTCCATGAATAACACATTAGATTATGGCTATAATGGAGGCCTCCCATCTGTACCCATGAATCTAATGTCAA